>JANZLQ010000052.1:15776466-15867711 GCA_026212715.1 Elanus axillaris
TTCCCCCCCCCCCACCACCTTAATGGAATAGAGTTCCACCCAAAAAGGCAGCTTTGGTGGGTTTTGATGATGTACACATAAGCTGAGCTCAGCAGAACTAAAATGTGAAGGTATCATCATGCATGTTTAATGGGATTCCAAAGAAAACATTCAAGGACAAAGACTCCAGTTCAACAATTCCCTGTAACGATCCCTATGTTTCAAAGTAAATCTCTTACCCCTAAGATTACTATTAACATTTTATGCAAATTGGATGCATCTCTCTTTTTTTAAGATTGAAAATAATCTATGCATATCTTTATATTACTTCTCAGAGCCATTAGCCAAGATGAGTTCATATTTTTATTCCCTTTGCATACTGAATGTATTTTATTTCTTTGGGGTGGAAGCTTTTATTATTAAAGTCAGCAAAACTTGAATCCTATTACCTAGCTTTCTCTGTTTTCTCTGTTCCAACCACACATGATTTATGAGACAAAATCAAAGTTTGGATTGCTAATAGTGGCATGTTTTTGTCATCGTCTTTACATTTTCTTCTGAATGGGAATAAAATTCAAAATACCTGATCAAAATAATTCTGATTATTAAAACAAGTAACTTGATGAACCTATTTACCAAAATATGCTCTTATATTTTCTTTAAAGTTTTAGCTCATCAAAGAGAAGGTTTAGCTTCTAATGAAGCAGTTAAGGGATGACTTGATAACACTCTTGAAGTACCAACGTGGAGCACAAAAATATGATAGCAGTTGAAAAAGACACAAGAAGCAGTAAAAGCGGAATGGTAAAGTTAGATAAATTCAAACAAAAAAAATACACACACACATCCCTTTTTTTAAATGCAGCTATTTAATCTTTGGCGCATTATGCCACTATTACTTGGAAATTTTGAACACAGATACTATATATAAAGCACAAACTTATTTAGGGAATTCCTATAGATTTTTAGTTAGAAGGTACTTCTGGCTTTAAAAAAAAATCCACGGACCTGTTTTATTAAGATATTAAATCTGTATGTCCAGTCTCCCAACCCACTTCTAGGATATGATACAGATTCACAGGCAGAGTGGGATGGGGTTTGTCCCAAAGCCAACAAACTACAATATAAGCCAGTTACATGCTGTGCCTCAGTTTCCCCTTCTTAGAGAAGGCAGGCCTTTCCTTCAACTATTTTCCAGTGGTTGAATGGTTGGGATGCTCTCACTGAGTGCACACACTCCCCGCTATGCAGTATCACTGCAATAGAAATAATTACAGTAACAATGATTACAAAGAATGGAGAGGTTTTCTATGTTTATGGCTACTGCAATGCTCAATAAAAAAATTTAAAACCTGATTTTTCACTTTACTCATTTACAAAGAGCTGCAGCCTTCATTAAACAAGTATACAAAACCAAATAATTTTAATCAAGTTCCGAGAAAAAGATAGCAAGGTGTGACTCAAAGGTCAGAGCCACAGCACCGTCAGCTGCATGCCAGCAGTCAGATGCATTTGTGTTGTGGCTGCCCTTCAGCGGAGGCCTCTGGAAGTCTTACAGAATCATCTATAAATATTCAGAAGCTGAATGCAGCAGCAGGCAAGAGCCTTTAATTTAATTTTGAAGGCTGCAACAGACCAAGCTTTCCAAATACAGTGGAAGGGAAAGGCTCTCCTGCCAAAGAGCAGCATTGCTTCTGGCTTCTGAATCCCAGCGTTAAGACCACAGTTTAGGGAGTATCATCGAAGCTGAATCCTCTCTCAAAGAGCAGTGAGAGAAGAGCACAGGCCTTGCACTTCCCCTCTGCTGGGCCCTCACAAATCTCATTCAAGATAATGGGTACTCAAGAGGTTTGGCACCTTGAGATTTAAGCAGTTGCTCTTTATATTCTGGCAGCACATGGGATCCTGAAGTTTGCTGAGGTTTTTATCCTGGGTAAGAGCTGTGTGAACATGTAATAAGAATTTTTCCCTACCCTAAAAGCTGCAAATACAAGCAGACAATGGATAAAAGGCAAAGACAAAGGCACAGAGAAGCGAGGTCATTTGCCTGTGGCCAAAAGTAGATTCGGGGGCATTCATAGGAAGTGAACTGTGATTCTCACCAAGTCAAGCATGCTGCCTCCCCAACTGCTGCCAATACACAAACGCTTCAAAGACTCCAGTTCCCTTCTGCTGCTAATGCTGGTGAAATGCAGAGACAGGAACAAAAATACACCAGCAACAATTAAAAAAGTGAGGTATTAATTTGAGTTAAAATTAAAAAAACAACCACCACACAAGTAAAATTATGAGCATTTAAGGCTGAGGATCTGATGACCTGCTAAGGTAATAAACCCCAGGACACTTCTTTGTCTTATTTACTTTCTTCTTCTATACAAGGGAGTCAAACAATCAACCATCCAACTATCCAGAATTAATTATCCAGGGCGGAACTGGATGGAAAACCGATGAACAGCTGATAGTTCTCTTTGTAAGAAACACAGAATGCATTAGGGTAGAAGAAGTGCTAGACAGGATAAAATCATGAAGCAACTCATATCCAACCATAGCCAGAAGATGACGCTTGGAGAAGAGGCCATGAAAGAGCTAGCACTGGACAAAGCTTTTAAAGAGGATCATGGTAGAGAAAAATATTTTGCTGCCTTTGCACCTTGCCAATAATAGATCATCTTCAGCTAATACTTATGAGCTGTCTCGGTCAACAGGGAGATCTGTGGCACAGTAGGGGCTTATGATTCTGAGCAGTAGTTCTGGGCCATCATATACATAAAGCTGAAGTGCGGGTTAAGATGATGGATGGTGGAACATGATGGCCACACGGAGAAACACAGAATGTAAAAAGGATCCAAAATACAAGTTGGTGGGTGGTTTTCTAGCAAAGGAATGTGTACTCCGAGTAATAGTTATCTACAGAACAATTTCTCATAACAAAGGCAACACTGATGGACACCACAAGCTCATAATGCCCATGCAGCTGGAATGGGAAGGAACACTCTTTAAGCAATAAACTCGGCCCTTTTGGCCCACTTCTATTTCTGCCTAGAAATGCGGTGAGCCCAGGCTTGTCAAGCCTTTACAGACTGCTGAGCCCTCCACCCTGTCATGAAGATTGCTTAGGCTGTTTCTTTTTCCAGCATATTATCCAAAGTCTACTGTGGCCAGGCAAGAGATGTTTACCCCTATTCCTGTAAGTTCCAGCTGTTACTTTGAAATCTGCACACAAGTCAGAGGAAAATGTGCTGATAGCAAATAAGAGGTTAACAAGAAAGGAGAAGCACATCTCCATGTGGTGCAATTTCTTATGTTCTCTATTTAATGATTCAGATGCTGTGGCATGATTTAGTATGAGTTGTGACTTCTCACATTTAATGAAGTGAAACCCTCTTGGCCCACTGTGAGATGTATGCAAGGATTAGAACCCAGTAATTTACAGCATTTGTGACCTTATTACAATGTACTTTTTGCTTGACTGCTCTTCAGGCCTAACAGGAGCTGTTATCAAGGGCTCCATGGAATATTCGTTATTATTTATAATTGGATGTAAAAGAGCTTTATCTGTAAAAAAAAAAGTATCTTAAAAATTTAATTTTCAATAATTTTATGCTAACTTAAAAAAGTAAAGAAAAACAAGGTATTCTTTAAGACTAACATTAATTTCAATGATGCTGATTAATGCTACTCTTCATAGTGATAAACAAATAGTACAAGCTTTGGTAGACTGCCTTCTAAAGGGAAGCTAATTGTTCAGCCAGAATAACAATAAATACCCTCCAGGGGACTGTTGACTTGCTCCTCACTTGAAATTTGTAACCTGAAATGCTGCTTCCAAGTTACTAATATTGCAATCCATACCTTAGTACCAAGCGGGTGGATGGGTACCACAGTAATTACAACTTTCTGAAACCTCATTAGAAAATATGTTCATTCTGCCGATTCATTTATGGTCTAAGCTTATGGACCTATCAGGTATTATGCTTTCTATCTGCATTTGTTTTTACCTGGGGTCTACTTAAGACTATTCAGTCCATCGAAACGTGGACTATCCATCAGTTGGGTGTATGTACAGATCCCGACACTGGGGGGCTCCAAGCCCTACAGTTCTGGGAGCCCTAAATGTTTTGGAAGCCAAAACATTTTCAGCGCAATAAATTTTTTCAAACCTGAAACATTTTGCAGGCGTGACTGTTTCAGCTAAAATTTTCCTGGAATTTTTTTTAGCTTTATGGTCACCTTAAGAGGCAGAAAGTCAAAAGGACAGATGATTTTGCTATAGGCCAGACAGCACATGAAAAAGTATTAGGGTTTTGAGTTTCTCCTCTCAGAATCACTTGGGATGACACTTACCTGAATTGGCTCTGAATCAGTTAGAACATGAAATTCAGAGTGGAGTCACTAACGTCCATCAGGATAAAGACCCTGACAGTGTACATACACCTTCATGAATTTCCAAACTCAACAATGGGATTTACTTTGAAGTAAATGAGAAACCTAACAAGACTAAACAATACTAGACAGCTATAACTGAGATTTCTAAAAAATCCAGCATTCATATCATACAGGAACTAACTGCTTGCCTACAAAATGGCAGTGTCAAATACTGTTCATGTAGCCCAGAATACATAGTTTTACTTCTAAATTCCTACTGCCTAGATCTTAGCCTTGCAGTTATGATAAAAAAAAGAAATCAATATAACTTAAAATAGTTTAAGAAAACTCAGAGTGTAGTCCCTCTCACAAGAAAAATATCAGCAATGAATCAGATGATACAGAAAAAAATCTGCTCTAAGCTTTATGATGCTTAAACAGAATCAGTTTAGGGCAGTCCTTAACTGGGTTCATCATCTTTGTGGATTGAAGCAAGAAATAAGTACAGAAGTCATGCAAGAATAATGACTGGGATCACAATGAAATATACTGTGAATCCCATACTGATTAGCAGGGAGAATTGGCCAAGGCTTTTATCTGATTCTCCCCCATTTTATCATGGAGGTTGGCATCTTTGGACCAGTCTAATGCCATTTCACAAGCAAGAGATACTAACAGCTGCACTTGCTCTTAACAGGTGAAAAAGATAGTGTCAGGCAGTTTCAGGATCTGTTTCTGAGCTTCCCCATCATCACTACACAGACAATAATGCCTTTCCTACACTGTAAAATACTTTAAAAGTTTCATAGGAGTGTATGAAATATTGTTGCATGTTCTATTATTTTTTTCAGAATAGACTGCAGAGAAGCAGCAAAAGGCTCTTTTAACAAGTGCTGTTTATTCATATTTAGTCCCGGATTACACCATCTGCATCCCAAAAGGGTCTGCATCTGCTGTTTCATTTTACTCTTCATAGCTTATCATGACAAAACAACAAAAAGATTGCAATTTTAAAAACTTATTCTCTGAACTTTTCTAATCTTTGCAACAACAATTTAACACACATTTTTATGTTTGCATCTACTGGGGTTTTTTAGATCAGGTCATTCAGAGCTTTCATTTGATTGCTGTAGGAAATCAAACTGTTGCTACTCAATCTCTTTGCAATGTTCCCTATAGTGCGGCCACTCAGAGAGCTATCAAGGCTCCAGTGGTGGGCTGATAAAATCAATCTGTAAAAATCACCTATACAATTTATTCTTCCTCTTTTCTCTCTTTTTTAAATAAGAATGCCTGTTTATTATCCAGCAGCCTAAACAAAAAAAAGAAATCCCCGCCTGTACTGTACTACCACTTTGATAATGCAAGCTGTATTGCTATATAGATTGTTTGCTTTTAAAGATTGAAAATTCATTTGTTATACTCGTGGTGTTGAAGCTGTGGAGCATATGGCAAAGGTAGCTCACAAATAGCTGCAACTTTTTTTTTTTCCTCTTCTTCTTAGCAAAGGTTTCTCAGAGGAAGACTACTCAGGGATCATGTAAATCCAGCTCCTGGTTATAGCAGCAGTTCGTGGCAGCTGACTGGAACAGGAATAAAAAAAATGAATACAAAAAAAGAGGAAGAAAGATCTTCTAGTAACACATTGGACAGCCCTGCCTTAATAATCACAACAACATACTCTCAAAAGATCTACAGCCCTTCTCTCCACACTCTCTAGCTCCATCGCCAGAGTTTGGCAAAGCAGAAAAGACTCTACAAGCCCACTCTTTCTAGCTTCCCCAGCATTTTATAGCCTCTGCTTCAGACTCTCATCTGTGTGGCTTCAGGCACCTGCTGGTCAATAGCCAGACCATTACCTTTCAATTACTCACCCTGTTCTACAAGCAGATCCCTTCTAGCTGTTCAATTAACCATGCCTTTTGTCTCAAATCGAGCTGACAGTCAAGAAGCCTCTGTCTGCAATAGCAACTTTAACACTTCGCTTGGCAACCTTGCAAACCAATAGCCAATATAAGAATAGTTTCTGTAGAAAACATGTTGTGTATTAGACATTTTTCTTTATTAAATGTACGAGATGATTGCTGGTGCTTCGCTGACATATATCCATAAAGGGATACCAATCTACAAAGAACCGCACTTTCCAAGTCACTTTCAGCTTGTGGTCTGTGGACTGTTCTTAAGAAGCCTGGGAAAGCTGGCTTAGGAACATGAGCCTGTTGTTGATCAGCTTATATTCACTATACATTGCAGAATGTTTTAATAGTCTGCCAATCTGTGCAACTTGCTGAAGACCTTGACAGCAAAAGTATGCAAAAAATCCCCAAACTAAAGTCATTACAATTAAAATAAAAACCAAATTCAACTTTGTAACACTGAGGATAAGTAATCAATGGCGCAGGTTATAAGAAGAAGTGGTAAATTATGTGATTTTGAGATTTTTAGATCAAGATCATATGTCTTTCTAAAACACCCATTCAAATCCTACCAGAAGCTGCTGAATAAGACACAGGGATCTGCAATGATACTCTCTGGTTTGCGTTTCACACAAAGTTGGAATAAATGATGATAACATAACCTTCCAGGCTTATGATCTCTGAATTTATTCAGAACGAGAAATCTGCAGGGCTGTCTAGACAAAAGATGACTGTTGTTTGTTTTATCCCTAACACCTGTTATTACATGGTTCCCTCATATAAAAGAATATTTACTGGGGGGTGGGGGTGGAGGGAAATCAAAAGTTATCTTCTATTCTAAAATGAAAACAAGAATATTTTATAACAGATTTAAAATATATAAAACTGAAGAGTCCTTCAAAATGTCAGAAAGCAGAGAACTATATCTTATGCCAGTTCAGAAGTGACTATGTTCTAGTACATGCTGAAATGTCTGATACCACTGAATTTCAGCCTGAAATCCAGAGTCAAAGTGTAACATGCCAACCTTCTGGAAATGCCCTAGGAGCAGCCGGTGAGCAGATTTAACCTTTAATTATTCATGAAGAAAGGGAAATAAGACAGATGATATAGTCAAAAACCATGCTTCTGGACCTGGCTTGAGGTACCTTACCTCATTTTTGCATCCCAGACATGTATTCTTTCTAGGCAGTGTTAAAAGAGGGAGGAACTAGAGTAGCTCAGCTCCTGATATTATATGAGGCAGGTTGGCTCTGTGTGAATATTGGAGCAAAATATCCCTTGTGTAAAGCATTGAACTATCATGGGACTACAGTTGCTTCCAGCAGCCCTGGATATGAGATGATTGAAAGACTCTCCTCTGAAGACGGAACTTGTGTGCGTGAATCCAACACTATCAGGAAACTCCATACTGAAATGCTGCAGTTCATGAGTAATCTCTTCCCCCTAATAGTGAGGCTTAATTTGGCTTAATTGTATGAGATATAGCCTTAGCAATTTCCTTTTGTGATTTATAGGATTAAAACCTGTTTTCCTGCTGGCAGGCAACACTGTTTACCAGCCTCTCATCTCCTGTTCCCATTTCATTTAGGCAGAGTGATCTGGCATTATTAAAATTGGATTGTTTCCTTATCCCCATTAAACAAAAGGTGATTTGATACTAAGTGTTAAAATATTATTGCTTTATGTTTCTTTCTGTCCATCAAAACTCCAGCCTGCACTCTCTGGCACAGCAGGAGCTAATCATATGTTAAGATTCCGTGGTAGTGTAAACAAAAAAGGCATCCAGCCTTGTACTGCTTTGTCTTTAAATGTTAAGATTTTTCTCTCTAGTATCTGCTGCTCTTTCTTAACAATACAGGACAGCAGAGAGGTAGACTGAATGTCCTGTCCCAAGACTCCTCCCTGCAAGGAAAGTGCGGTAACTGAACAACTGTCTATCCTTGCCATGACAGAACGAATAGGTCAGACAGCACTTGGGACATGACAGAGCCTTGTTTGTGTGATATTAAAAGAAGACAAGTCATAATCAAAAGACATACATGCAAGGCATGGTGAGACACAAGGAAGTGAACTCTGCAACAGCCTTGCAGCCAGCACGGAGAGAAGGGGCATGGCAGTCCAGCAGGAAAGGAAAATCAATCTTCTGGTGTGACATGATATTCCTTTGATCAAACTAATCTTTTCATACTTCTCTTCCCTTTTGTTGTTGCTGTGAACATCTTTTGCCTTTGGGGGGAAAAATGAAGAGACACAAACAGATAATATACTGGCATTTGAAATCAACCAACAAAGCACGAACTTGCTTAGGTGGAAATGGAAATAAGCAAGCATGAGTTTAACTCTGTATTGATTTGCCACTTAGTTCTGAATCCTGTACTCATGAAGCCATTTTGTGGAGATACAGGAAGAAAAACAGAAACCTATTTTAGGAGAAGGAAGCAAGCGGTACGTGGTAGACTCCGTGGATTGATTCTCTCACCATGTGAATAATTTCCAAGGAGGCCAATGCAGATTCACAATCTCCTAGTGAACATAGACAACTCCTTCAGGTTTTTTTTCCCAGAAAGATCCACAGGTCAGATTTAAGTGAAGAAAATTACATTTCTAAGATCCTGAAAAGATATGTCAACATGCTTACCTTTTTTGAGGAACTGACACCTGGTTCAGCAAAGCCCTTCGAAGACATGCAATACAGCTTCCAAAACTCCTAAATCCCATTTTCAAAGAAGATTTAAGAAATTAGAAGCCTGAATCTAACTGTACCCATACTTAATTTATATTGTATGCTTAAATCCTAATGAATATATTTGTAAATAAGGAACAATTAGTAATATTTGTATGAATGTAACACACAAGTTGCAACACAGGGAAAACTTCATATTAAACATTAAAGATGGGAAGATCTCTAGAAGACAAGTTCATTAAGTTCATGGAATACTGTCCCACGGGAAGTTGCTGAGGTTCTTTCACTAGATGCACTCAAGAGAAAAATAATATTAAAGGTGAACTGCAAAGTTTTGCTGAAAATTAAAAACTCACTCATAAGATCCCAGGAAGGGAAAACAGACTACACTTGCTCTTTAAATACATCACTAGGGCTGGACTTTATTTTAAGACAGCTATCCATTTACAATTCTGAAGAACAGGGTCCAGTTTTCTTGTTTCCACCACTGAAGTGACACCGGACATTAACCTAAGAGATCTTACTAGTTTTTAGCCCCTCGGAAGCTTCAGACCCCAAATAAAACACATTAAGAATGGTTTTACCATTTCTCATCCTTGACTTGTTGTTTAGCTAAACATGACACACATCAGTACAGGTGCTATTTCTTCCTTTATATCAAAGTGCCTCATCACAAAAAAAATGCACCGTCAAATACTTCAGGTGGTGTATACTCCACAAGCTATAGCACAGGAGACAAGGCCACACTGACCTTTTCAGTATTCTATATTGTGACTTGCTATAGTAATTTTACTCATTTCACTGTTTTACAGCTCCAGCGAGAGACAGGGCAGGGTGGAACAGCCATCCCAATCAAAATATGAAATGATGAAAGGTCAGAATAGTAAAGCACCCTAGAATATTTCAGGGAATACATTTGGGCATTAAAATTTAGATGCATTCTCTGTGTGAAAGCCTGTAATGAGAAAAGAAAATGGTAGCCTATGGATTCATCTCTTGTAGGAGCCAGAAACTATTTTTTTATGCAGACAGATATGCACATACTTCTAAAGCAAATGCACAGACATGACACAAACTTGAATACAAAAAACCATGCAAGCATGTCTACTCATGCAAATCACGAAACAACAGAGTTTATGAAGTAAACTACAACATGTGATAGGTGGGTTGGTTTGTTGTTAGTTTGTTTGGGTTTTTTTATGTTCTGCCAGCTGTGATAGAGACAATAGTCCTTCTCCCCCAGCTGGTCACTATCAGCATGACCAGCCCAAATTCAGTGAAGACACTGATTTGTGCTGACTACGGAATTGGCTGCCAGTAACAACACATATTTACTTCAGCCTTTTTTTGACATAAGGCTCAAAGTTGTCCTAAACCCTTGAAATTCCTGCAGACCTCTTCGGCTAACTGTAGCAGTGCATATTGCCTGCACAGGAATCAGCAAAGAAAATCACACCAGTACAATGCCATTGACTTAAACACCAATACTCCTGATTTACATCAATGTAATTGAGTATAAAGTTCACAGGCTCTACATTAGGCTCTAATAGCATAGCTTACACAAAAAACACTCAGACACTAGCAGCGCAATAAAGAAAAACAACACAAAAAACTTGGAAAACAAGAAATGAGTGAGGATGGAGACTGACATCATGTTTAGGGCGTGGTGCTCATCAGATCAAGTTTTAATTCTCCCATAGATTCTTCCTTCCCCCATAAACTGGAATAACAATAACTATATATTTTTCCTGCCACCTTTTGTCATTGCTATTTCTCTTCAGTCTGGGAGACCTGCATACCACCTTTACGTACAGTGCCATGACTCCGTTTGGGCTTCCAGGTACTGTTGCTTTGCAAATTAGGAACAAGAAAACTGGTATTTATTTACCAGAAATGTTCTTCAATAACTTCAGCAAGATAATACCAGAGCTCAAAATGAGCTTGTGAACTGATGCATAAAAAATAATCTAATCTTGGCAAATTAGATAATAAAGAGCAGTATTAACTATGTTTTAGATATCCTGTTTGATAATCTGCATTAAGAATAACTTTTTTTAGCCTGATACATCTGCAGCAAGTTTGCCTTCTTACAATTTCCCTTTTGAAACAATTGCAAGCGAGAGTAAATAAATAGCAAGGTAACTCTGATGAGAATTTTATTGATTTACTTTTCACATCTCTGAAGCTGGTGTCGATTCAAGTACTTATATGTAAGGCTAATTTTTGAAGCCTTTTTGTCAAGCAGTTTCAAGTCTCTTATAATTCCTGCAAATTTGATTTCAGAATTGGGGATGTTGTTGATACCAGAATATCTTATTAGCAATAAAAGTATATTACCTATAATTGAATAGCTTCTCAATTAACAAGTTGGAAAGCCAGCAAAAACAACCAATTCCCTTTGATGCATCCACAGCAGGAGGCATTTGAATTACCAGTGAGTCAATTAGCGTACTTCTACCCAAATGATAAATAAGTACATAAAACGCACAAGATCGAAATAAGCAAATATTAGCTCTATGTAAAACGAATGCTGGAAAAGTTTAACAATATGGGAAAAAAATACTTTTCAATATATAATTTCTATTTGAGATACAGCCAAAGTAGATTGCAGGTGCAAACGGAGAAGACACAGGCATTATTCCGTAATACTTCAAAGCCTCATTTTGTTAGGATGATACAATGGATAGAGTATGCCACAGTAACAGAGAGGAACTGAACTTCTCCAGCTCAGTCCCTGGTCGGTAGCAAGGGATCTAATCTTCTCAATCCATTTGAGTTAACCAACCACCTTGGCTTTATTTTTCAGCAGCCTTTCACCAAATGAAATTATGCCCTAGAGAATGGGCACTGAAATTAATACCATTACAGAGTTGTTTAGGTGCAGAGAGTGAGAACTAATCCTGAGATACTTGTGTTCTGTTTGTACAGATTCCTTTCATGATATTAACTCCTAAGTGTTATTATTTGAAGAAATATATCTCTGGCATTTAAAAAGTCAGCTTTCATCTGTTGGAGCTAAATATGCATGGTGTTTTCATGAGTGGTGTGTAATTGGGTAATTCTAATTGCAAATAAGAATCTTTTCCTTCTTAGAAAACAGGTTTAAGTTTGTATAAGGTAATGAAGAAGGGGTCTGAAGATCAGTCATGGAACAAATTGCATTAAGTGAAATCAGGCAGTTGTCTGTTCTGATTTCTTTCCTTGAAAAAGCTTTATGACACCCAGTCCCCATTGCTGATGGACTGTTATTATCTTTCTTGTTCTATGAAGAGACAAAAATTAAGCGATTAAGGGAAAATATTACAATCAACTTCCATTCATTCATCTCTCAAAACCCAGTGGTACTTCATCCCAATTTTTAAGTCCCTTTCGATAAATAACATGGAAACAGAAATGGGAAGGTTGTTGCTATGTAACTTACAGTATTGAAATGTATGAGGCACAGTGACCTTTGCCTCTGGAGTTGATGTGCAAACTATTTATATGCACAGCTGTACAAATTGCCAGAGTTTAATGTTAAATTCCATGGAAAATCATCTCTGCTGTTCTGCTTTTGAGGAAAGGACAGGGTTTAAATATTTAATAGGTTTTCTTACTGTGCAAATATATTTGGTATTACATAAGCGAGCAGCACAGATTCTCTTTCAAGGCTCTGGCTTCAAGCATTTGACAAGCTCTCCTATAACGAGAGTGACAATGATAGAAGTTCATCAAATCATAAGCAGCAAAAAGTAACAAAGAACATTTGGGAGGTGCAGCAAAATCCCTTTCTGTCATGTACTTTTTATAGGCCAACTTTCAGCAGTATGCCCTCCTTCTGCTGCCTGCTCCAAATGGCTGCTGAATCCCCAGTAGAGTTTACCTTTCTCCCTATAATGTACAGGTAAGTGATAATTAGATTTTCAGTTTTACAGAAAAGCCTTCAGAACTTCCTTGTAATGTTCCCAGTATGCTGATAAGCTGAAAATCTCTTCTCACTGTAGTTTGACAAACATCAGTGCAGGCCTGCTCAAAGCCTCGTGGTGCAAGCACATGACTAATCTAGTGCTCACAACCACCATTTAAAAACGACAGGAGATTTGACTTTGTACTGTGTCTGAGAGTTAAAATCTTCCCAAATAATGGCAACATAAATGAAATAAGAATTCACAGTCCTATAGAGCTCAAAGTGTTTTGCAGCAGTTTAACACTTTTTTTTTTTTTAAACCTATTTTATAAACAGAACAGCAGACGTGTGGAGAGGCAAAGCAAGCTGTACAACAGGCCAGTGGCAGAGTTTGGAATTAGACCCAGAACATAGAGGGGTTTATTTAATTACTTTCCTATCGCAAAACTCTCTCCTAGGAAGCAGAATACAGAGGCAGGTTCCGGCAGTAGTCAAAGTCTTTTCACCTAGCAAAGCCATTCTGACTGAAAGACCAAAGATGTACAAGAATATTCTGTCTGGCCCAGCAGTCCAGTCCTGGGTGTCACAACAAAATTAAATGCCCTGACACTTTGACTTTCAGTTTCTCAACTCTGCGGGAACCTCATCAACAACTGTTAAAGGACTATGAGACCCTATAAGCATTTTGTGCAGCCAGTATACTGGAATTATGCATAAACACTCACACATTTAATTTCTTTCCTTTGGGGCCTTTTGATTTATATCACAAATATTAATATGTTGAATGTACTACTTCATTATTATCCACAAAGTCAACAGAACACAAGCTGAGGCAATATTCAGTAAACAAAGATAATGTATTTTGCTTGAGCCTTAAGACAAGAACATGGAAAAAATGAGAAAACTAGCTACAGGGTTAATGAGCACGCTTCCTGCAGTCTGTGTAGTTCTGGCATTTCAGTAGTAAGCAGTGTATCTGTGTATGAGTGCAAAAAGAAAAACCTGGTAGATGGGTGATAAGATCTATGTCTTCCTTTTATTGTTTCGTCTTCACTGAGGCAGTGTTGTGGAGGTTGGAAGATGTG
The DNA here is from genome assembly GCA_026212715.1 of Elanus axillaris. Taxonomy (NCBI): domain Eukaryota; kingdom Metazoa; phylum Chordata; class Aves; order Accipitriformes; family Accipitridae; genus Elanus; species Elanus axillaris. The sequence continues at coordinate 15,790,384 of JANZLQ010000052.1, forward strand.
AAAATTGCTTATGCATTGTGTGTGGCAATGTGCATTGGATCTCAGTCCATGAGCCAAAGTTAGATAATAAAGTTTGGGAAAGTTGTTCTTGGGTTTGGGCTTTGTTTTTTTAAAGTTTAGAGAGATATGACTTCTTAGAAATCAAACAAGAATGTTTAAATCCGTTTTTAAAATGTTACCAGTTTTTATGGATTGAGAATTCTCTTCCCCTTTGTTTCAGGATGAAAGAAATAGCTTATTGCAATACTGCGGGTAAGCAGTGGTCAGACTGAATTATTGTGATTTGGTTACTGATTCAGAGTCCCCAGGAGCACCGACAGAGGCTGACAGTCTTTGAGGTGCAGCTTTCTTTTCCCTCTGAAGCAAAACAGTAAATTCTTTGGGGTACCTTCCGGACTAGAGCCAAAAAAACAATTTGCCTTTTTTTGCCCTCACATCTTACAATCCAAGAGAAATTGTATTAGATCAGCACTACTCCCAAGAAAGCCTGGGGCTGTAGGAAGCAGTATGGGTGAACCTGTTGGTGGCAATTCTACTTTTGAGTCAGCACTATATCCATTACCAAGCCTGATTTTATGGTTTGATGGACCATAAAGCTTCAGGCAACAAATCTGGGGTATGATCTTGATCATATGAGGTCATTAAAGATCCCATAGCACTACTTGTTTGCATCAGGCCATTCATCTTGTTGTCTTGGATCAATTTTAGTTCAGCCTTTTCAAGGTAAAATCCCCCTATGCAATTTCTGACATTGTATTCTTCACCTCCTGTATTCAGCTGTTCTGTGAGAGCATTATGTTGGTAAAACACTGCAATGTCACCCCAAAGGTGCCTTTTCTCCAGTGGATTGCAAAATACTGTAAAGTTCTTATTTAATCTAACAATAGAGGGATATTTACCTAGAAAACTGGTTATTTGGTTTTTATGATGTTAGAAATGAACATGAGTGTTTATTTCCACAAAAAAAAGTTATTTTGGGGAACTGTAATGAAAAAAAATGAATTTAATTTTTAAAAGGCTCTTTCCTGCATGAGCTTCCATGTAAATGAAAAAGCCACTTCCTGCTGACAAAGTTTTCAATAAAAATTTCAGGCAGCTAGAATTAAAAATACAAAGGCCTCAGCACATTATGGATCTTTATGTGCTATTGAAGCCTTCCATAAGATTTAAAAATAGGCCATAAGTTATACATAATTCTTTTTGTAGGTCCTTGGAATTGGATGTTGATTTATACCAGCTGAAAGTTTGACCTGAGATAATATTCTTGAAGAACAGGGGGAGGTTTAATGCTTGAATCAAAAAGAATACCACAAAACCTACAATACTTCATTATTGTCAGGCTGGTCTAAACATGACGTATTTTGACAACCAAACACACCAGAAAGAAAAAGGTAAAGACAACACTTAAACTTGCTTTTAATTTGCATATCTAGAGATACTCCAGACAAATAATTCAGGGCTACAGGCACTGAACAGAGTACTTCATAGAAAAAAAGAGGATATTTATTACCAGTGCTGAAGGATATAAAGTTATTTGAAAGGTATAGACTTCACTCTTTTCTCAGGCATTAGGGATTTATATTGTTTTTATATTCTAGTAGTCTGGACAGATGAATCATTCTTGGGGAAAAAAATTAAATGATTCAGCATTACTGGTTCCAGTAATATAGTAAAAAGGAGTTGGGGGATTTCACCCAACAGTTTTAGAAACTTATAGGAATATAATGAGTAGCAAAGTGTTTCGGATTTTTTTTTTGTAATCACATACATTTGCTGGCTGTTATACCACAGGATTGGATAAACAATAAATTTTTGAAGGGTAGTGGTTGCATTATGAACAATAAGTTCAATTTTCAAAAGCCGATGGGCACTTAAGAATATATGTCCTGCTGATTTTTAGCAGGGTTTAAACTATCAAATCACATAAGCACCTTTGAAATTCCCATGCTTAAGCTCTTGAGTACCTATCTTACAACCTAGGCTTTCATGAGCCAGGGTTGGTTTTCTGTTTTGTTTTGGGGGTTTGGGGTTTTTTTTACTGTGTTTAGACAATTAGAGAGACAGACAGTCACTAATGGAATTTTCAAAAGTTTTAAAGTACATTAATTCATCTTGAATCAATGACCATTAAATCCTAGAATGTATTGAAAACCCTGGAGGTGCCCACATGCTATTTTTTTGTTCTATTTGGGGGCATTGGGGGTTGGTTGGTTGGTTGTTTTGTAGAGGTGGCTTTTATCCTGCGTCATTTTAGCAAACTGTGGCTACCTTAAATCTAGGCATATACACTCACTTCTGCATCTCCAGAGAGCAAGTCATTCATCTTCAGAAATCTGTACAAGACACCCATATCTTACATGTGTCTCGGAGATAGCAATTTCTGTCCATTGTCTATAGAGGGAACCCACTAACTTGCTTGTATAAAATAATCTAACTTTCCTATGGCTGCCATTAGCTGCAAAGAATCCCACCTTAGAGATACTTTTGCAACTAATTCTACCAATCCTACAAATAATTCTGCACATCGAGTTTCTGAAAACATGACTTGAAAACTTAGTATTTCTCCTGCTGTTGAACTGTGGTAGCAGAGAAGGGATGCTGATCAAGGAGCCCCCCATTGAACTAGGAATTGCTCATACAGAAAAACAAAGTCCGTCCTCCAAAGAAAGTATAGCACAATAATAGCACGATAAGAGAAAAAATCAAAGCCTAGTTCTCTCAAAGGCAAAAACCAGCTGGGCAGAGATCACTTCTGTGTCAAAACAAAAAAGACTTTTTACATGTTAGATCTTCACAAATAGTGTTTTCAGTCTTCTGTGGAAGTCACTTGTGTGTCTGAACACTCCAGGATCAATGCAGAGGCCCAAGAGTTGGGCTGCTGCTAACAGATACACAATGCTAGTCCTGCACTTGTGTCCAGCCTTCCCCTGCTTTAAGCACTTTACTGCTGACATGAGTTGGGGGATTGGAGTGGAAAACACAGGTACTAGTAAAGAGATCACTGCTATTCTTTTATCTTTCAATATTGCTTTCAATTTACCAAGGACCCTAATTTCCTATCAGTGACGGTGCTTTAAGCATATTGAATTAGACACCTCACTTACACTTGCTGTAGTTCAGCATTAAACAGCTCAAGAAAAATGCTAGCGTGATTCCCTTAAGCCAAGTAAACAAATATCATGGGAAATTGGAAATAACATGAAAACAAGAGCTAGAGAGATGGAAGCAAATGACAAAGAGCAATAAGACCAATCCACCCACTGTCTAACCATGCTACACAGGTATCTGTCCTACCTGCTGCTTTGTTTGTAGTTTCCGTGCAAACCAAATACCTTCACAAAACAAGTGAAAATAACGAAACTCCAGTTTGTTACAGCACATAAACACTAAGTGACTGCAAAAGGGAAATACAAGTCCTGTTCTCAAATGTACTTTGAAATATACCGAGTCAAAACAACAGTTAGTTTGACAAATACATAATTTCCACTTTCATATACATTTTATCCTGTAGGGAAAAGTTTTGTCAAAATTGATCCCCTTTTCTGGAAGAAAAAAGCCCAAAACAACAAAAAAACTCACAAACCCAAAACCAAACCAAAAGAAAGTAAAATGGATTTAATAGAATCAACGATTTCCTGACCCGTTTCAACAAAAAAAAAATTCCAGCTGACTCCACTTACAGCAGCTCATCTCTTGTTCCACAAATAGTTCCATTTATTTCAATGGAACCACTTTCGTGGAAAAGTGCTACTGATTCAGAGTGCAACTACTACTGCTGTCACCCTCAAATCAATAAGATTCCTCATACAGCAAAGCAGCACAGCAGAAGTTGGCCAGTGGAACTCTTTGCAAGAATTTGAGTGATTTACTATCACTGGCGCACATTATTCAAGACACCCATAATCAGCATTCCTGATCATACGGATTTTCAGGACCATTACACCTCATCTGATCAAGTAGTTATGATTTTACTCCGTTGTTACCATTCTATCTGATGGTTGATACCAGAGCTACATCCTTAACTATAAATAAAATCGGAAAGGCTTATTTAACTGCAGGGTAGCCACCTCAGGTGACATGACATCTGTGGCATCTTTTCACAGTAGTAACACTCTGTGTTTTGTGCATCTGATAGCTTGCAAAAACGGGCTAAGTTTAGTCCAATAGTTGCCATTATGCCTTATACGAAACATTTTGTCTCAGGTGAGGTATCAGTGGATTTCAGTCAGATGAACCACGTGTGGGGATGTGAAAGTATTACTAAATTAATACAACATATAGCCCATTATGGATCCACTTTTATCCTAGACATTGAGAACCAAATGAAGTTTCCAGTGTGGAGAATTTGATACTGAGCGCTTCACCATTTAATCACATTCCTTTTCACAACCCACTTAAATGATGACTTACCTTATATTGAACATAACTTAATGCTATTATATTCTGAGGACCAAGTGCAGCTGAAACACTAACTTCGTTAGTTCTGCGGCGCTACCTGTCAGGTATACTGGCTACAGTCCAACATAAGGTGGCCATATGTGAAGAAACAAAGTTAAAAACAAACCACAGCATGGAGGGAAGTTGCAGAAGCCAGAAACGATTCTGTAGCTACAAGATAAAAAGCAGGTATTACTGGTTTGTGTGTGTCAGGGTTTGTACGAGCTTTTCCACTCCAGGCAAACAGATATAAAAACAGTAGGAAAAGAGCGGACCATGCGAGCACTGAGTGGAAACTGCATTCCTAGCACAAAAGCATGGGCAGAAGGGAGCAGACCTTCCTGACCCTGACAACAAACATCCAGAGCTAATAACATTTTTGCAACACTTTGACAAGTTGATCAGAAATGTTGTGTTTGTGAAAAGGTTATAAAGAGGCTTGCTGGGCCCAAAGCAATCACACAACGCCAAGGCCTAATCAGATTAATCTTCCTGCTATAAGGCATCAACCTTGTGGGTCTGAGTCCTCTGGTATCTGTTTTGCACTGATGTCTCACAGCACAGTTATTCCTGGTTTTATGGAATAGACTCAAACCTGACCTATTCAAAGAACTCTGTCCATATGAAATCTCTTCACAACTGCTAGATCCTTCACTGATCACAGCCCCACATTAGAATTTTGAATACAGCAAAACTGCTTTTGTGCAAGTAGAAAGAGATGAATAGGTGTGAGACTGCAAAGTGGTTCTGTCCAAATTACTGAAGACGCTGCCCAGCTGCAGTTCCTGCATGCCATAAGGAAGTTTTTATTTCTCTTTGCGCAATTTCAAGAGCGGTCATGGTCGAAGGGTTGAATGAAAGTAATACATCTTCTGAGGAAGTACTGTATCTAATAAAATCTAACCATAGAGAAAGGAATTAAATGGAAATACTCTGATAATCAGCTAGGTAAATACATACTTTTCTTGTAGTACCTTCAGAACAAAAATGTTTTTCACCAGTCTGTAATAATTTAAAGAGCATCATTGCTTAGGAAATCAGATGAGAGCTACCAACAGACTTGCCCACCTCACACCGAGACGTTCCATTTCCAGTCCCTCTCCCTTTTGCTTCCCATTAGTCACTAGTCCTTAGTCCACAGTCCACATTGAATATTACTAGTCATACTGAAAAAAAGCAGCAAAGGATCAGTGTAATTCTAGAGTCAATTCATGATCATATTTTATCTCAGCAACATTCCTGGAACATAACAGCCCCATCTGTGAAAAATACAGGCAGTGCAAATAAACGCAAGCTGTGACTGTACAGTACTTTGGGTCCTGCCTATGCCAAGCTATTGCAGCACAGGGAAAGAGATTTACAATAAATCTGTATATGCAAATAAGAATTTAAAAATGGACATCAAGGCCCTAGTTCAGAAAAATGTCCTTATTCAAGAAAGTACATGAGTGTTCTTAAATTAAGTCACATGCATATATTGCATAAGCAAACCACAAGATTACAGTCTTTTTTTAAAGACAGCATCTTTTAAGGTTTGTTTTTCTTTGTTACTTCCAAGTATTGGCAAAGTTAGCCTCATTATACAAATGCTCTTACTTTTGCCATCAGAACTTCTTATTTGATCCTTTTTGGCTCCTATTCAGCAAACATGCCAGATGTTGTAATTTGCACCTGTTTGGTTAGTGTTTGAAAAGCCTACTTATTTTTAGGTTAACAGAAGGGAACATGTCTTTAAAGCCTTTGATGAATTTCATGAACTTTTCCCACCTATTAACTCTTCCAGCTGGTTGTTACCAAGAAGCAGAAATTCATCAATGACATGGAGTAGGTCAAAGCAAAAGGAGTAGATGTTGTAGCAAAATAGTGTTTAGCCAGTTTATACCAGCTGAGTATTTGGTACAGTCTGAATTCACCATCTTAATGTTCATAACATCCTTACATGTGCTGTGACTTCACAGACCAGGACTAGAAAATAGAAAATGACACATGGCTTTCATTAAATATTTTCGCTTTCTCTCTCTCAATGTACAAATGAAGTCACTTCCTCAAACAAAAGCCATAGGTGAGAAATCAGGTCTTTTTCTTTTGACTATAGCAGCAGAGACACCAAAATAAACCTTTTCCTGAGGGAGGAGCTCCTTGCAATTGCTTTACTCTTCTGGAAGGTGGAGTGGTACAGATGAACTGGTTTAATTACTCCCCTTCCTCAAAGCAGAGAAGATGCTTTCAGCAGATGATTTAGAAGATTTATCATACCTCTGCCCAGGTTAGCAGCTCACAGTCTAACCTCCTTTGCTCTGTTGCTTTACTGAGCTAATGAAAAAAACTCCTTTGAGATATTGCTAGAAGTCACAAAGTGGAAACAGAAGACATACATAAGGAGCTGGAATAGTTATTGGAAACAAACAGCTAAATGACCTTAGGCTGTGTGCTGGTTTTGGCTGGGATAGAGTTAATTTTCTTCATAGTAGCTAGTATGGGACTATGCTTTGGATTTGTGCTGGAAACAGCGTTGATAATTCAGGGATGTTTTCATTATTGCTGAGCAGTGCTTACACAGCCAGGGCCTTTTCTGCTTATACCACCCCACCAGCCAGTAGGCTGGGGGTGCAGAAGAAGCTGGGAGGGAACACAGGCAAGACAGCAGACCCCAACTGACCCGAGGGATATTCCACACCATATGACATCATGCTTAGCATGTAAAGCTGGGGGAAGAAGAAGGATGGGGGGACATTCAGAGTTATAGTGTTTGTCTTCCCACGTAACTGTTACCCATGATGGAGGCCTGCTTTGGCAGAGATGGCTGAACACCTGCCTGCCGATGGGAAGTGGTGAATTAATTTCTTGCTTTGCTTGCGTGCACGGCTTTTGCTTTACCTATTAAACTGCCTTTATCTCAACCCACAAGTTTTCTCGTTTTTACTCTTCAAATTCTCTCCCCCATCCCGCTGAGGGGAGTGAGCAAGTGGCTGTGCGGTGCTTAGTTACTGGCTGGGGTTAAACCACAACAGGCTGGAACAGTCATAGGCATAACAGCCCATGGCATTAATTCTTTCTTCCCTGGGCATTTAAACACATTCACATCTGTTTTCAAGTTGTCTTTTCCTCTTTTCATACCAGCAAGAATGAACTGGAACAAATTATTGCATGGCTCTGGTGAAATCAATCAAATGCTAACAAGTGCCACTATATTACTTAGAAGATGAGAATTCAGAAGCTATCTCACAAGGAGAAAGCAGAGTAAGAGGCTGTCTTAGGCTTATAGAAATGCTCATCAGCAAAGCCTTCTTTTCTTTAGATCTGCCCAGTATTCTAATGATCTTTAATGTTGATTCATCCTACAGGGCTCACATTCATATGTGGCTGGCTTCATGCAGTTGTATGTTCTCAGGGATGTGACCTTGTCCTTTCTGGGATTCAGAACTGTTTTGGTTTTTTTTTTTTAATGTGCAGAGATGGTGACTTTTCAGGAGGTGGGAGTGTTGCTCCTATGGCATTTGCCCCGATAGTAAAGAGATTAACAGGAGAAAGAAAATGAATCTGCTGCTGGGTTCTGAATAGGAAATGATCTGTGAGTAAATTGAACAAGCTGGGATGCAGTAAATAGGCAATTAACATTCCTTTTGGCAAATCTGCACCTGTCAGAGATTAAATGCTAAAAAAATTAAACAAAGGGGAAACATCTCTTAAATGAGGTCAGAGACAGAGAGGAAAAGAGGACCCATTGTACACTCCTCTTACTGACTTTATCAGCCTTCTGGCTGCATGTCAGCAATAAAAGCTATTATTTATGGAGGCCTGCAAATATACCTGTTATGCAAAATCTGTGGAAGATATTAAAAGAGAAAACAAACCTGGTCCCCATATACTGCATCTGAATTTAACTCTGGTGAGTTTTCCCAAAGCTTACATCAGTGACACCTGACCAAAGTAGCAGCAAATTCAGATCTGGCAGTCCTGCTTTTTGTGAGTTATTTCAAGGGCTGATTGACAGAACATCTGAACTTTTGCAAGTTCTGCTGACCTCTCTCACAGCATAGATGAACATTAAGCTTTCCTCACAGGCTGTACACATTAGAAATGCAAAACCTAATTATGACTGAAAGACTGCTGCCATCAGTTCCTATACACTTTGCATCAGGTCTGTGCTGTAAACAAGGAAACTATTAACATAAATGCCTTGTAGGGAGAGCTTATCTCAAACAGGAATTCTCTAAGCTCCTCATCAACAAAAGATCCTTCCCCCCCGCCCCAGTTTCCTTAATAATAAATATATCTCAAAATATATCGGCGGGAGGGGGGCGGGGGGGGGCAAGAGTAGAAGAACTGTGAATGGTTTTCAAGCTAATTTTCAAGGTTTTCTTTCCACATGCCAAAAGACTTTAGAAGAGAACCTGCTCTATTTCAAGTTCTTGCATTCACTTAAATAGTGTACAAGTTTAATGACATACAGAAAGCCTGGCTGAATTGGGCTTTTACCTTTCTTCTGCAGAATTTGAGTATAAGAGAAAAACTTCAAGTCACATGAAATGCACAGCTTCTTGGATCCAAACAAGGGCATTAGTTTGATCTTGCGTCTACATGGCAAAAGAATGTAAGTTAGGAAGGTAAATGGATTTGTCCTGAAATTTTTGGGAAAGCAAATTACGTTTCTTTACTTGTTTGGTTTGTTTGGCCTGTTTTTTTTGAAGCACAGAACTGCCAGTATAGCATGGGGATACAATCAGAGCTTTCATCACTTACAAGTCTCTCTCATTTGTTAAGCTAACCAGCTCTGTCAGAGACAAGAATGTTCCGTTTACCTCCTGGACCGGGGTGAGAGAAAAGCTGAACAATCAGAAATTTAAATGGCAACAAAAGTAAGCGGAGCAGGAAAGTGCAAGGGAGTCTAGTGGGGTGAGGAAAAAATGCAAAACACAAGAGCGCAGTGATCATGGCCTGGTTTCATTCAGTGTTTTCCAATTAAAGTGATTTTTCTTAGAAGAAAGCCTTCTCTGTGGAACACATTCATTTCTTCTCAGTATTCTGTGAAAGAAAATTGAAAACCTGCACAGTAAAATTTTACTTCATGCTAAAATTACAAGCAATTTTTCCCCCATAAAAATAACAAAACAGTCACTCACCAGTTTTCAGATCAATTTTCCTTTCACTTTTACTGAGATAAGTAGCAAAATGTTCATTATTTGAGATGTGGGGGTTTTCTCCCCCCAAAGATTTCTACTTAACCCCAACCAACTCCTCTCTGAATGATCGTATCATTTCTGTTTCTCTGTAGCGGGAATAAAATCCTTTATGAAAGTATCCACTAATTGTCAGATACAACGGATGAACTCAATGTTTCCTAAAAGCTCATTTAGAACAAAATCCTGCTTTAAGACGATGCTCCATGCATTTCACATGTGTTTCCCCGCAAGAAGATAAATTTTCTCCTCATTGTGTATCTACCCAGTCTCATGATCATCCATTTCACAAGCACAAAGAAATAAGTTAAAGCAGTGAGAAAACTGGTGCATTTACAGGACTGTCTTGCCTTTTCACAGCCAGTTACCTCCTCTTCCCCTGTGCTTGGGCATTAAGTCTGTTAACAGTGAAAGGAAATTTTTTCTTGAATTAGTGTGAATCATTCTGTCAGAGAATAGTATAACTACCAGTAATTTTCAGATCAATTTACATGACATTCCACTTACTTTATGCAGTGCCATGTTGCTGTTCCACTTGACTGCATTCATTACATATGTCCTTAAAATTGAAAGTTTTCATCTCTATGAAGCTCGTATTTCCTGTGGTTATATATTGCATTATCTCCTTCTCATCAGCTGCTTTAACTGTTCATTTGCATCAGATTCTTAGCTACCACAAAGACTTTTCCAAAATAAAAGATCTGATGGATCCTGGAAGCCAGTCTCCTTTGGCAGTGGCAGCTTATAGATGTCTTTCCAGGTTGTTACCAGGACTTTTAAAACCATAACATATGCGTATTTCCCAGTCACAGTTGTCATTATTACAGCCACACAGAAACGGGAAAAGCTAGAAAAATTAAATCCAGGTTTCTTGCATCCTGGCCCATTTTCTTAGCCAGGAGCCCACCTTTTCCATCCCTTCCACTGCACCATCCTCCCACTCCCTGCAGATGATTAACATTTCCAAGGCTACAGACAGAGCAAATCAACGACCAAAATAGAATTAGAGCCTGCGATTACTAGTTTGTACTTGAAAGTCTTAGTTCCTGGACCATGCAAACGGCTTCCGAATGGAAGCTTGACTAATACCATGTAGAAACTTAATTAACTGACAGGATCCATCTATTGGCTAGACATCCAAGTGGCAGAATTTCTGCTGCTAAATCATTGAAGGTGTAAAATTCCAGCTGGTAAACTTTAGGAGAGCAAAGCTGTAAAAAGCCTTTGCCATGAAAATGTTTCTCAACTTACATTTCACTGACTGAATTCAGGGGTGTGTCAATCTAGCCTATTTACGTGCTCAAATAGCCTTTTTGCTGCAGAATCCAAGAACTTTCTACCCAGCACAACTCACTGGTGCCAGCAAACATAACTGCCTTGGGAACTCCAGCTTACTTTAAGTGTCTTGCTTCTTTTCCTAACCTGTTTTTAGCACGGATGCATACTTCTCACCAGCTACATTACTGTCTCCAAAAGACAGCTGCGCTTAAAAGGTGCAGAGTTGAATACTACACAGCTTATAACCCTAAATTTACCTGAAACTCTCATTAGCATTAATCAAACTAGCAGGAAAAACTCTTGTCATGGTCATGGCTGAGGTTCAGTCTTGCATTGTAAATTGAAAATGGCACCACAGTAACTGCCAGCGTGTGTGTGCCCAGCCAATCCTAACTGTGAAGTTAAAGTATGCTTGCTTGAAACCACTTTCAATTTTCAACTAAACTTCATTGTTATGAACTAACTTGTCATGTTATGACAAAGGAAGGCTCAGAGCATGGCTGTGGACCAGCTAGTCCATAAACCAGAGTACTGGACACTATTTGAGCTGGCTACAGCAGACTCAAGAGGAAGCACACAGCTGTTTGGGCAGCAATCTGTGTGAGCATATGCCTCCTTTCTCCCTCAAGGAAAGAGGGGGAGACCTGATGTATACCTGCAATGGGCCATGCTACCTTGAGCCAACTGGGTATGTGAGCTTCTTCTAATGACTTTTGCACTTGGAATGCATTTCTGCATTTCTACAGACCCCTATAGCCAGAACCTTGATCTGTCTTAACTGAAAAAAAATCTCCTAACTCCAGCAACAGCCCACAAAAGTATGTTGAAAAACACACATTTATTACAGTGAGATTTTAATCTAGTCTAGAGAGCTTTATATAGATTGAGTTTCATAGCAGGATAAAGGGCAGGTCAGCATTATAATTCAGGTAGGTACACAGAAGTGAAGAAGGTAATGGACTTGTTTGCATTTACAAACTCACAGACAGTATCAGTGGCAATTCTGAGAATATCAACCAAGTCCCCTGATCCACCATCACAAGGTATAGACAAGAGCATAGGAAGAACATTTGCTTTTTTCCATGCACAGTTTACAGCAGTATAAGCTTTACTGAGTGAAATGGAGTTACTCTCAATTACAGTTGTTCTACATGGGAAAAGATTAAAGCTCAATTCACAGACATTGAAGCAAAAATGAATTAGTTTTCCCACATGGGGTGCTATTAAAAATTGAAATAAACTACTAAAGCCACGGGGGAATTCTCCATCTCTTGATGCTTTTAGTCTAGATCAGATACCTTCCCTGGGAAACATTAAGTCAAACACAAGCTATTGGGACTTTGTAGAAGCATTGAGTACATGAAGAATACTGACTATGTTATACTAGAGAAAGCAGATGATGTAAACATCCCCCACACCTTTCAGATTCATAAAGGTAAAAAATTGTGAAACTGACCACAAGAACAATGACTGTATATAAGCTCTTCCCACAGCGGTATTAAGAAGGAGCAGAAGAAAGAGATTTTCCTCATTCATTGTTTCCAAGTGAATTGTTCATCCAGAAAATCACAATGCTTTTGCCAACTCTAAATTCTTTTCCTGGTAGAAAGCACCACGCACAACAGTCACCCGGCATCACACACTCCCCAAGTCTGCAGACGGGACAAGACACACTAAGGATGTCAGGAAGAGAGAACAAAATTAACACATGGAAAAAACAAACAGGAGGTACTCATTATGAATTGTTAATAGCCTGTTTACTGCTGAACCTGCCACAGAAAACAGGAGTACGTCTGCTAAGTCAATAATTTATTTCAGGCCATAGAATTTGAAAGATAATTAATTAATAGTGGGAAAATGAAAACATGGTTGAATTTGTGATGCTAGTGGCACTTTATATGGGGGGGTTCTGCAATAAAGAACAAGGAAAAAAATCTACACAATCCCAGAACAGGAAGCATCAAACACTTGGCAAATTGTCCTTTAATATGGGCTCAGAAAATTCAGAGTAATCTGAATGTGCTGCCAAAAAAAGTCCTGGCTAGAGCTATGTCATCAAATCAATTCAAACAAATAATCTTTTAAGTATCACTTAGGTCCCAAGTTACATACTTTGTAACTCAGTTTATTTTTAGTAATTTATTTGCAGAGGTACAAAATAAACCCCTAATGTTTGGATAGTTGAAGAGGGAATTTATCTTAAACTACTATCAGAATCTTTCTCTTCACCTCTACTTGAACTTAGAAAGCAAATATTTACTTGGAAGAGATCAGCTTCAGGAGAGACAGGAGTTGCTTTCTGTCACTGAATTTCAAAAGGGAGGAAGGTATAGGGACAAACGTTTACACGAAGCCAGCTAAGTAAGCAGCAGGTTGGGGGGGGTGTGTGCGTGCTGTGAAAGGGACTGCAGACTCCAGCAGGTGTCAGAAGCCTCAGTTTTGGCTGCAATTGGATCCCCAACTGTCAAACTTTAAAAACTTTATATCAACATTATTAAGTGTGAAATATGCACCTGATGTTCGTTCTCCATATGAAGCCTGAACCACCTGAGCCTTCTACTTTCGGAAGTTCAGCAAGGGCAGGAGTATGCTCTCCACGGGGAGTCAGTTCTCCGCTGGCCTGCACTTCTGGTCAGCACTGTATTGCTGAGAAGGTAGACAGTTCCAGTTTCTGAAGGCAAATCCCAGCAGAATGAGCAGTTTGCGCTTGGACTCTGGGTATAAAATTATCTTCACATCACCCCTTCAGCACACATTTCAAGTGATGTCAGAAAATATTTATTGCATGATCTCATATTGTAATGGCTTCAGTGACATCATACACAAAACCACAAATCAACAAAGAGCAGGGTTTAGACACAGCTCGTTGCAGTATTGCATTCACTCAAAAGTGAAAACATCTAGGTAGTGCTACCTCCTTTTTTTAACCTTTAAAATTGTTTAAGCATTGCAAGCGTGGTTACTCATGCAAAGCATTCGGTATATCACTTTATCTACATGTCACTCATGCATGCACTTATATAACGTACTTTGAGTAATCTGTGTGTATAAAGTGAGCATATTATAGACTCAATCTACAGATTAACCTGTACGTATACTTAGTGTATGGTGGTTCTGTGTCAGATACACATTTTCCTTTTACATGAAGCTTTCAGCTCTCTGCAACATGTGGCATTCAAAACTTCAGCAATATTACGAGTGTCAAAACTGTCAGGATGATTAACAATAGGTATTTGAAAAGAAAACAGTAGGTAGTTAAGACCTGTTCTTGGAATGTGATTTATGGAGGTTTTTTATGACAGAACCATGACTTTGAGACAAAGCCAGCATACATTCAGGAATCTGAAACAAGCGGGTGTTTGGCCAAGCAGATTGATTGTTACTTCAAGATTCTGTCTTTTTATTTCACAAAGTTGGTTAAAATCAATAAGGAACAATAAAGAATACTGTCCTCAAACACAAGGAACATTATGGGAGACCCCTCCCCCCAGACATTACAAATCAGCCTATTTCTACTGAAGCACAATAAATGATTTATAGCATTTTGCAATGATCTGTATTCAGGTATATTAGGATGTTTATACTGAAAAGAATTAGGGACTCTCTTCTGGATAGGACATTCAAATCTACCTGATACCATTTCTGCGTGCTACAAGTCATGCAAGACAACAGACCTCTGCAAGCCTGGAGTCTTCCAGATTCCATGTCTCATACAACTTCTTGTACAATTGGCATACAGGTAAAAAATATTTATCATGTATTATAAAATAATTATAACATCTTTTGTAATCCTTATAAAATATTTGTAACATGGTATGCTTATAAGTGAGAGAAGCTAATCGAGATATGGTTGGGGTATTGATCAAAAGAGTTACTTACTTTTCAGAAAGCAGGGGACTACAGTTTGCAGGGAAAGTCCTACTGAGGAGTCAGATACTGCCAGGAATGTAATATAAATATATCCCTGTTCATGTTCTATTTTAAGAGAAGTTTGAAAGACAGAAGTAGATATACCTTTACATGTAAATTCTGTGAGGTTTTTCTTTTTTGCTACTTTAAGAAAAGTAGCAAACCTTTGGCTCTTATTCTTAGCCAAATAAAGACTAGTTTCACATTAGCAGCTTGACTGTTTGTTTATTCTACTGGAATTAAACAGATATGAGAATATCTGGTAAAGAATCTTTTTGTTTCATCCCTTCTGGCAATCAAGTCAACATAAATGTAACTACAAGTACCAACCCATGCAATTGTTACAATAATTTGATTGGGAAGATCACATTTCAACAATTTCCCCCCCGCCCCCCCATTTTGACACAGAAACAGCAAGGAGGTGAGACCAGTTATTCTAAAGCAAAACTCTAGCAAAAAATAGACACAGAAGTGTCTTCACAGGACATCTCTACAGGTTATTGAGATTAACATTACTTTCTTAGATTCAACAGAATTTCATGCCCCACAAAGAGCCTGGAAATGCCTAGGTTACAGCAGTGTGGCTGAACAGTATACAAACATGGCAAGCAAGTACCAGGGATCAAACAAGTGAATTCAGAACAGTGGTACCCTGCAGTGCCTTCTTTTTAGCTATTACCAAACTATGATACAACTGCCAAATTGAGGAGGAAGGCTCTACATCTTAAAGGAAATTAAGATATTTTACTTTGGGCGTTGCTCAAATTCTTAAACTTCCCTGCCATCCATTATTTTTCACACATAAACAGCTATAGAGCAACAATATTTGATAACAGTATAAAGCCAGGGCTTTTCTTGGGTGGACTCAAAGGATAACCAAGACATCAGCAACTCAATGACTTGCCAAAGTTCTGCAACAAATCTATAGCCCAGGTAAGACTTATACCTACAGGAATAATTTCCTTCTCAATTACCCAGTTGCAAACAAGTTGATTTTTTTTCAAAAAATCAATAAAGCTATTTAGGTGTAAAAGTGAAATTAGTGAGATCAGAATCAGCTCCTAACATCTGTTCTATTGATCTAAACCATGAGCAACACTTCCTTCTCTGCACAAGCATAACCACATTTTTCCTTTTTAGAAACATCACTTCAGGTCACAGCCAAACTAAGTGTTTTACTTCATCTGCATCCATTCAGGAAATCTCTTAAACCAAAGAGAGCTTTGCAATATCAGAGAGATTGCAGAAAAGTTGGTTCTGACTCCATTGCTAAGGGTAAACACACCGTACAGACTTTCATACGTCTGTACTGCCTTCCTGGACATAACTCCTTAACTGAAGAAACACCGTTGCACAAGAATTGATTCACAGTGACTTTATGCAACGCCCAGAGACTCCAGCAGAACAGGCCACTATACCTGCCTCAGTCCTTTCTAAGGTATAATTTCTATTGATTAGTGAAGAACGGCTGAAGGCATCCTATTGAACAAGTGAACACTGCAAGATGTTTCTGGATCTAGCTTTAATTCTTAACCATTATCATCTTTATTATACGCTTCCACCTCTACTTCTACTTGCCAAAAGCACTGGGATATCTGGTATGTCATTTACACCCTAATGCGAGGTGCAAAAAAAGGAAAGCAATAATAAAGAGGATTGTGTTGCTTGCAAATGCTGTTCCCCAACTGAGACATGACTACTCCACGGTAGTCAAAAGACCACATATGTTGAATAGAACAAGACGACAGTTGTTTGGGAGATTTTCCTAGTTTTTTATTTTGTTAAACATTAAAAAAGGATGAATGAAAGGAAGAAACCTCTGTGCTTAAACCCCAAGGGATTTAAGAAAATCATCTGACACAATTGTCTACAACAGCTGTGGAACCATTTACCCTTATTCACATTTATGTTCTCTTACTCCTTGTTCTTTGTAGCTTTTTTTCCCAAACCATTATTTTGCAGGTTTTTTGTGGTTATTTGTGTTCTAGCAAGTGCATACAATTTACTGATCTGA
The DNA here is from genome assembly GCA_026212715.1 of Elanus axillaris. Classification (NCBI taxonomy): domain Eukaryota; kingdom Metazoa; phylum Chordata; class Aves; order Accipitriformes; family Accipitridae; genus Elanus; species Elanus axillaris. Next base: position 15,807,202 of record JANZLQ010000052.1, read on the forward strand.
AATTACTTTTAAATGCAACATTTGAGAGTAGGTTTCTAAACAATTCAAGTATCTGTTCATTCTGAAAAAGAAGCCAGTTACATTTGGTAAGCAAATATTATTCTTGCAGACCAACAGGTAGCAAATTACTGTACCTGAGTGCAAAGCAAATTGCTCAAGTCACAAAGAGGCTGAACGAAGAACAGCAACTGCCATTCCTATTGTCTCAGCATTAGTATGTTGACAACAAGTGAAAAAAAAAAAAAACAAACCCTCTTTGGTGCATCTACATTGGGTAAAGCAAGGAAGAGGGACTTAGAATAGCATTTCAACAAGCAGCATTCTAGACACACCAGCATAGCACTGTGCCTAACCTAATTATTCCTGTTTATAGCATCCTAGCAGTACGGTCTTTCTTTGTTTCCCTCTCCTGCTTTCCATTGTCCTGCCCCCTTCCCCACCATACTTCTCTTCTTCCTGAACCTGTCATGTCTGCATCACGAGTGCAATTGGAAAGGGGATCTCAGAGGAGCTACCTGTCAGATATGTCTGCTTGGAGATCAGCTTTGCTGCTTAAATGTGGAACAGAATGATTCCTGGGAGGAAATATTGCTATATTGCTGTTAAGCATAGTAACTTTATCCAGCTGGTGAATATGACAGAGATCTATCAAAATAAATAAGAAATAAATATTAAGCCATCAAACCTTACTAGACCACTTGGGTAGCAAGGGAGAATAAGGCTCAGAATATAAAGGAGATTTATTTTTTAACAGATAGAGAGCATCTACGTGCAAAAAAGCTCAGAGAAATTTTCACGGATTGGTCCTGAATTACCAACATGTTCTTAAGGCACCTCTGGGTAAAAGGCATGTAGAAATTACTATGTATTTTAACTACAACCCAAATATAATTACAGTATTAGGTCATTAAATGATAGAGATGGATATCACAATATTACACCCTGGAGCATCCAGAAAAAAATTATCTGCACTTGCTGTCATTTAAATGTATGATCTTGATGAATGACAGTTTACTGCCTTGTTTATATATGGTAGCCTAGCCAGACCTCTGCAATTGCTGTATGTTTTAACTCCTATTAGAAAGATCAGCTTTTCTGTGGGCTTGCTGTAATCTACACTGTTTGGACAAATACCTGCTGGTAGCTCCAGAGCATCAGAATATCCATTAGCTAGTAGAGCATTTTACAAAGGAAACTTAAAGGTGAACTTACAAATGAACACTAGCAATTTTTTCAACGTTTCCTATAGTTTAGTACTATTTAAAAAGTAATTGCTGCTATCTTGACTGTCCTTCTATACTACAAAACATGGTCTAGCCTACATGCCCTTGTCTTCTGGAGACTTCTGCGGAGAGGTATAGAGATGCTGTGGATGTTCATCTGCAGCGTATCTGACTTTAGAAGCTAGCCAACCACACAGCCAGATGCCCGTAAGAGAAAGATGAAAGAAACAAGTGTTTGATCCTTCAAGTGGATAAAATGTCACTTTCTGCACCAAGACCGTAAGAAAAAACCAACAACCTATAACACAAAGCCATGCTGAAGAATAGGGAGAATGAAAAAAAAGAAAATCTTTCTTTGGTCAGTAAACAAACCTAGAGAGAATAGGTTTTCAGTGTGTTGACAACGTTCTGGCAGTTCATTAATCCCAGCAAAATCTCTCCAAAGTTACTGATGCATGGATTCCATTTTCAAATTTCTCATTAGTTCCTCTTTATGGATTAAATGCTGATGTTCACGAATGAATGCACACAGCTTCAGCTGATGGATGTAATTGGGTTGTAATGGATTTTAGCTGCTGTTCTTTCTGATCTAGCCAATTTGAAATGCAGTATCAATGTATTCTCCCCATCTCTCTGTAGGGAATGAGAAATTGAAACCTACAAGATGAAATTTATCAACTTCCATAAAGTCCGCTCTAACCATCATAAAACTGTTAAACTTCTCATTATCATTCTACCACAGTTATTTCCCAAACTCTGGTCAGGCAGTCAAAATATTAAAGTGCATTTGAAATAAGTAGAGATGATCCTTCAATATTTTGTATGTCCTCACCATTGATTTAGGTGCTGTAAATATTACCAACCTAGGATGACATTAACATAGCAAAAGCTTAACAGCAGGAACATAAAGTGATATGAAAGGATTTAAAGGTTGCAGAACCTCCTTCCAATTTTTAATATATCTGTATCTCGATAGATAAACAGATAGACAATTTGCTGTCACCATGGGGCCAGTGTGCAAAACACAGCTTTACACTTTCCCCCCCCCCTCCCTAAACAGCATCTGCCTTGCTCTCAACTTTCATTGATTTAACCCAGACTTGACTAACCAGAGGAATATGGAATGGTAAGAGTACGTGTATATTCCGTAAAGGAGTGTGGAACACCAAGGGCATAGAAATTTTCACATAAGGCTCTGTGAAAACTTCAGGATTTTTATGAACACAAGGAAATTGACATCTTAAGCTGGGGGAAGAAACTGGGTGTAGTTTGGTTTTTTTATCCTTAACCTGAAAACTTGGCTAGACTGATGCTTTGAGAAATCTTAGTCCAACTGGTATGGGTCAAATATAAATCTTGAGTCAGATTTCAGTAGTAGCTATAAGGCAAATAAACTGGCAATAGACCGCTCCTGGAAGACAGTAATTCAAATTCTTCTATGGCTTTTTAACCATCAACAGTTTAACAAAGGCTGAAGAGAAAACATGCCGCAGGGAAAAAAATTCTTTCCAACCACCCAGAAGTGGTCTCTGCAATATCCAACATGAAGAATATTGACAGACTGGAAGGAAGTTCACCCTGACATACTGGGGAATTAAAAAGATACTGAATTCACTTGCAGGAATTTTCAGGAATCTGAAAGCCACAGTAACACGTGGCATGCAGGGACTCCAAAAAGTTGGAAACTGGCATGTCAATCCTCATCAGTGCAACAAATCATTTAGTGAAATGCGTAACTTCATAATTATGTGCTTGGGGGAAGGGAAAAAGGAGAAAGAAGATTTTAAGTTCGTTCAGCACTAGTCAATGAAAACAAATGTCAGTCATCTAACTGAAGGGTTTTTGAAATCTCACTTCTCAAAGTGTTATTACTTACTAGCTCTCTTGCATCTTCATCTACCCAGAGAGATACATCTTGAATAGTGTCGGCCACTGCCTTTTACCTTATCCTGTGATAGTCAACTACAAGGAAACCAAAGGCCAAGGCCAACCAAAGCTGGTTAGAGGATTTAGGCAAATGGTTCTGCTGAAAGTTTTCTCCAATAAGGCCCACACATCACTGAAGAATATCTCATTGTAATATAAAATCTTTAAAAGCTGAAGGTGCATAATATTTCTTAAAAAGCAGTTTAGATTTTAGCTTCCAGAAACCCCACAACTATAGGCAGCCAATTTTGAAAAGACTGCACTGTGCACATAGAACTACATAGTTACACTCTATGGGAACACTTTTGCAGAATAGCTTAGGAATGGTTTTTCAAAGTTTGGCCAGCAGCATGATCTGAGCTGCCTTGAAAATCTCATTACTGTACAAAATCGTAAGCCTCTGTGTATACAACCAGGTCCACACAACATTTGCATGCTCCTTAAATTTGACATTAGTAACAAAACTTGTGAGCAAATCAAGCATGACAAGAGACCCCCGAGCCCCTGAACCAAAGCTGTTTCATTTTTATTGACTTCAATTGCCTTTGCATCAGGCCCTATCAGCTGAACTCATTACAGCTTTCCAACTTGCCAACTATCTTCCCTATCAGCTGCTGCTATGACTGAATCCATCCTGTCTGCATCATTCTCTTTCCCTTTCGGATTCCAGGCCAAATTAAAAAATGGTTGTAAGTGAAAACTTAATTATTGACTTTAGTGGAGTTGTTCATGCTTAAGACAGGGAGGGATTTGACCTGCTCTGCCTATTACTAGCTACAGAGTCCCAAACTAATTATAAAACCCCAGTAAGACAGATTTTGAATTCCTTAGTTTTACTACTATTATTATTAGACTATTAATTTCCATTCTACAAGGTATTTAAAGGCTGGCATCTCAACTAAATTATACATTTAGGGCATGTTAGAATAACCTCTCCTTACTTTGCCAGCTAATACTCACCTGTCACCTTCTTGCACAGAGGCAGTATACCTATTTGCTGTGCTTAGTTAAAACAAACTTCTTAACTGATTAAAATTTTAATGAGACCATCTACAAAACCACTCAGAAATATAATCTAATCCAAAGCTAAATTTCAGCAAAGGACTTAAACATAGGCTTACCTACCTAATCAATGGGAACAACCTGAAGTTACCTGTTGAAATGTTTTTCCACAATTCGGTCTTAGTCAAGGAATTAGAATGTGGAAAATAAACTGCTTGTACCCAACCACTACTGAAAAAGTCAAAAGTTATATGAGAATGTAATCAGAAACATGTTGAGCTCCAAGCATCTTCTATCAACATTTCCTAATAATTCCCACCACTATAATATACTCCTTTAATGGGCTGACTAAACCTTGAAGAAAGTTCCTTGATGTGTTGGTCTGATGGTGTATTTTAATGGATGTGAATATCACAACCTAGCTGGCATAAAGTAGGGTATATATCAGATATATTGCAATCTTTTTCAGGTACCAAGCCATTCTTGCACTTTTTTATTCTGATCAGAATTGCAAATGAAGAGTTCTATGCACTGGACAAGACAACAAGTGGGATCAACAGGTTGCCCTCTCAGAACTTTGTTTTATTATTATTTGAATCACTCTAAGATGTCTCCATCCGTACAAGCGTTCATCAGTAGTACTGCAATGAATGTACACCATAAAAATGCATTATATAAAGCAGACTAAACAGTTCTAACACTAGTGGGGACTTAGTTTAAGTCTCACCTGGCAGGAATGAGTTTCAAGCCCTGTCAGTTGCATATAATAATTTATATCTAAATCAGTATTGCTTTATTCTAACATACAGAACTTAAGCCTATAACCTCTCCACCACAATGAATATTACAAAGAGGAAAGTAACAGAATGCTGACTATAATCCTTAAATACTATGACAATAAAGTAAAAAGGTGGGAAATGTAAAAATAATATTTCCTCTATCCTCCGAGAAATGCAGAGATGAAACAGAGAGCTTGTGCATTTGAGAAACCCGAGATACACAGCTTTGGTTTTTCCATTTCTCCACTTCCGTTCCTACAAAATATCTGAGAGTTTCTCTGTGCATTTGCACCTGTAACTGGGCTCATGTGAACACAGACACAGACTTTATGGGTCTCCTGGCCCCATTTTCTTCTGAAGTAGAGATGTCCCTATCAGATAGATGCTTTAAACTGTGTATGACTCAGTCTGCGCCATCACCGCAGAGGCAGCAGCCGCCTGCCCTACCTCTTCAGCTGAGTGGAGCATCACAGCAGGGCAGGGAGGAGAAAGGAAAGACCTGTCCAAGATTAGTAGTAGAAACTCTGTACTATGGACATTCAGGAAGTAAGAATTGCCCAAGTGGCTGTGGCCAGTCTCCAGACACCACTCTTCAGAAGAGGGGATGTGCTTTTTTCCTGCACAGGGGCTACTTTGTTAACACCTGACTGGAATGGAAACTACTGAGATAAACACTCAGCAAAAGGCTTGTTTTGCTGAACCCGAAGAGCTCCTCACTGCCTCCAGCAGCAGGCAATACCAGATGTTTCAGGAAGCTCAATGGCTGCGAGCCTTCATCTCATTCAGATGGCGAGCACATAAGCTGTCACATGCAACGAGAGCATCAAGCTCCCAAAGATACTCCTTCCCTTACCATTGCTTAAAGAGAGGATTGTGACAAAAGTGCGATTAAGGCAAAATACTCATACAGTTCGCCTATTAAAATAAACTAAACAGCTTAGACATCTTTACAGAAGATGATGACACAGATTAACTCTGTTCCTAAACAGTACATTATCTGAGCAGGACTGTCAAGTTGGAACTTTCTCTAAAGCAGTAAAATCTCTTTGGTGATGGTAGCTGGGGCAGTACTAAAACTGAAGCTGTATAAGAAACCATCCACTTCCTTGACTGCTATTTGAATACAAAGGCCTTCTCATTTATTATCACTAATACTTACTCTCTTCCAAAACCTCCTATATACTCTTAATTAAATGATTGCAGTCCTTTTGTAGTTTATGCATAAATCTTCATTTGTTTTCTTTATTAGTATTCGATCTGGTTTTGTTAATCGCATAAATGTTCCCCTCAGGCAGAAAAGCAATATAGTTCAAGTGAAACAGGGCTTTTTGTTAAGGATAGTCAATTTGATTAACATCCCTGTCAATATGATGAATGAAAATTCTCTCGAATGAGTCACCCAATACCTTGAAATCGTCACTGGAATATTCGTGTCATTAGGACACAAATGATAAATTCAATTTCGAATCATGTTGGCCTGCCCAAAGTTTCCCTCAATTTGGGGAAATATAGGTGCTTTGTCTTAACACTTTTTAATCAATATCTTAAACCTTTGTTATTTCCCTTTCTGCCTCAGTTTCCATCAGACTGATGTCATGACCAAAGAGCCTGAATTCAGGAAGCCCTGAATCTTAAGCCTTATGTGCTTGTTCTTCCACTCAATTCAGGAAGACATACTTGCACTATGAGTAGGAACAAAATGATTATTACTATTACTACTTTTTCTTCCACATGAAGCATATTCCAAATGAGGTCTTCAGGCACTTTGGCAAACAAGTATCCAAAAGGAGGTAGAATAACAGGTCAAGTTTAGAAGAGAAAACAGCTCCGAGAAGTTTAGACATTCGTTTCAGTGTTCAAATATTGCCACTTTAAAAGCACAAAGACAAAAAGATTGAGAAAAGAAAAAGAAGGCGTGGTGAAAGGGGGAAATTCTTACCCTTTGCCTCCCAGAGTAATGTTGCATTACTTTCAGTGAGACACCGCATATAATTAACAACCAAGTACAGAGTTCTTCCTCCCTTTTTCTTCCTCTTTTGCCTTTTTAATTAAATTATCTCCTGGTCTTTGTGATACTGCCATTATTTTACACAATGTGTGTTTATCAGAAATGCATTTACGCTTATCATATCTTGATTTATCAGCTCTTCCCCTCGTTTCCATACTCTAAATTAATAAGCCTTGTGATAGCACATGTTGGACAAGTTCAGAAGAACCTGTGAGAGAAGGCACCATTAATGACCCCAAATGGAACCTATGAAAGAGAGCATGTGTCCATGTATATAACACATATGTATCCACACATACGTAGAAAAGCTGACTGAAATCCTAAGCAGTGGATTGGACTCAAATTACATATTAACCAGTCAGTCCTGCAGATGACAAAAACTTCTCTAAACTTCTTCACAAGTATTCAGCACAGTGCTAATATTTGCCTGTGGTCTTCCTACCCCCCACAGCATGCAGTTTATTACTCAGACAAAACAAGCCTTTCCTTACTGATATCAAATCTACAGAGCCAGAGGCCTCTTCTCTTTCTTTCGTATAAACCCCGCACCACTTACCCTGTTATTACTGTCACCTACTGGAGTAATTTTATACCAGCTTCACACTTAACTTGGAGAACTAAGCCACTTCAGGGAACAAGTAACCAGTCAGAAGAGCATACCAGGTAGAAAGAAACACGGCATTAGTAGAAGTGTAAGTACATTTAAGCCTTAGAGGTTGCACCTCTTAACAGAATCAAAATTGTTGCCTTTTTTTCTGTATCCAGCCCTCTACTGGGTTTTGTCTAGAAGTTATCATGCACTTCCGAGTACAGGGTTACATAGCCAGTTAATCAGATATTTCAATTTTATCATTTTCTGATGTTCTGAGCTTAGCATATGATCTGGGCTATCCAATGTTTCTCTGAGAATACACTAAAATGAACTACCAGATGGAATGCAACCCACGAGTTCTTGCTGACAAGACTGAGAGTTTACCTTTTTCAGGTATCTGAAGTCTACATAGCATTTTCTGTAGAATAATTTAATTCTATAAGAAATTTAATATAGTTTGGCTATTTCTACTAAGCTGCAGTCTGACATCAAACTGCAGTATAGCCACAATCTATGAACTAATGTCACTCTTCAGTGGGAAACAGAAGTTCCTTTACAACTCCCATCAGGTCACTGTCATGTAGAGAAATAACAACTTCTAACTCCAGAAGAGGCAAAGAGGCTCCTATAGCAAGAGAGATGTTTTTATTCCCCAAATTCCATGCAAATGTAGAGTTCAGAAGTAGAATTTTATTAGAGCAGGGTGGGATGGAATTTTTTCCTTTCATAGGACAATCTGCAAGACATTTTTCCATTCTAGAAACACATCTGGGATAATATCACCACAAGAGAACCTTCTAACACCACAAAAACATGCAACCCTCCAGAGGTAGTTTCAGAAAATCCAAGGTCTCACTCCACTTCTGGACATGTTTAATGTCTCTATCTGAAGCTCTTTTTGGCTATTAACTTGGTTTTGCTGTGGGTGAATGGAGGACATCAACTGCCTTTTAGCCTGCGTAGGAGCAGAGCTGTAAGAAATTAATACTAGGCAGAGGAGTAGGGAAGATGATGAACATCTGGTTTGGAAATGAGTGTGATGTGGAACTGCCAGCATCTCCACAAAACCTTATCTCAGGCAGGCTCCCCGCACCTTGCATTCAGTCTGACAAGGCTATGCAGCCTTGAAATCAATTGACAGAGCAAGGAAGAACGTTATTAGGCATCTGCAACCTCCAGACACTCTGCAGCGACAAGATTTGTTGGAGGGCAGAAATGACAGCTATGTAACAACAATATCTTATTGATATGGGCTTCCTGAGCAGTGATGGAAGAAAGGGTGAATGCTTCTGACAGCAAGTGACTGCAGCGTATGTTAGAGGCTTGATGGAGCAAGCAAGGCTACAAATGAAGTGGTACAGGAAGAGACATGGACATGGCACATCACAGATAAAGATGTAAGTAGGTCAAGCATCACTATCTCGGGATGGTAGTGACATTTTGGCCTATACAAAGCAAGAGTCATTTGTTATTATTTTGTTTAAGCCCATTAAGCACACTGGCTGTCTACTAGCAAAGCCATTTGTATTAAAATCATACTGATGATTCCATTGCTGAATGCTGCATTTGCTCTACAAGGTTATTAATTATGCAACCAAATTGACAAAGATAATACCATTCACCTGGCTGCAAGGGTATTAGAAGACTATAGAGTTACTAAGCCACAGCTGCTTATGTTAGAAAGATCACACACATTGGGGCTGTTTGTTTTAGATAGATGAACAACAAGCATATAAAAATATACGCAATAGCGAATAGCATTGAAAAAAACCAGATAGTGCACTTCTAGGTACCTTTCCACAAAATACAACAGAGGATGTTAAGAAGCATATTAAGAAATGCAATTAGCATGTGAAATCATTGTTACAGTGTATTAAAATACAGACACTAAGTAAAAGTGATTGTGTTCATGCAGCCAGTGGAAACTTGCTACGATGATTGCAACGTTAGACAAACCCAGAATGATTAACAAGTATTTTCAAAAACATCTACCCATCTAACAAGCTCAGTTCTTGTTTTTGACCTTTGCAGGGGGTCAGAACATTAGCAGTGAATAGAAACCTGTTTCATTGCAGTCACTGATAAAGGATGCCTAAGTATCTTAAAAAAAAAAAATCTATTGGCAAATAAAGATCAGATTATGAATACATGGGTATCTAGCACCTTTTTCAGTCTACAGAAATTTCCCACTCACACTTTAAAAGGACACATGACTGACAGACTGGAAAAAATACTGTTTACTTTTGAAAATAGGTCCAGTATTTCAACACTTACGTTGCTATTAGCATCACTAAAGCTATTGATAAGCCAAGCAGAATTCAAAATACATGACCAAACGTTATTTCTTCATTGCCTCTAGACCAAGAACCTCTTTTTAGAGGTGCTTAATTCATTTGGAGTCCAAAGTTTGTATAACTTGAGGTATTGATTTAATTCTAAAGAGATGCAACACCTTTCTAGGCAGAAATGCTGAAATGACTAGGATAAATCAATCGAGAATATTTTTTCTGCATGTCATAAACCAGTTTTGCATTCCATACAGTCCTGGGATGTTTTTGTTCAAATGGATTTTTCTTTTCATTAGTCTTCCAAAGCTGGACAAACCAGCTGATGGTTTTTCCCAAGAAAATAAAATGCTTAAAAAAACTGCTGGTAGAAATGTTAATTCAGAGCCTATGGTCTTCACTAATTAGCATATTAAAGGAAATCAGCTAGAAGAAAATATCAGTTTATTAAGAACAAAGAACCTTACCTCTTCCTCAATGTTAAATATTTCAGGGTTAAAGCATCTAGATGCCTGAATGCCCTGAAGATATCTGATTTCCTAAGGCAAATGGACTAAGTAAACAATAACCAAGGTCTAGTATCATAACACTAAATGGGCTGTTTCAGTAAGTTTCAGGATTTTTAATAAGTTTTGGCACAATACCTACATATCAATGTACCCTAAATAAAGCAGAGAGATTTCAACATATACTGAAAACTTCAAGGATTAAGCAGCTTCCTTCTCAATGAGCTAAAGGTAGCATCTAGGAACTTGTAAACTTACTTTTCCAGTTGTCTTCTGCCATCTTCTGTCCCAGTACTGTTCCTTTCCATAAACACATGCCAGTTGCTTTCCACCTGTAGACTTCTTTAGCAAAAGCCATATACTTTTTCTTGCAGTTCTTTGAACAAATATGCTGCTGATAGTAGAGATCTGCAATGAAAAAAGCGAGATGCTCTGAATTCCCAGAATCACATAAGGATATTCAGGTTTGGCATTATGTTGAATACTTTTGAGTAGCCAGTGAAATGCACACCGATAATCAAAGGCTGTTTGGAAAGTGCGGAGAATGTACATCTTTTGTATATCTGTTTGAAATGTTGTATCCAGAAAATAAAAGTCACATGGATCTCTATTTTTATATATTTCTATTTTTATATATTTACATTTTCTACTAACATCAGAATGGAAATTTTAAGCAACTCCCTTGTAGCTGAGTAAACTTAGACCACAAGGCTAGATCCTCAGCTATTATAAATTTGCAGACTTCCATGAAATCAGTGAAGCTTTGCTTATTTACATCAACTGATGTGGCCTTGGGTTTCTTCTCAAAATTATATACATCGTTGCAAGTAATTTATACTGATTTGCAGAGTTCAATATGACAACTGTAATGATGAATCAGAGTGCATTAATAGAAGAGTCCAAATGCTTTGAAGATGAGGTTAAGCTTTGCTCTTTAGCAAGGTTATTTTGACATTACCATAATCAAGTTTCACAAAACACTGGGAAGGACCATTGCATTAGTGATGGCATCAACAGCGTTAAAAAGTTCTGTTTGCTAGCCATACCCCTCCTCAGACCTCTATTACTTGCTCAGTGCAATGGAGCTGGAAATCCAAAGCACCGCTGAATTAATCCAACCATTATGATTTAAACCATATCCATTTAATCAACTGATATATTTTCAAAACATTGTGTTGTTTTATAATGAATACATATGGCATGCACACAACTAAGCCCCCTCCCTATCAAAGCCACAATCGTGAGATTTTGGAAATCCACTTTATATAAAACCTCTCCCTTCATAGATTTCCTTTTCCCTCTGCCCCATATGCATAATAAATAGGTGGTCCTTTTGCTAATAGAAAGAACTGTTGAGAGGATCTGGCACTGTGACAACAAAGCTTTTATCATCAGAAGTTTAAATAGTGACTGAAATAATTCCAAAAGCAGATTGCTCAGAATTTAAAGGACATGGACAACATTTGTCCATCAAAAATGCAGGCCCTGTTATCAGTAAGTAGTAATAATAATGTGTACAAAAAGAAATAATATGTCAGGAAAAAGACATCTTTCTGCTATTATCCAAGGGTGTCATTACAACCATGACACAGTTCAGTAAGTTAATGAAAGCAAGCATTTTACCTTTCTATTAGAAACCTGAGAGTTACAGCTCATAAAGAAACCATTCTCTATTTTTAAACAGCCACCAGTTTGAAGCAGTTTTATTTAAAAGTTGATTATTCAACTGAAGTTGATTTCAGAGTGACCTCATTGTGGTCTGAAAAGATTTACAGTGGAGCTGTGCACAATCCCTGGGGAATTGATGACTTCACAGAACTGCAGACATCAATTTTCTTATGCTGAAAGAACATCTCCAAAATCCCTCTGCTCCCTCTATCTGAAACAGGACCCCATTCCTTAAAAACAAACATGCATGATTGCTATAGATACCAGTAAAAGATTACTATAGGATTCTATTACTTTTGGAGAAAGAAAAAAGAATTAATGGATTTACCCCAATGTAAGTAAAATCAAGATCTGGCTCCATGGCATGTCATCAGCATTTCTTTTCTAGCATGACAGAGACAGATGGGCTTTTTTGGAAAAGAATTTTTAGAGAAAGAAGAGAAAAATACATTTGACCCAAGTTTTACAACAAAATGTCAAGCAAAGACGGGCAAAGAGAAAGGTAAACATGTATAAAAAAAAAGGAATCTTTTCTTAGCCTAGGCTACTTGTCAGATTAAAAGCTTCAATTTACAGATCTCATTAGTAGCTCAAAGTCCACGCTCAGCTATTCTAAGCGTTCAGGGAAAGATGCCTATGCTTTGGCTAGAAGTTCTACTAATGCGTTTATGCATAAAGATGTGTTTTCTATCTGAAGACAGTATGTTGCCAATATCTGTTACTTGACAAAAATACAGCTCATCTGCAACAGGACTTTTGTTCAGCTTTGGAGTGGCTGCAGCTGCCTCTAAACCGAAGCCTTCTCTGCCATTAAGACAGAGGGACGGGGTGTCATTTTAGACCATAGATAGGTCGCTGACCACTAGGCTACGATTTGCCAGCTCTGCGTTGTTCAGTGTGTGTGGTAATCCTTCCTCTCTGCTAAATCCCTTGCCTCTCAAGTCCCCTCAGGAACATCAATATGATCATTACCAATTATGTAACATCAAAGAAAAAGAGATTAATAAGTCAGACTTAAGATATCATTAAGATTTATCGCCTTGTATGTATTGTCTCCAGACAGCATTGGGAAGCTGTCATCAGGAGACAGTAAGATGAAAACTAGAGCTTTGTACTGATTACAAAACAGTTATTCTTTATCAACAAGTGAAAACAACTTATGCTTGGAAATATAGCTGGGTGTTCATCTCTGTCATTAACACAGCAGCCTCTAAATGCACAGACATGAGGCATTTATTAAGCTACTTTTTTGGGCCCTCAGAAGCTGCTTGCTGACGCCAGAAGGACTAAAAATACCATATACCTGCAACAACATTCCCAAGAAAGGTCTCTCCTCAAGGCTAGAGCAGACGCTCAGCTAACTAACTAGAAGCTACTAGAGACCAGTCTGGCAGGGTTCAGATCTAAAGTCTGAGAAGCACATAAAAGGAAACCTGCATTGCCTATTCCAGCACCTAGTGAAGGATTCCAGTAAGTAGGGCTTTTGATCTAAAACCTTAACTGTTAGCCTCATCCTGGGAGAGAATGATAAACGTGAGATTAAACACAGGAATTAGGGTAAATTAATATTTTAATGGCTCACAGAAGAACTAAATAACAGCATGTTCAGCTCAAAGAACTATATAATGAGACAGCTTTAATAAGCCATCGTGCTGTTAAAAGTGAAGGGTAAAGAGAAGAGCTATCAAGAAAATGCCACAAGACTTTTTCATGATGTACCACTTTAATGTGCAAGGAAGAGCTGGGAAGAAGCAGAATGATCTTGATACACAGGATGAAGGTACATCTTTGCTATTCATATCTGAGCTTGGTCCTTGCTGACCTTTACTATGGCTATTGCTGTTACCAACAGCATAACCAATGTGATGGGTGCTGTAATATGCATTTCACACATGCAAGTATATTCTCTTTACTCCTTACAGTATAATTTTGGGAGGCAAAATGCATCATTACTTTTTCATATATTTACAGATCATGCCCCAAGGCAAGGAGAGAACCCAGGTCTCCTGCCCTCGTACAGTCAGGCTGTATTTAGATCAGAACTGCACTACCGTATCATTAGACCCGGTCCCTGTTCCACAAGTGCTAGCACACTTGATCAAAACAGTTTTCCCCATGAAATGGGGATTTACCAGAAATTCACATAATTCCAATCTGGGATAATATGTAAAGGTTGCTAAACCCAATGGCAGTTATTGTTTTCATTCCTACAGGAAACAATTCTGACAAGAAGCATGGGGTTTTTTGTGCATCTTGGGTAATCCCCACCAAACAGACAATGATCAAGTCGCCCTAAATTACAATTGCACTTTTTATATACTAGCATCCTTCTTACATTCAGCCACCAATAAGCTCTGTATATAATACCCACAAAAAAACCCCATCACATTTCTGTATATTTTCCTTGCAATGCCAATAAGCTTATTTAATACACAATCCAAAGATTCTATAACCTTGCTGAAAATGGCTCCTTCTACAGTTATAAAAGAAAACCCTTTCCAGATGTAATACAAATTTTTGTTTTAAACTTATTTAGCATTAGAAGTCATATGCTATTCAAGGTTTATTTATAGAGTGGCTTCAAGGAAACAGCTTTGATTAGTTGGCAAGACACTTGCAAAAAAAAATATCAAAATTTCTACTTTAAGTTCCATTCTGTGCATGTTGCTTTGAAGGAAATGGGCTTACACGCTGCATCTCTGATTCAGGCAGTAGGTGGGATTAAGAATAAGAATCTTCATTCTTGAAGATGGCTGGGATTCTGTTTACTAGCTAAGGACTTTGGATCAAGCTCCTTATTGCCTATGGTGTCCATGATGGGGGATTCTTTCTGCAGTCTCACTTGTTCAAATAACCCTGCCCTATGCAGTGAAACTTCCCAGTGAAACTTCTAATCCTCTAGTCAGCTTGCCATGCTCTATTAGAAGCTTCATTCCCTAGTCTCTGCCTTCCCTGCCTTAAGTTCAGTTTTCTCATTTTGTTGCACAATTTCCTGATAGAAGAGAGTAAAAATGACTGAGCCAGACTTCTCAGCAGTGGCCAGTGACAGTGTAAGAGGCAACTGGCACAACCTGAAATACAATGAATTCCACTTAAACATAAGAAAAACTTTTTTTTTTTTTTACTGTGAGGGTGATCAAGCGCTGGACAGATTTCCCAGAGAGGCTATAGAGTCTCCATTGTTGGAGATATTCAAGGCTTGACTGGACATAGCCCAGCGCAAGCTGCTTCTGTTTTGAGCAAGGGGATAGACTAGATGATTTCAGATAGACTGTCTTTGTGAGTTGTGATAAGCGGGAGTTATCTGACCAAATATACCTTTATTGCTTCTGTGGAGGGAAAGACCTCAGTTACGCCATTCAGATACAGTGAAAAATTAAACCAGTTTTACTTTGAATGCATTTGTGTACATGAGGGCTCTCCTCTTTAAACAAAAAATTTTGGCCTAAAACTAAGTTTACTCTTTCATTACTGCTCTCAAATGTTAAGAAATGATTCTTGAGGAACTCTGTAGTTTCTCAGAGGTTTGACTTCTTGGGAACATAAATTGATCGAAACTAACATCTAAGGGACAAATTAATTTGACAATGACTTTCTTTTAAGTCTAATTAAAGGTTTGATGAATTACTGAAGGATGAGTTCATGTTGAGGGTGGCATTGGTTGAATATTTCATTAATCTTACCTAGAATAAATGTGAACCATAATGAAAAAGACAGGTTGCTTCAAAAAATCATTATTTTTATCTACATAAAATAACTTTCTGCCCTTTCTTCCCATTTATGGCTTTAACATGTTAAGAATCAAATTGCAGAGAGAATTAGCGTGACCATTTTAAGGCCATTTCAGCTCACTGACACGCCAGGGTCCATTCAATAGCATTGTGCTGCCAGACCACTTAACACATGTAGCTACTTTAGATTCCCACAGCGCTGTTAAATAGAAGGGGCCAGATCCTGGGTTAGATTGAGTCAATGTGCCCATGCTGATTTATACTATTTAAAGATGTGGATTTCATGCATTGCAAAACTGCTGTGAAAACTAAGAAGCATTTGGAAGGCAGGTTTAACTGTTAGATGTAGTCCAGCCTTGTCACTAAATGTCACTGTTTTCACTGAAATAAGGCTTATTTTTTTCTATTTTGTTTTTCATGTAAATGAAGCAGAAAGGTTAACAAGAAGTCATGATCTCTTTATACACTAACTTATCTTCAGCTGTTCTGGCCTTCCTCACAGCAGTTTAAACACAGTAGCATCCTGAATATACGAAAACTGCTCTATTTCCAGTAATTAGAGAAACTAATGAATCTAAACACCATAAAAGGTCCAAATTCATCAGTCTGCTTCCAATTTGTATCACACACTATGTTCTCAAAGACACTAAAGTCTAAATTGCATAATTAGGAGAAGGCTAGGGTTTTCTGCAAAAAGTTTATAGAAAGCAATGAATAACATTGACAGCACACTGCCCCCCCTTTTGTCACCTTATTTTTCCAACTTGACACAGAGCAGAGTTTAGTCAAAAGGCTCTGACTCATGATCTCACAGCTGCAGCTCCTTTTTGTCCAACTGAGCTCTCTGCTTCAGGTTACTGACAATCTAACAGGAAGGCTGCAAGGAACATGCATGCCCTCCCTTTGCTACTACAGTTTATAGCCCAGAGTATTAATGCAAAACACCTCTGATTGAGGTTAACACCAATACACCAGGCTGTGATCTACAGAAGAATCATGCTGCTATGAGATACCTCATCTAAAAGAGAAGGTACTTCAGGAAGCCCTCCTAGTCTGCATCTTACATAAATCGTACATCATCACCTAACATTATCATACCAGTACTTTAACCACGTAACTCCATCAAATACATGCTGGATTAAGAACACATTTAGGGGCTGAATTCATAATGGATCAGCCTAAGACGTCTACACCAGTTCATCCCACAAAATGGATTAAATTCTACAAGATAGCGAGCTTTTGAGTCCTTTTTAAGGAAAGCACTTAGGAACATGTTGCAAGGTTGAACAGATTATGTACGTGCTCGAAGTTAACCCTGGCATTCAACAGGTGGCTGAGTAAGTGCAAAGCACTGTATCTGGGAATGCTACACTGAATATGAAATAAACAGGGTACAAGTGATACAAACACTCTGCTTGCAACAATCCACACAGAACTTGTAAGGAAAAAGTGAGGGAGGCACAAGGTAGCACCTTGATAAAAATGACTTTGGTTTTAAAGTCATGATATCAGCCAGTGCATATAATGAAAGCACAACAAGCCCCTTCAGCCAGGGACAAATCCTGCCTAGGAATGGTTACATGATTTTCCTGATGATGATGTTTATTTTTCAGAATAAACTCCTACTGTACATAGTCAGCCCGGCTAACTGTATTCTCTAGCAGCAACCACCGACAGATGCTTAGGAAGAATGCAAGAAACATGCATAGCATGGCACACACTATCTCCTAATACACCCTCCACCCTCCTGATAGCAAGGAGGTTAGACATTCACTCTGGAAAATATTTATTAAATAACTTTGAAGATCCTTTTCTAAAAGTTTATCAAACTCAGCAGTAAAAAAAGCCATCAAGTGAAGAGGCAAGCTGCTGAGGCAATAGTCCAGTTGCAAGGGAAACTTTTTTCCCCAAATTTGGAAACCCCATGTTGGAAAGAGAAAGGACATATCTTGGTGTCAGAGGAGTGGAACTAACATAACTAACTTTTCCAACATTTTATGTCAAAGAGATGTTTAATTTACAATTTGGTTTAATTATTCATTGCATCTAATAACCTTAACATTTCGATAATTAACTTCTACAGCAACAGGGGGAAAATCTGATTTATGTGTTTACTTCCATCTTTAGCTGTTTAATTAGCCGTACTGTCCTCTGCTCTATAATCTCTTTGCATGGACAAAAATATTGAGACAATTACAGGAATAAATGCTTTTCTTTCGAGAGCGCATAGGCCTGGAAGAAAAAGCCTGATGTCAGGGCAGAGACAAGGTAATTTTCCTCATTACAGTTTTACCTGTTTTCCAGAAAAGCATCCTATACTGCTGATTGCTGGGAACAGAAGGATCTTCTGTGAATGCCAAAGGAAAGATTTGAACAGAGTTCTAAAAACTTCAGCTGCTCCTTCTGAAAAAATCTAGCTCATTGACTAACATGTAATCTAGAATGACTATACAGCTCTTCTGATAGCTGAAACCTGATGGGTGTTTTTTTCTGCAGAGGTATAATTTCTTTTCAGATTTGCAGAATCAGAGCTAATTTACAGCATTTTATATAGACAAAGTCATGTTTTCTGTAAATAAGCTGAAGAGTTCTATTCATTTAGCTTTTCTAAAAGACAAGAGAGAATTCATGCAAATGTTACACTTGTGACAACTCGTTCGCAGCAACTCATTTTGTTACCTGCTCACCACATGCAAAGTCACCTCCCTCTCCCTATGTCCCTATGCATCCCACTGTCATAGTATACAGGGCAATAAGTAGAATAGCTGCATGTTATTAAAATTCTATATTGGGGAAATAATCTATTCATGGCTCATTCCTCCCCTCCTCCCTTACCATTCCCTTAGAAACAGCTCTTCTCCACAGTAAATAAAGTTAGAAAGCCTTATCATTAATTCTATTTAGGCCTAATATGTCATAAAGCAAGGAAAGTAGGCCATTTTCCTCTCTGCTGGGGCACAAAACATGTATTAACTATTCCAACCAGAGCTGTGAATGATTTATTAATTCAATTTTGGAGTGTGTGACTGTCAGATCATATAAGTTCGTTATAAAAAGAGTCTCTCTGAGGACTCTTTTACTCTTTTTAAACCAACTGACTGACATTTCACATGCTTCACAACTGCAGCCATCTATCTCCTTGCTGCTTGTTCTCAGTGTCACACAGAGGTTACCTAATTTGTCCTGTCCACATTAAAGTGCTTGTATCCAATGAAGAAGAGAACTGGTAGCGGGTTATCTGTGGCAGTAATGTTCCAAATCACATGCCCAGCTTCGTGCTTTAATCTAAGGACTGTCCAGTGCTCTGTGGGGAACTGTATAGTCAGCTCTGCTTGTTCAGGATCACAGAGTGGTTGAGGTTGGAAAGAACCCCTGGAGATCACCTTGTCCAACCCCCCTGGCACAAGCAGGGCCACCTAGAGCTGGTTGCGCAAGACAATGTCCAAGTTTGTTGGTTGGTTTGTGTGGTGGGTTTTTTTTTAAATTATCTCCAAGTAGGGAGACTCCAGAGCCTCTCTGGGCAACCTGTTTCAAGGGGAATTCTCTACTGCTTGCCTAGTGGTTTTCAAACAAGATATTTTCACAATTCCTTGTTTTGTTTGAAAACCACTAGGCCAGTTCAGAAGCTCCCAAATGGCAGGACACTAGCATTTGAAAACTGTTTCAAAGTGCTGTGCAAATATACGCACCTCCAGAAAAGCATGCTGTGCCAACCTATCTGCTGAAGTTCCCTCCCAGACAAAGGATGGAAAAGGATTTCTCCTACAACTGGCCTAATACTGATACGGGTTCTGCCTTATCTCCACTAACCTCTTCATCAGAAACAGGACTGGAGAAATCCTTCCTCCTGAGAAGGGAGAGGAACTGCTACCAGGGACACTGCTGCCATACCTGTACAACATAATTCCTGTTCCACATGAGCAAACCAGTCTAGCAACCTTGCTTTAGTTGATACTTCCCACTAAGAGTGATGATGAGTTCCAACACCTCTTTCATTTCTTCCTGTCTATAAATAAAATCTTGTTCCTATCAATGTGAAAAAATAAGCGATGTGTGTAACCAGCATTTCTCCTGGTTACTAACACGGCCAAGTTTTAATGTAGCTCCTTCTCATGTTTGCTTCAAAATGTCATTTGTTAATGTAAAAGCTACTGCAGTATGTCTGTTAAGAGAATATCAATAAATTATAAAACAATTTAGAAAAACACTTTCTACAAGGAGTGCCTCAGTAAAGAAAATTTCAGATCTAGTACACCAGCTTACCCGCTGAGGACTGACAACTTGTAATCAGAAAAACAAGACAGACATCCTTCGAGGTTGTAATACCAGGGAGAAACACAAACAATTTAGTTTGATCTCCCACAGACCATTACATTTTATTAATTTATTTCTAGAACAAACCTAATTTTGACTAAAACATGCTTCCAAAAGGAGTCCTAGCTCAGTTTGAAGATATTACTTCCTCTGGTAGTTTGTTCCACTGGCAACCAACTACACCGTTACTTCTAATTTGCATCTATCTTGCTGTATATTATTCCACAAATTCTTGCTATGACTTTCTTTACTAGGTTAAGGAACCCTTTTGTCCACACTGTGAAGCAAGAATAGGAGCCTACTCTCAACCCTCCCTGAAACCATATGTTGTTTCATTTTTAGATTTAAGAACTCAGTCTCATTTCAAAATAAAAATAAATAAAAACCATTCTAAAGGATAGAAACATGAATAGTAAAGTAAATGCTCTCTCTCATTTGCAGTAATAGCTGTGAAATGCTACTTTGGGACTGGAAAGTATCTCAATCCTGTAATTACACGTTCATCATCTCTGTTCCATTTTCAGTCCCTTAGGCAGTATTTTACAGCTACAGCCCTCCAAGGCAGCCATACTTTTTTGTAATCAGTCATATATTTTCAATGCAGACGACAAGGTCAGTTCTTTTATAGGGCTCTGGCTCCAGCCAGCCTGACACTTCACGGGATTACAGTTGTATAAAGGTCCAGGAAGAAAAGCATTGAGGATATGAATCACTTCATCTCATTTGTACAGGCTAAGTAGAAAGGAGTCTCTGCATGGTGTCTCACTGATTTACCATTCAGAACCTCCTGGGCAACTGAAAAATGAGGCCTGGAGGGCACGGGTGCAATGGGAAGAGATACTTCTATAATCTTCCCCAAGATTTCAAAATACTGAAAGCCACTGCTGCCTCCCTCTTCAAAGATCAGTGGCTGCTGGGTTTGTGGGGTTAGGGATAGAGGCATCATGGGATGTTACCTAGTAAGAATTCTTCACGGTGTGGTCCTTTACCTCCTGAGATACTCACCAAAAAAAGAGAGAGTGGAAAGAACTGTGCAATGTAAATGACAAAAATAAAGATTAACTTTTCCTTCACTATAGGTTTACATAACAGCACTCTACAAATGCAGAGGCAAAGCACAGGTTCCCTGCTGCAAAATCCACCGCTACCAAATGTGGGGGGAGATAGATGTGTGGGGGCAATGACTTCTTAAACTCCTGCAACAACATTTGCCAGAGTTCTTCTGTCAAAGCATTTATTCTTTCACAAAAGATAACTCTTACCACAGTTGTTTTTTTGCTTTATAATTTCCTATAATTCACAGTGGTCCCAGTAATCAAAACAGGACATACTCCTTTGCATCCTGCAGATGAGAGCTAGATAATTACATGGATGTTTCTAATATGATGCTCTGTTTATACTAGTCTGTATATGGTGAATTAATGCTCTATCTCCAGATTCCCCTCTGAACAAAGACATGGCAAAAAGAAGTTGATTTGTATCTGGTCCTATTGTACACAGATCTAAGTTATAGTGTTTATCTCTGAATTATACAATATCACATGAGAAAAGGAGGGCTACATAGCTTTTAAAAAAAATCAAAATTGTGGCAGTTTATTCCCACTTTGCAAAGGCATAAATGAATGCAGGAGGTTTTTTAAAGCAGATCTAGCAAAGGGATCTTAAAAGGGTGAGCATGCAGTTGTCATATTGCAAGAATATAAAAGTGATTCAACAATGATAAAAACATTCTTGGCTTTGACTACTCAATACACTTTACGCCATCTGAGCTATTCTAACAGCCTCCGATCACTGCTGGTCCACAGCAGATACAATGGCTGCAGCTTAACTAACACACTGTCTTGGGGAATTATCATCTTACACCTGTCATAGGCTAAAAGCACCATTATTGCAGGCCAACTGATGTGCACTTCTAACACTACATGTATCTTCTTGTGTCATTGCAACTTGCTCACATGCTTGAGCTTTAAAGGTCTTACCAACGCAGAAAAGTACTATCCCTCCTGTCTTTCACACTGTATAATCGTTCAAGCTATTTCAAGCTACAGCCTGAAGTACGGAAAAGGAGAGGGAATGGTATTTGCAGTAAGATTATATTTTGGGTTTCTGCTTGCCACCAAGTCCTTAAGGCTTCTGAGCTGCCCTCTCAGCAGGCCTTCTCCCACCCTCTTCTATATGGAGGCCAGCAAAGACCAAGCTTTCCAGCTTAAGTGCCTTAAGATAGGCAGGGTTGAGACATTTTCTGCCTAGTTTTACCATACTTGTGCAGGTTGGGATGAAACCACTCAAAATAGTGGAAAATCTAGGACTTTCTTTTGAACTGCTTTTCCTCTGGCATTGATAGACCTCTATAGCAACACTACAGGCAGTCCTGGTTTACAGCTGCATAAAGATGATTTTGCCTTCTTTTGTCCAGAGCTTCTTGTAATTCACAAATTTTACTATACCACCATTATTTCAAATAGTATTTCCCCCAGCAAAATCACAAATGTGTAATTAGTATAACTAGTTCCTTGCACAGGCACTATAGAAATAAGCAGGTAAGCAGGAACAGTGCATATCTTACCATCACCCTCACAAGGAAGTATTGCCAGATGGCTGCGGGCCAGTACTTTGATATGTGCTCTGATATGTGGATCACCATTAACCTTTGCAAAACAAGGAGCTGCAAAATCACAGCAACTGATTTCTGAAGTTAAGAAAAAAAATTGTCATCTGTCAAACTATGACATGAAATCAACTCTATCCTCCCAAGATAAGCATTTATCCCCTCACAGGTCAGCTTTTCTCCTAGATCTTCAATTTAAAGCTTTTCCCAATATCTTGAATATAATGCCCTCATTTAGGTAAGTTAGAAACTCAGAGTAGAGAGTCCAGACAGAAAAAGAGGAAGTTCTCTTATCTACCTCATCCGCGCTCTTGCTTTCTCAGAAACATGGTCTTCAATGGTTTTAACAACCATCACAGGCAGGAAAAGTCAGCAGAGACTGACTACTAAGGACTCAGAAATAGATTTGTCAATGTATGTCACCAATTATCTGTCAAAAGACGTCTCAGTAGCAGATGAGCAGGAGAGAGTTATTTGTTATGTTTCTCTCCTTGCAAGAGAAATTGAACTTAATAAACATAATGGTCACAGCATGTAGGGGGAAAATGATACTCTTACAGCACACAAATAATTTATGTTACTGTTATGTACCTTGCAATAAAGTAACCTCTCCAGAAAGAGGGTTTATTGCATTTGGCCATGCAGCGTGCAGCTGCTGGTTGCCCTAGGCTGATATCATGGAGATAAGAATTTCCTTTATACTGCAGGCCTTCCCTCCCCTTATACCTTTGTTTCAGGTTGATAGCAGAAGATTAACTATTTTTTATTTTGTAGGGTACATTTCTGTTGATGATCCACATGAAACATTGCACACTGAAGTTCCACTGAGACCCTGCTTTTTGCTCTTAACCAGTGTGCCAGGCTTACACTGCTTGTTCATCACACAGCTGGGCTCCACCTGCTGTGAGAGTGCAAAACCAAATAGTTCATCATTCCATACTTGCTCCTGTGCTTAAAACATACTAGAGAGACTTTACAGTTGAGATGATACATCCTTCCTAATGTTACTTCCAAAAGACTATTTGCATATACAGCTAATCACGAGGTAACCATGGCAAACAACAATTATTAGCAAAAAATTTTAAACTTAAATATTCATTTGCCATTCAAGGTCACTTCACAGCAACTTAACAGCAGTGGGTGCTAAGGCCCTCGGAGATTCAACATCATGGTAAATGCAGGAGAGCAAAAGGAAAGGATCAGAAAGCAGATACAGAAATTATAATGGCTTATAATTTGTTTTGTTCTCACATTTATTCCCCAGGAATCAAAATACAGTAAGATAAGTAACAAGAGTGCCAAAATATGAAAAGCTGTGAAAGACAGGCTAATTATAGCCACCATTTAACAGATGGAAAAACTGAGACCATGACAGGCCAGCAAGTACAAAATAGGGCTCTATAAAGACCAGGGAAAAGTTCTATCAGTACATCTCATCAATCTTCCTTCTCATTTAGTCTTAAAGCACAACTGATTCATGTTTTCAAATTTTTCCTTACAAGTAAAAGCAATTTAGTCTGCTAAAAGTAATAGAAAGATAGTAGGCAATAGAAGTCTAAATTATCTCACATTCAGACTGAGAACCCTGGCTGCTTTAGCAAATCCTCCAGAAATGGTGCATTGTTCCAGAAAGCTTGGAGACCAGGCTGTTTTCAGACTGAAAAAAAGTTACCTTGCAAAATACTAACAATGAAAAACAGGAGCTTTAGTGAAATGGGTTGTTTCCCAAAAAGTTTCCAAAGCTGTTTTCTATTAAAGTCTTTATATAAAAGTCTTAAAAGTTGATCCAAAATTCCCAAACACTACCCTGCTTTGCTTTTTAATTTGGAAGGGCTGATCTCAAAAGACAAGTCTCCAGCAACTGGATTTTAATCATGTCTGTAAGAACAGGCCTCAAGCCTTCTTTTACTACAAAATACTTTGGGATGAGCACCCCAGAGACCTCGTTCTCTGTTTTTATGCAGAATGAGCCAGGCGCATTGACAGAGGTAGTCCGCCTCCCACTTCTGCCACAGTTTAAGGATTCAGTTCGTGAGGTGTTTACACTGTCTTGTCGTGCTAGAGGTATTCATGTTACAGATCCAGCTCCCTAATGACTCAAGTTCTATAGTGCTACTGATGTCAAGAGCCAAATTATTTCACACCAGGAAAGGGGCAGATTCCTAACATTCAGATCAGTAATGTATACAAAAATTAACAGAACAGTCCATTTACACTCATTTTGTTTCTGCTTTATAGTAGTAAATAACTAGGCAACAAATGGGCAAGAAACCATCAGATCCTCAGATTTTCCATGTTACTTAAGGGGAAGGGTCAAAAACAATATTTTGAATTTATTTGGAAGGTCACTTCAAGGGGAAAGATAGGGAAGTTTTCCCAAATGCTTGCCCTTCATGATTAATGAGTATGCTGAAGACAAGCCCACACACATTTCATGAACAGATGGGCTTGTTTTAGCTTAGTTGTCAACAAAAAGCTTTTTTTATTATTTTTAAACTCAAAACATTAGTTATTTCTCCCAAGTACCTAATTCTCAACATGAAGAGAAGGGGAAGTGTAGCAGCAGAGGAAGACACCTCCTGATTCTCAGAAGAGAGACAGACACGTAAGAGGAAGAAATAGAGGGAGACAGGTTGCCCATGAGCAGGGCATTCCTCCATTCGTATAAAAGCAATATCCATACTGCTCCAGCAGAGGAACCTCAGAAGCATTTGTAAAGGTACTGCAACTCACATGTGCTACCAGTGGTGGCAGGGAACATGCTAACCCACTGGCTGTGCTTGGGCCCACAGGCTGCCATCCGCTTCAGGGAAACAATATTGTGCTTGCAGCCTGCACGCGGAGTCTGCTTCGGAAGTGAGTCAGATTTGTGTTTACCTGGGTTTACTTTCCTGTGCTTTACTTGTCCATGATAAGAATGAGTGTTCTCATTGTTACTGGTTGAGAAAACTGAATTGGGAACCAGCTCAGTATTGAAAAGAATTAAGAATTTCTTCCTTCCCTATTGTTACCTAATTTATTAGCTTCCCTACCTAGTTTACAGAATGGCAGACTACATTGTAAAGCAGGAGCAAATAAATCCCCCTCATTAGCAAGTTAACTGTTGGACAAACCCCATCTTGACTTTCTCAAGTAAGAGTGGCTCCTCTTCCAGTTTCTAAAAAGGCAGAAAATACACACTGTACCGCCAAGATGCCAAATAGATTTCAGCAGTAGGACATGGTAAGCTGAAAAAAAAAAAACCAACCCAAAACAAAACCAAAAAAGCAACCACCAGCCACAGCTGAGGATTAGATTTGGTTTGCTCTCTGCTCCTCAACCTTTGACACAAACACTTATGTCACCTAAATATCAGCGGAATCTCAGGGCATTTATTGAAATGCAAAGGGAGGCTGGAATTTCTGGTAGTCCCTGGCTGCCTGCAGCTTGTCAGCTCTCCATGTCCCCTGTGACAAGTGCAGTACACCCTTGAGGGGGAGCATGGGAGAGGATCCAGCAGCAAAACAAGGTGTGCATATGTGGGAGGCAGAAAAACACCAGGGCAGCTGAGGATTTAGATGTTCAAGTTGCTCTTAAAATGCAACAAGGGACAAGTTTGCAACATGGCAAGCAGTGACACAGGCAGACCATCCTCCCCCCATACAACCCACCGCAGGATACAGAGGGGTTAAGGCAAGAGTAGAGTTTTGCCAAATCTGTCTGTGGGAAGTCAGTTCCTGTGAGTGAACTGAAACAAATAGCATTGCAGATCCACCAGCTAGCAGGAGATTTTTTTGCTGCTACTCCCCACCATGCTTTTAAGCAGTTGTCCTGATGAGACATAGAGGAAAAAGCCTCATACGGCCACTTTATGCTGTCAGAATGGACTAAAATGTACCCTAAAAGCAAACTGGCACCTAGCTCAAACCTTCAGCTGCCAGCATTGAGCCAGGATACATTTTAGGAGCAGGAGTATCCTGTTCTTGTGGCTGATATTTTTAGGATGAAACCTTATTGTGCCTCTATTTTCTTTCTGTAACACAAGCATAATATCTCCCTCCTCTTGCAGGCATATTGTAAAGGGATGCATGAAATACAGAAAGCAGTTCTGGCTGCTCTATAGCTGCATTATGAAAATGACTAAAGACCCCAGCCGAGACCAGGAAAAGCCACAGGAAGAACGTGGGCCTTGAAGTGAAACAGGAATGGCAGTAAATTGGCCCTGTAGATAACAAATGCTGCTAGGCACTGCACAAACCCATAGCAACAGTCCCAGCCGTGCGTTTGGTCTGTAAGCTCTTCAAGCTGACAAAAGAAGTGGCAGGGGGTAGAGGTAGGCAGGGATCCTAAAAGCAGCAGAAGGGGAGAACACGAGAGGGATTACTCTGGTCTTGGAGACAAGACGTTGCTTTCCTCCCCATGCACGTTGCAGTAGCTTGCAAGACGGGGAATTATCTTCGTCCACCACGTTTAGCCCTCTTTCCCTTTGCACTGCCAGTAGTAAAGCAGCAGGGTTCTGTATCTTGCTGCAAACTTGGGGGATTTCTAAGGAGCTAGAAAGGCATGTAGGGGACTAGCTTTCTGGAAAAAGACCATTTCAGCCTTGATAAGCTCATTGTATGTTTCCTTTAAATACAGGTATGGGTGATGTTCTCAAACTATTTTTTCATTAAAAATTCAGATTGACATTTAAGTCTTTCATAGAAATTGAAAATGGAAAAGTGTCAAGAGATTGATTTCAAAAATCTTGTTTCATTTCACTAATTAAAATATTAGATTATGTATATCTACATATACTATATTTAATATCTTCTGTGATGTTTCAAAATTGTAAAAAAGTCTTTGATGGTTCATAATATTTTTTATATCAACTTATAGTCTGGAAAAAGAATTTAAATTTCTATTTTGTATTCTATTTCAAGAAATTGCATTTCTAGAAGATCAGGATTTTTCACATCTTCAAAATACCATTCTCCTACCCAGGCCTATTTAAAATTGACTTAGAGACAGGTATTCTAGCTATTATATCAACTTAGCCAAACAGTCAGCTCTGTGAATTTCTGCACATCTTATTTGCATCGTACTTGTGCCAGCTTGCTAAAAGCAACATCAAGAAAGTAAAGACCTTTCCTCATAGAGAACATTCAAGGTGAGGTTTTCTTTAAGCAAAGAGAACATCTGTACATGAAGCAACCTAGGTAAAAACCTATTAAGTGAAATATTTCAGTAGAGAAGGTACTCGCTCTACCAGGAGATTGAGTGGATGGCCTCAGTATTCATTTGAAAAAGCAGTTTAGTCTAAGTTATAATGCAAGTTATTTTAACACTGAAGACATGAAGACAGAAGTGACAGTTTTGAAATACCAAGGTATTTGTACCATCCAGACTGGACAAACCAGGGAGTCATGTTTAATTTGAAATTCCCTCAGGCTAAATTAAGGTGAAGCAACACTCAAGGATCAGTTAAAGATTTTATTCATGACGGAACCAAACTGAACCGGGGAGGCACGGTAGTAGGTGACAGGGTTTCTCACAACAGGAACTGGCATAAGACTACTTCTGTAAACAGTGTAACCCAGGGTAATGATATACATCAATTCAGGGAATATAGAGATCCCTCCCATTGAGTCAGGAGGTTCAGAGCAGACCCCCTTGCTTTCTAGACTCCTCCTCAGAGAAGGGCCCAGGGGCAGCTGGATCCACATTTAGTCTCAGACTTGGTCAACAGTTTGTATCTTGAAATGGATGAGGTGTAGGGATTGTGGAAAAGGAAAGAGAGAAGAAGACAGAGAGAAAAAAAAAGGAAGAGAGAAAGATTTCACCAGTCCTGGGTCCAGCATTGGTTCAGTCAGCAGAGGGGTCCCGTCCCGGTGGGCTTGCGTGCCCGGGGCTTCAGTTTGTGTCCTTCTATCATCCTTGCCCCTTCTTCAGGCAGGCACCCACGCTCGTCAGGTTAATGAGCAGTTTGTGAGCCTTTGGGTTTGGGGGTCATTTTTGGAATAACTTCTCCTTCCCTGCAGACATGGCCATTGTTTGATCTTTGTATCACAACAGCTTATCAGAACAGGGAGCTGCGCACCCTCCGGCAGCCCTCCCCCCTCCTGTTGCTGATGTCTGAGCTGATGGGCTTTTCACCTTGGTTCCTTGCTGTGCAGACTTTGTCTTTAAGCAGAAATTGCCCCACCACAATGTTTGAGATATTAACTCTTTCAGTCTCACACAAGGTGTCCGTTGAAGTCAGCACAAGGCCTTCTGTTATCTTCACAACCTTCCCCATCTGTCTGCTGGCAACCCTTAAGGCTGGCTGGTACTCAGAGCTGACATTGATGGTAGAGTTCAATAATTGCTTTCCAAGGATACCATGAGCATAAAGAAGCCCTTGTGTTCTTTACACAAAGACAGATTCTGAAGACCAATCTGGAAGACAGTGCTTTAGCAGCCATGCCGGATCCCAGTTCAGAAAAGAATTTAAGGAAGTGCCTAAATTCCTCTTCACAAGACCTGGTGATTAAAGTTAAATACATACTTGCTGTACTGAACCGAGGACAGCAAAAGAATGCAAGCAGTAAGGTACAAAAAATGATCAGACCATAAAAATAATCATAAAATAGTTGCTTTTAAACATTAATTTCAGTATCATTCCTTAATTTATAGGGGTCCCTCCTTTTCCCTGAAAACTTTTATTCTTATTACGCAGTAGTGCAGTGCATTTAGCCACAAGCTGAGAAAACCCTTTCCTCTCTCCCCTTTCTTAGTCCTTGAATCTCTGGCTTTAAAATCTAATTTGAGATACTAGGGAATCATGTTTAGCTGCCATCCCTGAAGATGGAGTACAGGCAATAGAATACACCCAGCCCATTAGACAACATTGTACTTAGCTCCCTAAAGACTGTGCTGAAAAAAAAGTAAGTATAGACTTTTAAGGCTAATTGCTTCCAAAATATACTCCCCATTCTCTCTCATTATAGCCTCTCTAGGGATAAATTCAGTAAAATAACTAGTGATATTTAGGTAGCTGACGTTTAGCAGACTATGCAGTGGGACTGTGGAAAATAGTCCCCAGGCATTTTTGTCACCCAGCTGTTAGAATGTTGAAGTTCCACAAAAATGCACCTCCCTGGCAGTCTTTGTCCTCTCAAGCTTCATAATGACCCATCTCTGGACCTATATTCACTTACCGCTACCACAGAAAGCTCCCTTACAAGCCCTTTCCTCTAACGTTTGTTAATCTACCAGATGACACACTCAGGAATCCACATCTTGGCATTTTCTGAACTCTAGTTCAAGGATAGCCATTACCCACTGCACTGGCTCCAGTACCATAACTGATGCAGAATTGCAAAAAACCAATACTGTTTTTGGGAAAAAGCTTTGATAAATAAACAGGGTATTTTAAACCAAAGATGAGATTCTAGGCTAGAGAGAGACAGAGAACTTACCAATCACCAGCAATAGCCAGCACTGCCCTGGAAAACAGTTCCTAATATAGTGCTGTCACATCTACTGACTATGTGGGATCTATGATAATTAAAGTTCTACTTATAGTCCAAACTCGCAGCTCGTGGCAGAAAATTTTATACAAGGCCAAGTTCATGAAAACTGGGTCTTTCAATTAAAAAACAGCTAAAACAAAAATCAAGGTTACCTGATAGTGGAGAACAGCTTGAAACTAGACAACCACATGGAAGAAAATTTTTCTACCCCCTCAAAATTTATTTACAAAAAAATCTGTATTTCTTCCAGCAATATCATGGCTGGTTTGGGATGATTGATTTTAAAATCTTTGGCCAGGCGAGATGTTTTCTGTACTCATGCTGTTAATTTGACAGCCTTGCTTTCCTTGTCTGAAAAAAAAGTGCATCTGACCACTCTTGCTTTTGCTGCTTTTAGTCTGTTAAACTCAAAGATACACAGATCAGCAAGCTATTGCTGCTATTCTGGCTGTGTGTTTTACTACAGAAGAGAGGGAGGGAGAGAGGGGCATTTTAAGTAGAGACATGTTGTTTTAAGACTTCTGTTTGCACACATTAATTGGGATTAGCCTAACATTTCTTCTACTTATGGCTCAAAGCCTATTGTTAAGGAACACATCACATTCTTCTGGAACAACAACTAGGCTAGGAATTGAATTGTTTGCACTTTTTGCCTATAAAAGCTTGTATTTGGAAGCCAGACCCCTTATGTTACCTAGTTTATGACATGTATTGTCCTAAAAGAAAATAGAACCAAAAAGTTTACTATGGGGAGCAGACTTCTTAAAAGACAGGCTGATCAAAGGATAATGTGCTATTTTAACAATATGAACGCGGAAAGAAGCAGGAAGAGGACTGAGTAGTCCCTTAAAATAAAAGCAGTGGGGCGTAGTATATCAGTACATGTTGAACTAAGCTCAAGAGCAGATATTATTCTTTTAATTCAGTGGTGAATATTCTGGTGGTGCTTGCTGAGTTCTTTACGAAAAATATTGTCGAGACATTGTACTGGGCTTTGCATGCTGTATGCCTTAAAAGTACAGTCCATTGGCATTGTACTACCCAATTCCTTCATATGTTTTGATCCATATGTAATAAGGTACCTTACATTCCTAAGCGCTTTGCTTTCTAGAGAAAGCAGCTTTCAGTTCTCTAATTAACTATACAACATCTATTAGCCTGAACACTACCTCACTTAACATCTTCAGTGCCACTAACATGGCTTTAAATACAGTTTTCCCAGCTTTGATACCTGTGACAGGGCCAATAACTATTCTTACTGTTTGTCACATTTCAGATGGTGCTGACAGCACTTTATTTAAAAATAAAGAAAAATGGCCACAGCTCCAAAGAAGTCAACCTAAACAGAAAAATAGGAAGGTAGCGACTTGTGAGTACAAGTACACTGGTATATCCTAATAGAGCTTTGGGGCCCTTATACAATGAACCAAATGAGATTTTCTTATTTTCTATCAGAAGTCTGTCTCACTCTCCTTTTCTTCACAGACTCTTTCAAATCATGAAAGGATGCTGAAGAGATCTGAGCAATGCAGCTTCCCAAAAGGACAGGTGCTGGCCTAAGGCTATTTCTATTATAACAAACACTGTAGTCTCCAAGGCTGGAGCCTGGGAAAACACTAGAGTTCCAGAAGAGAAACAGGAGTGTTTGGGAATGCAAGAGGACACATGCCTACCCTAGTCACTTCCCCCCACCACTTCAAAAAGAGAGGATTAGGGCAGACATGCAGAGATACCAATCCAAAAGTCAGTATTACTCTACTAATCTGCAAACAAACCCAGCCCCAAGTTTTCAAACAACATGAAAAAAATACTGTTGTAATTGAACAAAAGTTTGTTTTGAAAATCACCTTCATTCTGAACCTGCAAAGTGAGCTTAAAAATTTGTCACTGATGTAACAAGTTGGTTGTCATTATATTTTTTTCCCCTTCTTTGATCTTAGCCACTCCCCAAGCCTTAGGGTCCCCCCACAACCTTGCAGCTAGAGAGGAGTGACTAGCATGTTGGTAGGCCAGGGGTTTTATTTAAGTGATACTGACAGCAGAGGAGAGCTTGATCTTAGCTCCTCTACACAACCCTGTGTAGGTTTCTCTTTTCTACATTCCACTTCCCCTTACCACCTGCCCTATAGAGAGCACTTCTGCACTTCCATACACAGGTGGGCTTTCTATAGAGTGTGACAATCTACATATCAAAGGCTCAGAAACTGGTAATAGTTTTCCCAGCTCTTTCTGGTGGCCATTCTGCATAATGGGGTACTAAGGATGGCAAAACCCAGCAGTAGCATGCCTTTTGCTGTCCCCTATTCTTTTTAAGGTGCATTGAAAATGCCATATGCAATTCTTCACAACTCGCTAATGAATCATGTACTTTCCAATGAAAGATCATGAAGACCTTATGTCAAGATACTGCATAACTAATATTTCATGCAACAATACCCCTCCAGTGCTGACCTATTTGCTTGGTGTAGGCTGAGGATGCTATCGCTGACAACTGGGTCTTGCCATTTAGAAGTGCAATCAATGATGACATTATTAGGAGCATGAAGCCTAAGTGTCATTAACTGTTAATGAGGGAAGTTTAGCTTTTGGGTGCTGTAGCTAGCAAGTAAAAATGTCTTTGAGGAGCTATTTGCTGTATGTTGCAAATTCAGTGTTCTTAGAAAAAAGCACCACCAAGGCTTTGAGGCCCCCAAAACGTGTCCTGATTTACTTTTTTAAAATAGTAAAGGAGGGGGGAACCTCCAGCTTTTGAAAAAATAGTACAGGAGTATATCGTTCAAGAAGATTAAAGAGTAACCTCAAGGTAGTCTGAAAATCCTGCAAAAGCAGCTCTGCACTCCCCCAGCTGGCTGACTTGCAGTACTTAACCAGCAAACGTGAGGTCTATTTCTTACATGACTGCTTAAACTCTTCAGTGAGGTTGAACGAAGTAAGCACACCTCACTTGGTGATTCCCTTCAGAAATCACCTTCTTATTAACATCACCCTTATTTTGAAAAAGCAGTAACATCTATTTGTAGCACATCAACACTAATGCACCAGCATGCAGGGTACTGGAGAGAGACTGACCCTTCTCCAAAAAAACTTACTGTTCATATAAGCAAACAGTATGTGAAATCAAAGACAAACCATAAAGTCCACAGTTACACAGCTTGCAGCAAAACTGAAATAGTTCATCTGATGTTTCTGTGAGGTGCCTAAGTAATAAGTCTTCATTTTTAATGCCCAAGAAAAATGGAAGGCTAAATGGCAAAACTTAGAAGGGACATTTTTGTTTCTGCACTTTGAAGTTTGTGTCTGGGACTCAGCAAGTAAAGTTTGGGCTTGATGACCAAAGTCACAGCTTCTGCTTCATTGGTGGTTTCCAGGAAAAATAAAGTTAATTTAGTGCTCAAACCCTCCCTGAGGGTCACTGCAGAAACACCAACTATTTTCATTAAATTCTCCTGTGAGGCTTGATACAAACAGTACAGTTTGATACCACTGTGATAATATACTCACCTTTGTCCGATATGCTGCTGTAGTAAATCCTTCTATATGTACAAGGGCCTCCAGAGAGGACAAGCTACGCTGTTTTCTCATCCTTTGTGTCAATCAGTTACAGTAACATTTTGGTTATATATTGGCTTGAACCAGTACAGTAACAGTTTTGTTTCCCAGCTTTGAGGAAATAAAAACATGTTCCCTCATCTACCACTCTCCATCACAGGCAATAAACCTGAAGAATGACACAAGAACAGAACCAGAATGCTAAAAATGACACCAGTGCACATGTTGTACAATAGAAGAGCAGGTTTTTCCATTGGCCAAATTTTATCCAGATGAATATCTAAACGTCTAGTACACAGAGAATTTCTAGTGAGGTTAACTAACTCAGTGGTTCTAGCATAGCTTGATACTTTAACAGGGCCTATATAAGCTAGAAAAAAAAACCCATTTCATTTCATTCTATAGCCTTAAAATCTCTACAAGGTTTTTATTTTCCAGGCTCCAGCCTGAGTCCTCAGACAACTACTGCCAGTAAAGATGAAGAAACACATTTTGGGGTTTTGTTTGTCTCAAAGCAGCAGATGATTATGAATCACAGTCACATTTTGCAAAGCTAATGAGTGTAACTGATACATGTCGGTCCTCTTTCAGATGGCAGGAATTGTGGGAGGAGAAAGAGCATTCAGTATGAGGTACAGAGCAAATTGTCATGCCAGCTGAATCCAGACAGACTGAACGCAGAAGGACTTAAATAACTTGCATATATGTCAGATGCTCTTGTTCATCTGGTTAACACTTTGGAGCAGGCATGTTATTTTTAAACCACAAAACCATCATGTGCAACATGTACCACATCTGCCAGATAGTCCAACTTACTAGCTAACACCAGTTTGAGCTCATTTAACCTGGCAGGTGAAAGATGAACTGCACAGGCATAACTAATTCTGGCAGGGAAAGGACACTTCCTCACTTCCAGGTGAGTTTTGCTAAACTAGCAGTTAAATATATGTAAAAATGTATCATAAAGCATTCCTTTAAGCTGTCCCTTAGACCACGAGAGACCAGAATTGTAACTCAACTGAGAACTTAAATTTAACCAGGTTATTTGCTTTGATTCTACTATTGCTGTAGCACCCCCTCATATGTCTCCCTGTACTGAAAGAAATCTCTGCAAAATTACTACATGACCACATGCCAAATTGTCTTGCAAGAATGGTTTCTTTGTCTGTAGAGCTTTGAAATTCCTTTTCTGCTTAGGTCATCCGATAAGGACAGAAATCTCCACTGATAGTTTTCTAATATCTGTCCTCCTAGACACTGAAAGGATGCAACATCTAAACAATCCATCTTTTCTGCTTTGATCTGAATGTTCTCACAAATATTAAGTGACCAAATCCGACCTCCAGTCAAACTTATGTCTACAGTTTGTTCTGTCTCAATTCAGCATTACTTTAGGTTGCTATCCTGAGGGTCTGTGGCATAATCCTTGTTACTTACTTTCTGGTTTCCTACTCAAATCCAGACTTCCTCCTTACAAGTTACTTGGTTTTTTTATTTTGCAATTCATTCTCAACAGCTGCAAAAGATTGCCCTGAATATAAAGTAACTGACTCTAAAATTATCCACAAATCCATAAACATCTTAGCTAGGATGCAAATAACTTAGGCTTCCTAGCTGCATCTTATTTGGAGAGAAATGTCAGGTTGAGGTTGCAGATATTTTTCCTCCAATAAAAGGAATAAGTGTGTATTGGTGTGTGCCAGGGCAGGGGAAAGACTACATGGCACAAAATCCCGCTGTAGGGCAGTATTTACAAAGCAGACTTTGCACATTTTTCATTTGGTACCAAGTACTTGACCCGGTGCCCTCTAGAGCCACCTTTGCTGACTCCAGCAGGTGCTTGCTTGGGTCCCAGGAGCACCAGTGCCAGGAACCTAAAGAGAGTAAACTCTGTTCTTGCAAATTTTTAGGCTGATTTTGCAAGCTTATGAGGTGTGGCTATTTTAGATTGGGTTTGGAAGAAGAATTTAACATTATCTGAACTAAACCTGAGCTAAAGCATTACTCAGGATTAGAAGCAAAGCAGGAACCTTAGGAATTGCAATAGTTTAAAGACAAGTTCAGACTATCCAAATATAGATTGGCCTGAGGCAGAAGTCTATATCTGAAGACAACTGCAGGGAAGTCTGGTACCAATACAGACTTCACATTACAGTAAGTGAAACAAGACAACCTTTCACCCCCAAAATGTCTCTGAATGTTCAGAGAATGAAAAATATGCACCTGATGCTCTGCTCCTAAGCCCTACCTACCCCCTTAAAATGGGCTTGTCCCTCTTAGCACTTGCAGGATACTAAAGAATTAACACTGTGATATTCAAAAAAAACCCAAAAACCAAACAAACCACCGAGGGAGAGCTAGACCCCCAGGATTTAAAAAATAGCTGCTGGGTATAAGCACATTTCAAAAGACTGCCATTAAGAGGCCAAATGTCCAGAGATGTGGGTTCTGAAAGGCATTTAAGTTATATGACCCAAATGTTAAAGAAAGACATAACCTTAAAGACTTGAGTTGTTGGCTGATGGTCTCTTTTACAAGCCTGCCCCCAGAGTCTGCCCAAACCTGACTCTGCACACCTGCTAGAGAACCTCACTGATGGGCATTGCTTGGGGCACCATTTTTACACAGCATTGTTCCAGCAGGATCTGTGTGCATGTATGAGCACACAGTGATATATGAGACTGAGGCACACAATCGGAGCAACAGTTCAGTCTGTTGATATATTAGCGTAATACTCTGGATGATGCAGGAGTATCAGAACAGGCCCATCTGATAACATGTACAAGTAATTCATCACCAGAATGAGTTGCTTCAATGATGTATTACTCAGGAAAAAAGAATGCACCATCTAAAGGGGGAAACAGGTCCAGCAAGAGAGGAAGCTGTTCATTTCTAGGGTGAAATATTCACAGAACCTAAAGGGTTTCCTTGTCACCAAAACATTGGCACTGTGCAAAAATACATGATGAACATCCGCCCTCTTCATTCCCACTCCCAGGTACAAATCTAGTTAGTTGACCACTGGGTACAAAAGAAGCTTCATTTCATATGCACTAGAACCACAAACCTGAGTGCTGCATTCGAAATTCATACTGAGAGTCCCTTCGGATTTCTTCAGAGTGTGGGATCTGCAGTTTAAGCACTTTACAACTTTGCAGATTAAAATAAATTCAATGAAGTGATTTTTAATTTCTTATTCTGTATCGATTTGCTTCTTTCTTTTGGCTTTTTGAGCCTATTTAATTTAGTCCAAACTAATCCAGTTGGCTAGTGGGAGGAACAGAAGGGAGGGGAGAAGAGCCTCTTCCCTAATAAATCCGGAGTGGCTTACATTCTCTAATATCTGCTGTATATAAGTTCTTTGTATCTGCAGAGATGACAGTACAGTATAATGAGAAATTATTTTGAAGTAGTAATTTAAACTCTATACAATAATGACACCAAAAGATCAATAATTAATGCTTTACATTTTTTCAGTGCTTTTCATCTCAAGGAGTCTCCAGACTCCTTGCAGTCTTTATAATTGACAAGAATCAATTCACTCAGTGTTCACACATATCCATCTAAACAGAACACAGACCCTCCTAAAGGACACGCTAAGCACAGCAGAAAAAGCATGGGCTGAAAGTACAGAATGTTTCACAGCAGAGGAGGCTTCAGGACACTGTTGGCCAAACTGGAATTTGGCTGGAACTCAGGGTTTATCATCTGCAAATTTGCAAAAGGTGCCACTGAATGGTTTAAAACCCCTCAGGTTTGTCTTACTGCTCACCTGATGTGGGCAAGCTGGTAAAGGAAATAGATGCATCTCTAAACTGCTAGTCAGAAGGCCAGACTAGGTGAATCTGACACTTGCTGGCATTCAAAGCAGTGAAAACAGATACTACTCTCAAAGTCTCCTATAGGAGCTGAGCACTTGATGCTCTTAAGCTACAAGCTGGAACTAAGAGTCACCACTGTGGCACTTTGTAATTTAATACAAGTCTTGTTCCTTAAGCCACCCTTCCAATTCAGAAATGCAAGACGCTCTTCTGAAGACAACCTTACAGCGTATCCACTATCCAACTACTAATCAACAGTAAGCCTGCTGATTTACTAAGCTTGACATGGTATACAAGTACAGAACAGCTCAGCTATTGCAGTAGCATTAGCAATCATTCTCTTTATGAAACAGTGCACGAGCAAGGAACATACTAAGTTACACATACTATAAAGAAGTAGAAGGAGACTTGCTTTTAAAGTCATTGGCATAAAACATCTTATGCTTCCCCCCCCCCACCTTTTTTTATATGCTTGGAGGGGCAATAATTTCATTAAGTGATTAAGTGCTTTTATTCCTCTGACTCATCGTTCATAAGACATATGAGCATGAATTTCAATTAGTGTTTCTTACAGTGAAAATGGGATAAGGAAAACATTCCTGAGCAATGTAGAAAGAGTGAGCTAAATTGCCCTTAGTACCCCTGGTGTAAATCAGCAGCAACTCTATTGAACCAGCTGGAATATATGGATGTAAAACTAGTACAATACCAGAACACACTCAGCATGTCCAACCTCCTATTGCTCAAGCAGCTTTACTAAAAGCCAAAGTTAACAGTTCTGTGTCTGTCAGAACTAAAACCTTCACTTGAAGTGAGTTTTAGTGCAAGAGTGCAACTATGTGCTTAATCCTGAAGGAAGCAGTACTGACAATCTAAGCAGGACCCTAACCCCTGTAGCTGGATACTTAGCTCCTATGGCCTTTGCATTGACACTACCTCAGGGTGCTCTTTAGAAACATCCCCTTTCCATTAAGGCCAAACCCCCCTGCTCTTAAGAGCAATAATCCCACAGCTATGAGAACAGTCAGAAGCCCAGCTTCTCCAACAATCTCCTTTCCACTGATCATTTTCTTTCCAATCACATTCTCCTTTCCCATCTTACCCTACCACTGGCTGCTCAGAGAATGCTTGCATAGAATACTTAATCTTACCTTATTTTCATACCCCTTTTTCCCCAGCCCAGATTTTTTGTTCTCAGCTTCAAAAGCTATGCTAGCATCCTCAAAGTTGAATATGCACCTCATATCTACTATATTTCTCTAAAAACACTTAGTCTGATCTTAAAATTTTGGTACCACTCTCCTTGTTGGGTAAAGGTGGCAATGTAACAATAGAGACTAAAGCTATTCTGAACTAGAACATTATTGCTATAAAGTAGTGCCATAAACTTTCACAATAGTTCATTGGTTTACCTTTACTTTTCAATATAAAACAGAACAAACTAGTTCCTGGAAGATACACAACTTCCAGGAAACATACAAATCCAGTCAATGGATTGAAAAAAAAAAAAGAGCATGTCTTTCTTTTGTATAATTCAAAACAGGGAGTTGAACAAAAGTCACAAAAGTTCTAGAGTACCACAGCCAGGAGGCACCAATTTTCCTTCTGCTTGACTTACAGATATGTTTGTCAGGCAAACTTTTAGGCAGAATAAGTTGGAGATCCCAAAGTCAATTTTCCATTTTCATCTTTCTTATTAGCTAGAATGTTCAGCCAGTGCTAACCAAATATTCAGTTTCACATGGAGGATTAAGATGAAGCTGACCACTCAGTTAAAATACTAGGAAAGGAGACGGATGGTACAAAAGCTGTGCAACTTCTGAAGTTTAAGCTAGCTGGCTAAGCACAGTTGATATATTTACACTTACCACTTCTTCAGATGACAGCACTGGAAACCAACAGAGTCCCATCTCTCTCCTTAAGTCCTAAACAATGAGAGGTTCATTTGTTCTCCTTGGCTAGGGACTGTAACTTTAGTAAAATCTGTTATCAACAACAGAGTTCTTTGCCTGCATTTACATATGTTTGTAACCTAAACATTTGCTTTGCCTTTAATTGCCAGGTTATTGATGGAAAGATTCCCCATTCTATAAGGTAAAATGGAAACCTTAGAACTTCCTAGTTCAAACTGAAATGTTAAATCCATTCTTGGTTGCAATGATTTTAACTAGCTTCATACAAGCC
Organism: Elanus axillaris; assembly: GCA_026212715.1. NCBI lineage: Eukaryota > Metazoa > Chordata > Aves > Accipitriformes > Accipitridae > Elanus > Elanus axillaris. Next base: position 15,846,870 of record JANZLQ010000052.1, read on the forward strand.
AGGAGAGTGCAGTTAAAGTTCTGTAGGAATTTTAAGTTGTTAGAAAAATTTAAGCTCAGCTAGTGCCTTTAGTGTAACCCCCCCTGATTTTCCATGAAGTCATGTGTAATAGTTTGGAAATTCAATGTCGCAGTTGCTTTTGCTTCTAGAGAGCTAATTGCAAAAGGGAGCAGCTGAAGAGATAGGAGTTTGATTTTTCTATTACAGAGATGCTGCAAGGAAAGAACTAAAATAGATCCTCGGGAGAAGCAGGTTTCTATTTGAGCCCCAGAAGTATTGCCTCAGTCTGTACCAAACCCTGACTGTTTTCTCTCCCTAGGAGGTAACAATTTCAATTTCAACAGCTGTCACTCAATTACAAAGTAGAAAGTTTTAATTACCACCTCATTTTGTGTTTTTCTTGATGAATTTATATGCCATCACCAGTTACTGGACATGGACATTCATGGAAGTGCATAGTAGGCTCTTCTCCTGGGCTTAATATTTATTATCTAGATCAAACAGTTTGAGAACATTAAAGGAGGAGGGGTAAGTGCTCAGACATCAGCTGAACACCATATACTGTATTTGTGATGCCTTACTTGCCTCCAAGTCAAGGCCTTTGGGGATGTAGCTGTAATAAATAAGCAACATCCATTTCATTCTCTAAAATGCCTGTCCAATTTCTGGAAGAAAACCTCCCTCAGTGGAACTAAAGCTGTTCTACCAGGCACAAAGAAATAAGCCCTCAGTCAGCTTTGGCTGCCAGAGCCCCATAGGAGTCAGAGGAAATACTCCAGTTACGCTCCTCAAGTTATGGCTCCAAATGACAAAGCAGCATGGGAGCTGCAACGGTTTCATTTAAGTCTGTAGTTAAATGAAAATCAGCTCCTAACCACATAGGTCCTTATATTATACTGAGGTAAGAACCGACTGTAGATTTTTCTGCTACTGTACCAGACTACAATCTTGACCATAAGGTCATCCTCAAGTGAAGGGTCCTGTAATAGCGAGGAGAAAAACAGTTTGAGAGAACAGATGCTGTAGCAAAAAAGATTCAGAAAAGGACACTTGTGTCAGGAGAGCCAGAAAAGAGAATACACTCCTACAGCACAGTGTATTACTGAATGTGTAAACTCCTGAGGATGCCTATTTCTTTTGTGTCTATGAGCAGGAAGAGCTGCAGAGGGAAAAAATAAACCCACACAGACCCATTGCTCTAGTAGTTTTTCAAGCATGTCATGGATGTAATCAGACAAGTTTCCTGAGCGACAGCAGAGAAAGTTTTGCCTTGTAATTAACTATTTGTCAGATGGTTTCAAGTAGGTTTGTTAACTGCTGAACACAGGGGACCATCAACAAGATCCATCCAGTGAAATACACATTTTGGCCTCCTTGCTGCTGTCTCAGCACTAACTCAAGTCTATTTTCAAAGGTCAGACTGGTAGAAAACCTGAGCCTGGCCAAGAATTCCCTCAAATCAAGTTAACTTTTTTCCATATTTCAGTGAGCTTTGAGCTAGGAACTGCAAAGCACACAGAAGGCATTAAACCTTCTCCAATCAGATAGCCACCAGCAGCTGACACTGACCTGCTTTCATACTTGCAGTATAGTAGCATACAGTCAATTACAGCATCTCAGTTAAGGATCTGAGATTCTTGACCATTGACAGCAATCTTCAAGTACATCCTTTGACAATAGGTTTTACATAACGAGGGTAAAAGATGAGCTTTACTAAAACCCACAGAGGAGCAGATTACACCCTCTCAACACTAAGACTAGCCTTGTTGTAGATCCACATGATTATACCTTCCAGTGAGGCTCAACATCAAGTTCTTTTGGGACAGAGAAGTCAGACAATTACTATATCTCCAGAAAGGGATATCCATTCCTCAGTTTGATCTGTTGTCTGTTCACTTTTCCTTTTATCACATGTGAATGAGAACAGCATGGGTGATGGCCACTGCTATCGAGTGCCACTGATTCATTTTCATCCCTGTCTTGATTTCGTATTGATCAGTGAGATGAAACAGGGTTATTCAAATTGTTTCAGCAAAACTATCCCTGATGCTTCTGTTCTGATTTTTTAAAAGAATGCAGATCTTTTGCCTTCTCTTGTGATTTCTTTGTACTGCTCAGCAGAGCCATTATTTTTTTCACAAGACTGATCCAGACCCTTTTCCAAAGGCCCTGTTGTGCCACTGTACAAAAACAATAGCAACTAGGGAGTACAGAATGAAAGCCATGGGCTAACAAGATAAATATTAACTCAGAAGTCAGATGTAGGAACATGATCCCCATCTTGTATATGCAGGATTTCAGGATGGAAAGATTAAGGTTCTTAGCCTTTCTGCATTGGTAAGGAGATGTCAAATTCTAGAATTAAACCCTAGTCCCTAGTCCCGTGTCTTGAAGGAAAGAAACTTCTTCCCATTTACACAGATGCACAGCATACAAAATCTCTCAAAGACTCTGCCCAGAAAGATTGTTATGGTGACTTGACATCAACAGCTTTGGTTAAAAACCAGCTTCCCTATCCCTCCTTCCCCAGGCAGAAATCAGCATGAGCTACTGTTCGGGCTTTCATCTGCCAGGAATGGCAATTCTTCTCTCCCAGGACACTGACAGAGAGACTTAGCTGCTTCCTGACCAAGTCAAGAGTTGAATGTGCCCTAATAAACATTCCTCAGTTGTCCAGAGTACTTATTTGTGATAAAGGCCAAATACACAATTCTGATGAGGATGTCCTTACAAGTTTGTGTGGCCTGTAAAACTGTCAGGGCAAATGCCTTTCTACATTTTCATCCTTCAAGTGGAGCTAACGAGTCAAATAATTACCAGGGGAATTAACTTGGATAACTATTGACAATGACTCTGATCACTGGACAGACCTTCCTCTAGTTTAACAGTCCTTTTCAGGGCTTCTCCAGTGAATGTGAAGGTGGAGTTAACTCTAGAAACTGTGGTAAAGACACAAGATGAAGTGAGCTCAGTGCAAGTAATGGGCTGAGCCCCGCCCCAGCTCCAGTAAAAGGAGCATTAGAAAACTAAAGTGTAGGAACTTTTAAATACAGTTCTCATTAAAGCACCAGAATGACAGCCCAGAGACTGATGGCCATAGTTTATTCTCAGAATTGTGACAGCACAAACTCTGGCAGCAAATCCTTCTACCCCTACTATCTCTTCTGAAAACATGTACCTCCAGCCAAATCCCAGCCTGTGTGTCCCAGCCATAGCTGAAAAGAAACAGATAATGCAGCTGGTTTGTTGGTACACCAATAAATTTCTCTTATACTGGTGATTTTGACAACATGGACACCCTTCAAATCAAAGAAGTTCTTGATAAATACCAAAATTATTCACATCAATCACAAAACAATTGTCATAAGGAAACCACGCTTAGTCTTTGCTGACTTGGGCTAAACTGACAACAGCATCAAATCAAGACCATTTTGCAGTAGCCTAGCATGAGCCAAGAATAGCAGGAGGTAAAAACAGCGTTTCCTACTCTTTCTAGAAAAAGAGGTGAATGTAATATTCCTGTGCCTGTATTACCTGCAGTCTGTTATACCAGTAATAATTCAAGGTAGTATAGCTAGGAGCTTTTATCATGCAGTCTGTTGTACTACAGATTAAATTGCTTTTTCTTTCTATGTACAAAAGGACTGGGATTTTACATCTTCAAGTCAAATACCACATCTTTCAGAAAAACTTCATCTCTTTTTGGGCCATCCCCTCTTTTCCAACACTTTCATTCTTTACACTAGACATGCCTGCTAACTGCTTCTTCTGAAGAAAGAGCTCCATGTAGCTGTGGTCTTTCTGACATCTCTGTGGTTTTGCTGGCTTAAAGCAACATCACATCTTCTTGTATCACACTATCACAATCAAAATGCAGACATGGAATGAATATTTGATGCTATGAGGCAGCAAAGGACCAGCAACACAAAACTCCTTGTTTCAAAGAAAGCATCTTTGTGCAAAGCATGTTTCAGCTACAGCTCCTTTCCTCCTGCTCTGTGTTGCTACAGGTTTGTCTCAAAACTTTGTCTGAAAGTCCAATGTGATAGCGGAATAAACTAAACACATCAGAACAGTACACTGCAAAGAAATCTGAGGACCTGGCATATCCCAGCAAGAAACAGAAATAAATCTTCAGCAAACCTGTCTTCACATTTGCCTGCTGGATTTTACATGTTCAGGGACCTATCTGAAACAAGTCTCAAATCACAACTGCTCTGCACAGTTATCTACCAGAAAGGGACAAGCTCAGTTGTAACACCCAGTAACGAACATAACAAATACAAGCATGGTACTCTTGTACTGTGCCCCAGTTGCAACACAGGGACTGCAACTTCTGGTTTTGTATAGACTTGTATAGAATTGAAAGGGAATACAATGTCAGCAAGTCTACTGTGTTATTAACCCTTACACAAAAGACTATGAAACATAAGTTCTCTGAAGCCATTTTGAGGGTTTAGGTAGGACTTCAAATGTAGACTAGCACTGTATTAATTCAGAAGGGTAAGGTTTGCTTCTCAAGATGAGAGATAGGATCATCAATACTCACCAATATCCCTAAAAGCTTTCAGCTGAATTCCATTCTTAGACTCTAGAGCTATCTGTCTGATAGTAACTTCCATTCAAAGCCAGCTCATTCCAGCAACATCAAATAGGTACAAAATTAGTGCAAGAAGGAAGGGGAAGAAAAATCAGTTTGGAGTAATTCTACTTTTACATGATTGTACTTGATTTTTTTCTACCTGTTATAGCATATTCAATTCAAAGTTTTCACAGCCATAAAGAAACTGGTGCTGGAAGGGATTAACTTCCCCTTGTTCTGCTAATAGAGCAATTTTCCACCTGCCACTAAGAATCTCAAGGTAGGAGGTGTTTGTAGCAAGGGTTACATATGAAGAAATGGGATTTGGCACAGGCTGCAGGACATAGTATTTATCTGCAGATGTCAAAATTTCATGAAAGAGCCATCATCTTTGTTTTACAGACAAAAGACCATATGGTAAAGCAATTCACTTAGAGGTCTCCCACTGTGCTAGAGATGGAACAAAGCTGGGGAAATCCCAGTTATCATGCCAGCTGGAAACTACAACTTGCAGTGAGATTAGAGGAGTAGCTTCACTGGGTAGGGTGGGCTAATCCAGAAATTTGTCACTTCCATTACCAGAAAGAGCTGCTACTCATCTCCCTTCTGTTCTTGCTGCTTATCCCCACTAGCCCCAACCTCAGCCAGCTTCTCTGCAAGTCAATTCATTTCACTAGTGTCAGAATACTAGCTCAGGGAAGAAAATAAAAAAGAACAAGCAGCCAGATAGGTTTTTGCCTGAGCTACTGCAAGAGATAATGAATGAAACCCCGTGCCTAGAAGCGAAGGAAGGAAAAAGCAAGACCTCTTGCTGTCCCCTAAGTTGCTATGAACTGTCAGCTGGCTCAGAACTACAATTCTCTGTGTTAACATGCCACACAGCAAGCCCAGTAGTTGCACTACTGTCTACCATAGGTTAGAACTGCTCTTAATTTTTTTTCAGATTATGCAGTGTTAAACAGTTTTGGAAGGTAGCATCTTTCACACAGTACTTTTTTTTTTTTGAGGGGGAAGATCCATCTTCCTCCGTTAGCAGCACCTGCTTGTCTGTTATGCAAGGATAAATATTCTTGGCTTGCTCAAAGAATATTAAGGATTTCAGCCTTTACAAGGCTGAAAAACTACATCTCTGCCTTGGTTTCCTCTCCTCTGAAACAGGAAAGCAGCATCCTCTTTTTCACACGTCCATTCATCAAAATGTAGGGCCTAGTATAATGGTACTTTTATTTCAGACAAAAACTATAGCCATTAGTCTAATACAAATAGAAGTCTGTGCAGTTACAAGCCAATGCCTGTTCGACTTATTCCAGATATCATACCCCTTCCTAATGCCTCACCTCCACATTTTTCCTGGCCTGTGTTACAGCTAGTCCTTTAAAAACCATCAGCTTTGTTGAACTCCTTTGCCTCCTCAGGAATGCAGCAGGGTTATAAGAAAGCAGTTCTATCTATATGGAAATGCAGATTTCAAATATATCCATCCTAGTAATCAAATCCAGAGGAAACAATCCCCTAATATGGAGCTAATAAAAGTTGATTTTAAGTCAGCCTGAAGCTGTAAGCAATAAGAAACAGATTTATAATGGCAGCTTTCATTATTGCTGTTTTTGTTCTTTACCGTCTACACCAGCATAAAGCTATTGGTCAGCTTGCTACTGAATTTACCTGTATTCCCTAACCTCACTTAGTTCAAAGCATGTTTCTTCTTCCATTCAGACAACTCTAAATCTGTCTGCCTATACATAGACATTGGGTAAATCATGGTAGCTTAACTTAGTTCAGTAATTAGACTGTTAAGAAGCAAAGCATCAAGCCTTTTTTCCCCACATCCTTCGCCCTCACATGCTTGCAAAACACACATGCCTGGTGCTGTTAGAAGAGGGCAGTGCTGCCCATAGAATTATTGCTCAGTCATTGTAATCCTGTTTCAGGTAGTGATGAGACTGTTAACTTCAGGGTGAAAAACAGTGTGTAATTAAAAGAGATGAAAACATGAAAAGTCCTGTGGCTTAATATGGTCAAGGGAAATTTCCCCCATCCCCTTCCTCACACAGACCTTTAGCTATAAAAAGCAGTGAAAAGGATCTGTATCTCAATAGAAATGAAGAGAATCAGTCTCTTCAGTGGTGCAAGGAGATGCTTCCACAAAAACAGAGGACAGCACTCAGTGAAACAGACTTCATGGTTGGCAAGGCCAAGCAGCTTACTAAGTTGCACGCAGAAGCGAGCTGAGGAACACAGTACATATTTTAAAGAGGCATGGAAAAATCAATCCAGATCACCCCCAGTAGAATCAGCCTGGCAGAGTATGCAAGAAACAAGCATCCTTCCACCTCAGTTATCCCCAGAGGATTAAGCCATCTTTATTAAATCCTTTTTGGGCCAGTTATATCCATGGTAAGCACACCATTTAAAATAAAAGTCACCACAAATTATTTTGACCTTTTATGAAAAAGACACTGCTACCGCAATATGACTGCTGTATGATTACACTCTAATATCTGCACCTACCATCTATTCAGATAAGCATTATCCATAAAATTCACTACATGACTGAAAACAATTAGCGTCAATCATTAGCATGCTTCAATTCCAACAGAATCTTTTTCAAGACCAGAGAGCACAAGTCAGTACATCAGTTAAGCTTCTAGCTATATAAATTAGCAATATTTTCCTGTAGCAAAACAAATCTACAGACACAACTAAAAGCTTATTTTAATCAAAACAGATCACCTTCTGACACCCTAAATATCAAACCAGTCCATCTAGGACCTTCCCCATTTCAATCAGCTAGTGGCAGTGAAAAGCAGTGAAGCATTTCTGTAGATCTTGCCAGATTTACCATTGGAGAGATACACGTGAGCCTCAAAATCTCTAGGGCTTGTCCACTGTGTCTTTGTGCAGCCAAAGTTAAAACCAGATCCTTTCATTTTAACCCTCCATCACACAGTTACATGGGATTGCATAGGACCAGATCTTTTGTATGCAAGCCTATCTGTATCATTCAGTTCTACCTAGAGGCCTGGCAATTACCTGACAGACAGGAGTTTGAGCATATCATAGGTGAATACCCAGAGAAATTTAGAGCAAATTCAGGAATATTAGGGGTTTACTCATTGCAGCAGCAGCAGAATGGGGCCTTCTGTCTCAAGGTTGTCAATGTTCTTTCATCGCCATTAAATGTACTTAAAGACAGCTCCCTGGAAGAGGTTAGACTAGGTTTCAGCCTGCTTTAACATAAAGGCAAGCTGTAATTAGTAACATATCAGACATGCTTCTCAACAAAATATCTTCCCTTTTCCCAGCAGCATAACCAGAACAAAACACCATTTTGGCACAAAGCTGAGGTGCAAAACTCCCAAAACTTAGAGCAAGTCATTCATAATTACCAAGTAGTCCAGAAGCTAGCGATCAATATATTATGCTGTGTGAACATAAAGATATAGAACTAAAACTTTAGTGAAATCTTCATTTTTTTTTTCTGCTAAATGAATATCTGTTCCTGTTTGTCAGCTGTGCCTGAAGAGACCTTTCACTGATATTATGAAATACAAAAATAGAAGAGACCATATCCTGCATTGTAATTGGCAATTTAAGAAAAATAAAGTTGTGATTTCAAGGCTTACATTGTAATACTAGTGATTAAAGGAGATTGGATAGGAACCCAGGACTCTATCAGCAGCAAGCGAGAGAACTCCTCACTTGATTTCCAAGAACAACTCAAATGCAAATTAGACATGCAAGAGGGTAAGAGTCAGGCCTAGCTTATCCATCCAGTTAGGACAGCTTCAAGAAAATCTTCCTTTTTCTTATTTGGATCTGATCATGAGCTGGGAATGAATCAGGCCTACAATGAAGGGAAATAATTTGGTGGCATTCTAAAAGACTGTCTTTCAAGAGCTATTTAGAGGCAGAATGAAGAGTCTTCATTGGTTACTAGCTGTATCAACGGGCTGAATGCCAGCTCTCCCACATGGACCTGTTGGGATCCTCTGTTCAAAATACTGGGTTTTTTTCAGTGGCTACTTCTATCAGAAAGGCTCATTGATATGGTTTTAAAAAGGTCTTTTGGGGAAAAAAAGAAAAACAAAACTTTAAGTGTTATTATTCCACTTTAACACACAAAAAGCTTTTCTTTAAATAAGAAATTACCATTACAAAATTCACTTCAGAGTTCAGGTCAAAGCATTTCAGATTCATCTAAGATTTTAGGACTGATCAAGATCTGAAGCAGTTTTAGATCTATGCATTTTGCCTTTTTCATCCCCAAAGCTACTCTGCAAAATAAACCAAGATTGTCATGACAGTTTCAGAAGGACTAAATGTCTTGTGTGGCTACGACAGAATGTAGCCTTACTCTCAAGAGGTTTTGCGGTCCAGTGCATAGGTATTTCATCTGTCCAAAGCACATTCCTTTAAACCATCTTTTGTGCAGGTGTGAGCAATGACACCATACACAAAGCAGCACAGAACAGTCCTAAGCAGTCTATTCAAGTTAGAGTGCACCAATATACTTATGATGAGGCCCTCCTTACCTGACAGGACTCGGGGCTACTGAACCCAACAGAAGGCCTCTGTACTTGGCAGAGCCAGACACCTTAATTACCCACCCAGTTGTAGTGCTGTTTCCAAGACTCCTACAGATGGAAGTCTAGCCTAATGCCATTTTAACTTTTCACCAGCTCAGCATCTGACTTGGAATCTGTTACATTTCCCCTAATTATGATTAGCAAGGCAGCAAGTTCAAAACACTACATATACAAAGTTATGCCAGGCATATAAAGGACAAGTATATTTTTGATCTCTCGATAGACAGGAATTGATTCCCATTTAGTCTAAAGTTACTCTCTAGATGCATTAAGAACCTTAAATTGACTGTAAGCAATTTTTTTCCTCAGACTAATGTAGTTAGATGTAAGTAATCAAAGTGAGAATCAGGATCTAGAATTCAACTTGGGCTTTTCAAGCTGTGAAAAGCCCAGTGCCACACTGGAGCCGAGGTTTATAGGTAATAAAACCAAACTGATAGCAGGCAGACTCAAGTCTTTAGTCCAACATCCATGCAACTGGTCCAAGTATTCTGTGGAATATAACAGATTTTCGTATGACAAAAGTGTAGTATGTTATTTATAAGAGATTGGGTTGGGAATAACCCAGACTCTTGATATTATTTCCAGGACTGGGCTCTTCACATAGGTCCAGCTGCCCTTGCAAATGCTTTTACCATAGAAGCAAATGGCTCCTGTATCAAGTGGCTCAAACATCTTCACCAAGTCATTTTGAGAGAAAATGGGCATCCCTGACACTTCTTGTAAAAGCATTTATATGAGGTTTGTTGGTTCATTTAAGCTTCTCCATCTTACACAAATTCTGAGGAGAAAGAAATATTCATGATTCACGTACATCTAAATATTCCTCCACTGACATTCAGCTCTTAGCAGAAAGGCAGTATCATGCATGCTGGAGGAGGAGCACAGCAGAAAAACACCAGAAAGCCTTCTCCTCCAATTTCAGGGAACTCCCAGATTCTACTTTTATATCCTAGCGACTTATTCTGTGAATATGAGCAAGTTGTTTCCCTGCTGTGGCCTTTCTAAAATGTTGAGCAAAACTTTATATAATTTATAATAGTCACATGAGGGTTTATTATAATAAAAAGCTCCAAGGGCTTTTCCATTTGTAATTACTTAATACATCCATAAAACCAAGAGTATGCAAAGTGTCTTGGGCCCTAGTTAAGACAAGTTGAATCCAGAGACAATACCATATTGACATTAAGGTTAGCAATGTAATCTGTTGGCAGAAGGCAGACATGGAAGCAGTATCTTCTACCACTAACAATGGTGGCATATATATGGTCTTTAAATAGTTACCACTTTGGGGAAAAAGTCTCACATCTTGGTTACCCACATTAGCTTCCACACGTTCTTCTCTACTGTGATCACGTCTGTGATCGCAGCAGACCATAACATCCAAATTTCCAAGACAGATAGATGCAGGGACGTGAACCCCAAACAGCATGTCATGGGTCAGTCAGCTACAACTCAGGTTCAGCTTAGGTTCTCCACAAGCACAAACATTCCTTCACCTTTACAGTCTCATTGATTTGTATATTCATAGTAACACCACAGAGTATGGGACCATGGCTTCCAGACACTAGGTACAGCCCTTCCCTGAAGATCTATAGTTCAGGAAGCCTTTGGATTCTTCTCTCTTACAGCTGTTTCTCTAACAGAGAAAGCAACAGGTTTACAGTGATGTTATTCATTGTTCCTAGATTGTACAGAGCTAGTGGTAGATTCTCTCAAGTTTATGTTGAGCAGAAACATGCTGTACACTTCTGGATGCTGCACAACTCTGCCAGATTTCCCTCTGGGAACAGAATAGCTAGATACATTTCAGAAGCATCAGCCTGCCCAGGGGAACAGCACTTCTCTGACAAATATTAAACAGTATTTTCTTTTGGCGGCATGTGTTAAGTGCAAGCTTATCCACAGTATTAACAGGTGAGCTTTTGTGCATGACTTCTATGTGATGCTCTAAAACAGACACAGAACAAGAAGTTCCTGTGATTACTCATGTGAACAACAGCTATGATTTTTCTGAGGGACGAGGCAAACTGGATTACAACAGCCATTTATTTTTAAGTGAAGAGCAGTTGCCCAAAGACCTAGGCACAGTTATTTCAGAGTAAGAGTTTACCATGTAGAAAAGGGAACAGCAGACTTCAGATTAAGCTTCCAGCCAACACCTCTTATTGAGCATTCACTCTAGACACCTGCAGGGAACATTCTGAATCTTACCTCCTCCCTATAAGGACTACTTACTCCCCAGACACATATATACATTGTTAGAAACCCAGGTTAGAGAGCAGTACAAACAGACCTGTACTTTTTTTGTTGTTGTTTATAGAGCTTTGGTCTGCAGTGCTTGAAAGGATAAAATTGCCTGTAATAATAACAACTATCAAGAAAGCTCTTTGGGTAATTAACAAAGCTGACATGACAAACAAACCCAAAGAGGCAATTCCCCCGGCTCCAACATGAAATTAATGTATTATTTCTGCCCTTTCAACATTGCAGTCAGAAAAATCCTGTAAGTCAGGGCAGTAAGGTCACCTCCATGACTTCATTGCAGGCAGATCATCAATAAAATATTTGCTGCACAAGGTATGTTTATTTTGTCAATGTGCTGGCTCCTGTTTTGCCAAGGAGTTTCAAATCAATACCCAGCCATTGAGACTTCCAACCTGCTTCAACCTCGTGATTATTTCTGTCTTGAAGCAAAAAAATATCAGTGGAATTAAACTGCTAGACCATCCTCCCTCCTGTATTAACTCAGGATAAATATGAAGGAGGTGGAAGAAGTCTCTTTGGAGATAAAATCTGGCACACCCAAGAGCACTATCTTTGATATCTTTACTACTCTACACAAACTCCTTCTGTAGCTGTCATCTTCAGTGTCCTACATTCTCAAAGTTGCCCACTACTCAAGAAACCTTGAGATTTTTGCATGCCAGTTGGCAAGAGATATTCTAGTAGTGAGGGTTACCCCAGAAGTAAATGCAGGCTGGATAAGCAGGATGTGGTGACTTAAACCACAAATCAGCATTAACTTCTGCCAAATCTTGGAGTAAACACAAGGCCCACTTATCTATACAGATACCCACATTTTTGATAGCACAGTTCTCCCAATGAGTTCTCCCAGTGTATTGAAGAGCCACTTGGTCCAACAGAATTTAGAACTCAAGACACCTAGACTTAGAGGAACAAGTGTCCCTTTCTGTCCTCTGCACCACTTAAGTTGCCAGTTTTTCAGGGTGGCAGCTATACTCAGTCTGTTTTCTTTTCTAGGCTTCTATTTTTTTATCATTGTCAAACAGGCCTTTGTTCCACCTAATATAGATGCCCTTATAGTCCCTTACTATGCATCTTTAAAGCACTCGAAAACAGGCAAAACCTGACTTTGTGTATAAACACTGCAAACAGATTCATATTCTGTGACTGCTCATTTAAGGCAGGGTAAGAAAAGCTTGTTGACTTGGAGTAAGGCAAGTCATACTTCACTGGAAGGTGGGGGGGAGGGGGCAGGAATATCACACTTCCTTTAGTGTTCTTCATTAATGATACAAGTTGTTTTGAAACCCCCAAAGCTTTCAGTCAAAGAGGCTGGCAGGATTAGTAAATAAGGGATAGATTTTAATGGCAGAATTGTCAGCATGACCCCTTCTTTTACAAAATAGATGTGACAAGACAGCATTCTCCCCACCCCTTATTGCATTTCTAGTACATTTCAGAAGAGGAACAATTCCTTCCCAAACCCTAAACTGACATGGCTTCATATAAATCAATCTCCTAACACAGCCAGGAGAGGAAGAATAAGACAAAAAGAAAATCTCCTCAGTACCTCTTTAATATCAGCATCTAGCCTGATTGCTTGTATACTCTTTTAAGATAAGGTTTCCTAGCAACCTGAGGGATTTGTAATTAACATTGGACTTTGAGAAAGACTGCTTTTTACATCCCCTGGGTTTACCTCAAAGATATAAGTATGAACTAACATATAGTTATAAAACTGATTTTAATTAAAGTCAAACATCTTGGAAGAAGTTAGACATTTTAATACTAGAGACTCTCCTTCAGGTGGAAAACCTGACTCTTAACAATGAGATTCTAAAATTCTTCAGCTCTTTTAGCTCTCACATCTTGGTAAAACCTTGATGGGCTGTTTCACATACACCAGTGTGATTTAGATAGGTCAGGGAGATTTGAACAGTATAAATCACAGATACCAATGCAGTTTCAGCACCATAATAGTCAAAAATTAGACGCTTTTTTAGCTAGACCATCTCAGACAGACAAGACATTCCTCTTCTCCTAGACTCGAGTATTACAACTTTTGCTCTTTACTGTTTTTCACTACCAATAACAATAAAGTAAAATATTCATATGCTATCATTATTCTAATGCCTACAAGGATAGGAGACATGGTAACTAGCCATCATACTGCTCAAAGGAGCCAAAAGTTATCACTATCATTACTCAGCTTAGTTTTATGATTATTGACATTGGTAGCATTAAATTCTAACTAGTCAGCTACAAAACCTACGGTGAAAAGCATGAAACACCCATAAGCGTCATACTAGAGGTAAATCTATGTTACATGCACAGAACTAAAACCTTACTAAACAAGACAAATGGCCCCACCAGCATCTGAACAGCTAACCACATTAAGGAAATATAAAACCGTCTCTAACCATGACAAATTCCTCACACAGCTTCAGCTACACAGCTGGAGCCCCTGCCTTCCTCACTCCCTTTCCTGGCCAATACTGAAAGGAACAAGCCATTTGCAATGCCAGGACAAGTCAAGAGCTGACCACAGAATGAAAGAAGGAAAGTAATATATTGGCTAAGAGAAAACATAGAAGAAAATCTCACCTTAACAGAGTGTGTTACTTAAAAGCAATTGAAGAAAATGGTTCTATTTACAAGCTAACAGGACACCCTCTGTGCAGCTTTGTTTCTCTTGGACAGGCACTCACAAACTTGGATTAGGAGAGATGCAGTTTAAACTTATAGCAGAATGGAGACAACCGTCCAAACATGATGTACCCATTACCAGCAGAGGACACAGGCACAGGAGGAAGAGAGCCATAACAACAGGAAAGTATATTTTCACACACCATGTCTGGAAACAGTGAAGTGTTTCTAACTTCATACAATTGTATGTCATACATACATTGAAGTCATACAATTGGATGAAAGTATATGGTAATGGTAGCAGCATTAGATAAGCTTTAATCTACTATTACCACTGAAGCTGAAGAAATGGATTTTTATTAACAAATTAGACACAAAGAAAAGCCTGAATCTTTACAGTCTGACCCTTTGTTCCTGTATGCTGAGCATTTCCCCTCCCTTATCCCTCTGCATGTGTTTCTTCATAAGCAGTGACTAACACAATACCCTCCACTGCATGCACTATGCTTTGGTCACAGGTCTGTCCCCTCACACAAGATAATTACTTGCCACCTTCACTTCATCTAAAAGTCATTCACAAATGATCCACACACACACACCCCTTACATCCAAGCTTCCTCTAGCTCATTGGAAACCCATCTACTATGAACAAGACACACACCTATTCAGTACAAATAAGAAGAAACAGAAAAACATACCCTGCCAGAGTATGCATTAATGTCAAGTTAAGGAGCTACTCTGAGCCACAGCTTTATTCTTTCCATCCTTTACACAGGCAGTTACTGTGTTGATAAAAGTGGTAACTGGAAACAGTCAAAAGTGTTTCACATCAGAGCATTTCACCTGACTGAAGAGGTGCTTGGGCAGAACTAAATGCTAAAGGAATGGGTTATTTTGCCTTAACAAAGCATTTACATTTTGAAGTTAAGTTCTGAAACACCTACAAACAGTTTTTTAATATTACACTAATACTGACATACAAGCCAAGCTTGTATCCAAAGTACTCTTAGTGAAATAAAATATTGCTACTTAACCAGAAAAACACATTGAGTGATTTTCCTCATGAGAAGTTTGGAGCGAACTTTCACTTTTAAGTGAACTGAGAGCCAGGAGAAAGGAAACTGTGAAGAGACACACACCCCCCATACACAACAGTTGCATTTGGGTCTTCCTTCACTTTAAGTATTTTGGGATTTTTGTTTCAGAGTTCCCCTCCCCTTAAACTAGCAGATTTCCACAATGATGAAAGTCTTTCCCCAGCCAACTCTACTGCAGATATTGCTGCTTTAAATCACTTCTCCGTAGGCTGAAGTGGCAAAGCCAAGCAAGAATCAAACACTTTTTTTTTGCCTTTCAAGAACTGCTATAAATGCTGGGTCAATTAGGACTAGCAAAACAAAAAAAGACAGGTAAAAATCAAAGTGACAAAGTCAAGCTTGGAACCCTATTAAAGCATGAGCTAGATAAAGCTCAGCTGTGACATGATTTTTAGACTAAATAACCTGCTCATCTGAGAGCTCTTACACATCTTTAGTTTGCTCTTTGCTGTTCATATGGAGTAGGCTGCAAAGGTCAGGAAATATCAGATAGAGAAATGAGCTCTTACTATCTTCACTATTCCCAGGACACAGGGAAAAGGAAGCATCTTTCTGCAGTCTTTGGCACAACAAGCTTTTCAATAGTCAGCTTAGACATTTGAGTAACTCCAAATCCCTGTTGCATAGCCTTTGAGTTGCATAACCTTTGTATTGACAATAGATTTTCAAGGTTGTTCTGAGGGGTTTTATTCCATCTCCCCTCCAAGCAAGCCTCCTGCATAGCTTTATTGCTAAAGGGTTGCCAACGGTACTCAATTTTAGAAATTGAGACAGCAAAGCCTACTGCTTCTTTTAGAATAAGAGCAGGGAGGAACTATTCTTTTCCTCAGAAAGAAGAAAATAAGAATTTTGAACAAGACTTATCACACAGACAGAGCCTCCTTGGCCTCATTTAGCACCCTGAGAACTCCAGGATTAAACATGCCCTGGAGCCACGCTACACAGTACCTCAGCCATAACACAGTACATTCATAATTTCTATTTTAACAGTATCAAGATACTGTACTTTTTAAGCAGGAGCCAGTTTTTAAGCCAGCAGAGACCCCCTCAGTTCCCAAACCCATTATTTTTCTCACTACTTACTGAACCATCTAGAAGTTTGAGCAGGAACAGAGCCAAGCTTTACCACTACAGAACATTACCAAAAAACACTAACACCCTCTTCTCCACCTAGAAAACTGCTTCATGACTCTCTACTGACCAAGGAAACCTCCAGCAGTGGATGCCTTTTAAGTTGTACCAGAAGTAGCAGCTTTTCTGCTTTAACAGTTCCTTCATTTCCACTGCTTGAACTACTCCCCCTTTTTCAGGACACAGAGTTGAAACACTACTGGAGATACCTATGGAGTTATTTGTCAGGGGCTGCAGGCCCAGTGCAGGCATCAGGCTTGCTAGTCACCAAGACGCCATTTCCTTACCAGAGAGTAGCTGTTCCTGCACAGTCCCAGCACTGTAATGGCACCATATACCAGATGTACCACCTAACTGAAAAAGAAAAAAAAAAAAAAAAAAAAAAAGATTTAGACAGGCACAAATTTCCTCAGAGAAATCCACCCTCAGCAGCCAGCTCTCCTCACCGAACCAACCCACCACAGCTCCCTCACCCCCACAATACCACTACTTACTGAAGCAGCAGCTCCTCAGGCAGCTGGGACTGGCACCAGAGCAGTGCTCTAAAACCCACTATGCCCACACAAAAAAAAAAAAAAAAAAACCAACAAAAAAAAACCACCACCTTTCTGTCTTTTTCTGCGTTAAATACCCACCTTTCTCCACAGGTGGGGCTGGGGAGAGCAGCCCCTCCCAGCACTGCCCTCAGCTGAGCCCCATCAACTGCAGCCAACATGGCCCACCTGGGCTGGGCAGAGTCCCTGCACCACTACAAAAACCTGCTCAGAAAGGCCTTATTTTTCCTGAAAATAGTGCTGTTTTCTTTCTCTCCTTTTTTTAGCTGCTTGCGGTGCTGTTGAGGCCTTCCCTGCTCCTCCTTGGCTATAGGTACCTGTGGTATTGTTTACTGCACCCTCTAGTTCTCTCTTTACCTTAAATGTTTGGTTTTGATTGATGGCTGTTTTCATCAAAGGTTTGTAGCTACATCATGCTTTAAGCCAGGGTTTGGTTAAGCAATTGTATTGGATTTCTGTGGCAAGGTTTTGGTAGCGGGGGGGTTACAGGGGTAGCTTCTGTGAGAAGCTGCTGGAAGCTTCACCTGTGTCTGACAGAGCTAATGCCATCCGGCTCTAAGATGGACCTGTTGCCAGCCAAGGCCGAGCCAATCAGTGATAGTGGTAACACCTCTGTGATAATGCTTTTAAGAAGGGAAAAAAGTTGCGGGACATAAAGAAACGGCAGCCGGGGAGTGAGAACATGTAAGAGAAACATCTCTGCAGACCCCCAGGTCCATGCAGAAGGAGGGGGAGGAGGTGCTCCAGGCCCTGGAGCAGAGATTCCCCTGCAGCCCATGGTGATGAAGACCATGGTGAGGCAGGTTGTCCCTCTGCAGCCCAGGGAGGTCCACGGTGGAGCAGATCTCCACCTGCAGCCATGGAGGACCCCACGCCGGAGCAGGGGGATGCCTGAAGGAGGCTGTGACCCTGTGGGAAGCCTGCGCTGGAGCAGTTTGTGAAGAACTGCAGCCCGTGGGAAGGACCCACATTGGAGAAGTTTGTGGAGGACTGTCTCCCATGGGTGGGATCCCATGCTGGAGTGGGGGAAGAGTGTGATGAGTCCTGCCCCTGAGGAGGATGAAGCGGCAGAAATAGTGTGATGAACTGACCATAAACCCTATTCCTCATCCCCCTGTGCTACTGGGGTGTAGGTAGGGAATCCTGGAGTGAAGTTGTGCCCGGGAAGAAGGGAGGGGTGGAGGGAAGGTGTTGTGAGATTTGGTTTTATTTCTCATTACCCTACTCTGGTTGATTTGTAATAAATTGAGTTCATTTTCCCCAAGCTGAGTCTGTTTTGCCTGTGACAGTGATTGGTGAATGATCTCTCCTGTCCTTATCTTGACCCACAAGCTCTTTGTTATATTTTCTCTCCCCTGCCCAGCAAAGGAGGGGAGAGTGATAGAAGAGCTTTGGTGGGCACCTGGCATCCAGCCAGGGTCAACCCACCACAGCAATGAGGGCAGGGGCCGTGCCCAGGCCTGTTCTCCTGAGGGTGTAAGCACAGGCCTTGGGGCCTGCCTCAAAGCTGGGGCTGGGCCCTGGTGTAACGCACAAGGGCTTGAATGAGAGTCGCTGAATTTTTGCCCTTAACAGTACTTAAGCCTGGGCTGCTACACTCTCTCTCTCTGGTTTTCAGTCCTTAGCTGACCTCAGCTGCTCCCATGCAGCAGAAGGAATCTGGATGAGGAGCAAAACTTAACAGTTCAGGCTCATCTTGGGCTGAGCTCTCTGGTTTCCCTCAAGTGCCAAAAGGGCACAGAGAAGGGGGGTGGAAAAAATCCCTCAGGCTTTAAAAAGTGTCATTTTCTTGCCCTTTGGGCCCTTCTAATGTATCATTTTATCTTATTTGCTGTTTTTATCATGCTGTAACCTGGTGTGCTTCTCAGCATCAAAGAACATTGCTTTATTGTGACATTTTCAAATGAAAACTACATGGCAGTAATAGCTTTCCAAAGAGTATTCATTTAGCTTGGCAACATTTATGTGTGGCAGGGAGAAGAAGGGGGGGGGGTGGGAATAAACCCCAACTCTACATAAAACTGGTGCTTTGAGCAAAACTCTATGATGATTATTTAGCAAACAAGCTCCTCTATTAGAATGGCAGAGAGGAAGATTGCATATCCAGACTAAATTACACTTTACAGGGAGATGGCACAGAATGGCTTTCTGCTGAGGTTATGCTTAAATTATAGCTGTTGCTAAAGCAAAGAGCTCACAGTTTATATGTGAATTTGAATTATGCATCCAGCAGGCAGTATGTTTATGAAAAAAATGAAGTCAAGTCAATAGATTGCTAAATTGCAACCACATTCGTAAAGGACAAAAATAACTGTGGTAGTAGGGCATCAAAAATGAACTGCAAACATGCATTAGTCACTGTTGTCCAGCACTCTTCAGAGAAACAGTTTGGCTCTTGAACACCCCAGAAATCGCTGTCAGTGTTAAAATCATATGATAACTAGGTAAGTTTCTGACTCATAGGAGTGCTTAATGTTTCATTTGGGACCTTCAGTGCTTTAAAGTTGCCTAATGCTTTGAAGAAATACGTTCATAAATGTGTAGTGTGGTGGTAAATGGTTTGGGATGTCTTCTGGAGGTGTTACTGTAGTAAGAAGACTTCATTTGTATCTAGTATAGATAACCAGTGGATGTAGATGTGATTTGTTACCTGTATTGCATAAAATGGAGGCAATACTTTCAGAACAGGTTAGATAATTTGAAAACATTGGTCCTTGGAGTGCTGTGGGTCACCTCAGGCTCCTAATGCACATAGGCACTTGAGGTTTTGACTTTAAGGTGCATGAAATGTTAAGAGATTTGATTTTAAACATGGTTTGAATTTAGATGTGATAGCTGGGGCAGCTCTTTTCCTCTGTATCTGTGTTCTGCCTCTCTGCATAGGTTATGATCTCAACAGTGAGGAAGGTAGATACAATTTAGCCCCTAATCTGTTAGTCTAGGCAAAAAAAAATGTCATCACTAAGTTGTGAAGTGTGGCTGAGGAACTGCACATCTGTTTTGCTCTCTAATACAGCAATGGGTAAGCTCTTCTGGGGTTGTGTCAAGTATGAAAGGAAAGTCCCACCAGGGAGTTAGTGGCTGAGCTGGGACTTCCTGGGAGATCTGTCCTTGCTGTGCTACTAAAATGGTCTTTAGAGCTCTAGCACTGGGAGCATGTACTGAGCAAGGCTTCATTAAGTTCATAATGCCTAAGTGTTACAGTGGACATAAAGGTAAACCTCAACAGTGTCTCTCCTTTGAAACCATTTGCTGCTTTGCTATTACTGTTTTTCTTGCTGTGTTTTAATAAAACTAAGCAATTGTTTTTCCTGTTCAAAGAAAACTCTTTTATTTTTTCCATTGTTATTAATGTGAGTGGAGCATATAAAGTCTCTAATGAAGATCAAAGTAGTATTGTTCTAGTTGTTTTATCATTACAAAGGGAGACATGTAAAAGACAACAAAAAGGCTCTCTCTGCCTGTTGGAGTGGAATTGTGCTAAGTAGTCCTAGAAGAGACCATGGGCGTTCATGAACTGCATATTTACTATGTTCTGTCTAATTGCGTTTAATTGGAAGTACAAGCCTTACATTTATGATCCAATAACTGTAATGGTAGGACTGTCAGGACACTTTCCTTACCAGCCTTTTTATTAGAATTGGAGTAAAAAGATAATACAAGATTCAGTCATGCATTTTCTCCATAACATTTCAAACTGCCACTTAAAATGTACAAACATTCATGAGCAAGGGGAACATTTTTTCTACTCCCACCCTTTTATTCCTTTGCGATAACTCCCCCAACAGTACCTTTGACAGCTGATCACTGTTTCTGACTTGTGATCAAAACTGCAAGAGAACTCAATTCCCTTGTCTTGCCATTCCTCCCCCTTTCTTGTGAAAGTCAAATCTAATGCTCCCACTAAAAGACACTGGCTATCAATTATTTATTTATGCTATCATTTAGTTAATGCTTTATTACCCCAGGAACAATTTTTATTGGGGGTGGGGTGGG
>JANZLQ010000052.1:15868652-15906323 GCA_026212715.1 Elanus axillaris
GGGGAATGGATAAGTTTGGATAAGTTATAACTACTGCTGCTGTACCTGAACGAAGTCTTTTGCCTCCTACTTGGACACACATTTACATCCTTATGAAGCCAAAAGGTCTTTCTGATTTGTTCTAATAGAAAGCAAACAATACAAATGAAGCTTCATGGAGTGTCTCCCAGTAGTTGTGGCATCTTGTGTGCTGAAAGGATCTGTTACACACCTTTCTAAAGAAAGTGGAGGTAGGTATAAGAGGAGCTTGTGTTCAGCTTCACTAAGGCTCCTCCAAAGAACTAGAGTGTGAGAACATTTGCCCACAAGCTGCACCGGAGTAAGGTTTCCTGAGCTCTTACATCTTAATTGGCTTACGATACAACACCAGAGAATAGGTCAGAGGGACAGAGCTATTTGTCAGGCTTATTACTAACACTGGACAGGTTTAATGTGTAGTCCTCTTGGGGAGGGAACGTGTTCTGTATCGAGTGTGGGAGAGAGAGCAAATAGATGGAGTTGGGCAGTAAATCTAGAGATAAATGACTCATGAAGATGGAAGCAGCCCATAACTTGTCCATGCATAACAGAGAAAGGTTGAGATAAATAAAGGTATATTTTTTTGCAAGAAAAGAAGTAGAAACTGAGAAATAGGTGGAGGAGATGTAGGATGTCATCTCAGCAGGCTGTGACAAAAGGGTAGTTAGTGCAACTAAGCATTAACAATGACTAGAAGTGGAAATTAATTCTTTGTCATGGCATTTGCTGGTGTGCTGAGCTATAGACAGCCAAATGAGATGCAAGAGTCCATGTTTGGATGTAAGCTTACATTCAAGGAATACTTAGTTTGTGGAAATGGATCTTGGACTGACGTTCAGGAGGGCTGGGTATAGTTCCTGGTTTTCCCACAGATCTGGGTCAGCTGAGGAGAAACACAGAAGCGCTGTCTCCCAAGTTCCCCATCTACAAAGAGTTTTCTGTCCTTAGGCTAGTTTCCTGAAAGAACAAAAATTCAGCAGTCACATTGCATGTATGTCTGTGACTGTGCCTTTAGCACTGGGACTGTTTCTAGAGCAATGGGGTCTGACTTTTTGGGGAGGTACTTGTTCTTAGTGAAACACAAATGATAAAGGTGGATTGATCTCAGTGGAGGATAGGATATAAGCAGTATCTTACAAAGAAAAGCACTTGGGGTTGTGGCAGTAGAGTTTGAAGAATTAAATTCTCAGCTCCTTCATTTTGTTGTTTTTGGTTAAGAACTTGCCTGTCATTGCATTACCAGTGAAGAATTAACTCTTAAGGTGCTTATTGTATAAGCCAATATGATGTTTTGGGGTGTAGTTGTGTTATGATTCATAATGTTTTGGTCCCAGATGTTGTGGAATAACTGATATGCTGTCATGAAACAAATATGCAGACGTGTATCTTACTGAACAAGCCATAAGCAAATTCAGTCATCTTTTTATGTATGCATGAGCAGAAGTGCTACTGGAGACTGCCAAAAAATGTTGCTTTAAGATATATATTTTTTTACATTTTTTCCAGAAAGGTCTCCTGGAAAACTTCCATCAAAATGTTAAGAAATGAGTTTAGAATAGTAATCAATCAGTCCCAAACACAAGGAAGCCAAAAGCCTTTTTGGCATTTCTAGAGTCTACTATAATATAAAAAATAAAAACTGGTAATCTAATTATTAATTTTTTTCCTTTCCTTTTTGAGATCTAAAAATACCAACATGAAGAAGGGGGAGGAAGTACGGAAGGACCCATAATTGTTTTACAGAAGCTGTTAAAATGTGCTATTAAAATAAGCTTAATGAATAGATATTAATATCTGGTTAGGGTTGCTCTGACCTCCTGTCTTACAGGTCCCATTTATGTCTTGCTTGATGAAAGTTTTCCAAGACTGCGAAGCAAAAGGGCAAACTGATTTATGAACAAGACTTATTGTTGCACTGGCAGATTTGTATAATGAGAAATATATTAAATCTAATGAAGGGAAAGCGTGCCTTTCCAAGGCAGTAACTTTCCACCATGATGAAGTGATTCAATATCCCTCGGGGGATTAATTTAGACAATGCAGTAAGGCATGCAGCCACTCTTGCAGCCTCTTGCACTAATGACAAACGTTAAGCAAGGTTGAGTTTGTTTTCTATTTTAAGTTGTGGTGATAGCGAGAAGATATTCACTATGTGACAACCAGTCCCCTGATGCCAATGTCCCCACTGATTGTGTTGGAAGAAGATGCATCAGAGCCTCTGTCACCTTATACAGCAGAATGTCATGGTTTACTCCATTTGACAAGAATTGACCGTAGGCTATATTTTTTCAGCCACCAGCCTCTACAGATTAGAACTGTGCCTTCAGCCCATTAGTCATGTGTTCATAGTCCTTAATGTTTAGGTTTAGGGTGGGAGGGTAGGGTAAGAGTTGTTGCAGGCAGTACATTATGGCAAGAAATGTGCAAGAAACAGCATCATGAACAGAATTAAGAGCCAATGTCTTCAGACCAGACATCTCCTTATCTAGGAACAACTCCCCTGAGGCTGAAGACTTTTCACTTTCTGAACAGGAGTGTGTACAGCCTTATCTCCGTGTGCTCTATAAATCAGTGTAGCTCCATTACCTTCAGTTTAAATCTAGTGGTACACTGGCTTGAGGTCTGTACAGTCTAAGCTTGCCTGACTTGTTCCAGAGCTGTGTGCCTGAAAACATAGCACATGTGAAGGACCTGCTGCTCTAAATTGAGAAGATAGGTGGAAAAGATGGAGATACTTTTGATGTTGGCCAGATACATTAAACTATCTGTCTTCATTCAAGGTCTGGACTTTGCAGTATTGACGTTTTGGGTTGATCAGATGCCTGAACTAATGTAGCTGCCTTTGTGCTCTAAGAAATGGTCATGCTCAATGTAGATATGTCCGTAGTATTAAAAGCTTGAACTTAAAATCTTCATATCCTCTCTTAGTGAAGTGGCAGGCCACCATTTAGGCAGCAGAGGCACTGAAAGTATATCCCTGATTTTTCTCTGCTTTGACATACTGAAGAACAGATGTGTCAAGAAAAACTGAAAAATCAAAAAGCAGGGTACAGGGGAGAAAATTTCCCCTCTGACCCCACTAAAAACATTGATTAAACAAAGAAAAGCCTAGGGAAGATGGTGGAAAACAAGGCCAAAGAAGCCAAACATTGATAAACTTAATTAAATTTCTAATGAAAACAGAGGCAGCCTGTGGTGATTACTCTGTGTAACTGAGACTAATACACCAATTAGGCTAATTCATCCCCTGGTGCTCTAAACACAGTTATAAACTTAATCCATACTTCTTCTCACATGTCAACAATTGATTTCTTTAGTTTTGGAAGCTCCTGGCTCGGACATGGAAAGCAGCAGATACTTGTTCACTAGGGAGATGCTATATAGGAACAGATAACGTCCTACTGTCTGTATGTTGTCCTCTAGGGATTCTCTTTTTCTTTCTTAAGCTTTCACAGGAACCCTAATCTGCACTGAACACTTAATGAGCCTAATTCAAGATATTATTAATTAGTGAATTCAGCAATTGGAAAACATTATCTATGCTAGAACAAATGCACAGCAGATGGAGAAATTCCTTATGTCTTTGGGATGAGTGAAACCTCCTGCACAAGGTGAAGCTCAAACCATTTCTGTTTGTCTTACATGTTTGGGCTTGATGTTGCAAACCTGACCAAAGCATCAGGCTCATACAAAGCAATTTGTACCAAAACTGAAATAGTTTCTTCCTAATGTATGATAGAAAATAACGGAGGATCAAAATGGTCTGACTCCTGCTTTATTTATAAAATGTCTTTGGATAGCAGTTACTGAACCCCAACTCTTTATAAAGAGGTTGAGAATGGCAAGAACAGTTTGTGTATTTGTGACTTTATGTCAGAATGCAGGCCTGTGTACCAAATTAATCCCCTTTTGTGATCTTGCAGAAGTTTTAAGATGTGTTTAAGCTTTTGACATCTCTACATGCAGATAAATTCTGTTGCATAGGGGAATTAGATAGTAGAAAGGTTGGAGACTGCCTGATGCCTGTTCTGTGTAAACTAGAAACAAATCCTGGGCAAAGTAGAAAGAAGAACAAACATTTAGCAACTTTGGCTCAGTTGCCTGTCAATAATGTAAACTTAGATCAGCTAGTTAGATACAGTGGCTCTACCAAATAAATACTATCCCTGGCAATTAGCAACACTTAATTTTGAAAATGAGCTAATATAATCAATTATGTCTTTAATTTGCCAGACAGTATTTTACAGGGTTCAATTTTCTGCTACTACACCTTTCAAATTATCTTCAGGTGCTGTTTTGAATGTCATCATTGATGCTTATTCTAATACTATTAGCACTGAAGGTGCCCCCCACATATTCAGCCTCCTCCAACCACCCACAAAATGTTAGTGATCCATGCAATAGAAGGAGGTGTCTTGGCCCATAATGGTATCCAACCTTTTTTTGTGTCACCAAAACTTCTTGGTTTCCAGATCAGTAAGTGTGAATCTGTTCTGCTGTTCTATGAAGCACATGTCTGGCATGTTTTATTTTATCTCAACCTGCTGAAGGATAACACTATTTCAGGAGGTTTTACATGAGTAGATTAGAATTATTACCAGCAGGAGGATATGCAGTATGCAGATTGTGAATGGCATAAAGAGTGTATGGATGTATTTCTTTCCCTCCCTCTCTCTGGATCAGATAAGCTGTGCTGAGCTGCCATGGGTTTGCACAGAATTTGGAATCAAAAGTTTAAAGAGAAAGCTTAAATTAAGGAGCTGCTTTTTAGATGGGAATTGCATACTTGGATAAACTATTGACCTACTAGTCTAATATTTTATTTATAGCTGTGGCTAGTAATAGATTGTAAATGCTAGTCATAGCTTTCTCTTCTGTTATGTTCCCCCAAGTAAATGTAGTGTTTCTGGTAATTCAGCAGAAGGGAGGGATGGAGAATGGCTGAGTTTTAATAGTGATCCAGCTGGGGAGAGGTGTTGTGCATCCAAGCTCTGCATTTTCAGTTGCAGCTGATGAATCTTAATGGAGTGGAGAAACTCCAAGCTTATACTGCCTCTGTGCTCAGGGTTTAAGTGATGACTTGGTAGTGGGTATGACTTTTTTTGTTAGGTAAGACCCAAGGGGGTGAAGGGGGCAGTTCTCTAGCATAGGGTACAGCCTGTTTTTTAGGATGATCCCCATTTTGTTTTTTCTTCTGACAAAATTCACTACTCTTGCAGAGACAAAGGACATTGTGTCTGTGCTTGATCTCTTACTCTTTCTTCTCTCCAATGCAGCCTTCCTGGCACATTGTCATGCTGTCCACTCTTCTGCAGTGGGTGTGTTTAGAGACAGGCAGGACTTGGGGTTTGCTGCCTATAGTGCCAACAGCTCTTGAAAATAGATCATCTCTGCATTTATTGGAAAAAGTTCTTAAGTTCATGTTTCTCAGTTACTGGAAAGGTGGTAAAGAAGATGCCTCCCTCCCTGGAGGGACAGACCATGGCTCAGTTGTCTCACATCTATTGTAGGGAGTATCTGATTCCTCTTCTGTGTGTTTCCTTACCAAGTTGCTAAGTATTTGAGGATGACATGAAACAGAACAGTCTTTATTCATTCTTACGCAGTTTGGGGTTGAGAAATACATAGCACTCTCTTTGATGGCACTTGTCTCACCAGAAGGTTTTGTTCATGCCTGGCCTCGGCAGAAAAAAATGCATTTAAATGAAAGCAATTATATTTATGCAAATATAGTGAATGCGTTTTTCATTTGTTGTTTGCAATGAGTTCTGTGATTGCAAAAAAGCCATGGTTGAATAAAAGCCTGGTAGGCATTGCTGACATTTGATTTGCTTCCCCTGAAAGGAAAACATGCTTTAAAGCAATGTGGTCAAGTTATGGCCATGTATGTGGAGTCATTTCACTGAGGACCTTCTCCATTTCCTCTTTAAATCAGCTGTGCACAGCAGGAGACCCAAGCATAAATCCAGAGTCAACAGCAAACGTGGTCCATGTTTCCAAGCTTCTGGTATTGCTAGGCAGTAGCAGCCACGCTGAGCAATCTGCGGTTACCAAAGCTGTTTTCCTTGTAACATGGAACCCTTTCTTCAGAAACTTCTAAAACTTACATAAGTCAGCAGCTATTCAAGTAGTTCCACCCCAACTTTGAGCTACTTCACAAGCAGCTCCTGGGGTCAAAAGCCCAGATTTGAATGTAATAATAATTTTAGGCAATTTACAGAAATAATGTGATTTCCTAAAACATGGGAATTAGCAAGTCAAGCCCAGAGAATTAAAATTACCCAGAGGCTCTGAAAGAATTCAGTAAAACTCCATCTAAAGTTAGTAAGAAACAGAACGTAGCATCTATTTTTATTATGACATCCTTAAGGTCAGACCAGCAATGAGGAGGGGAAGAAATTAAAAGGTAGTTTCTCTGAAGGCACTCTTTTACAACACTTTTTGCTTGTAGCTTGTTAATTTTCACAGGAGAGTTGCCTTGGGATGTGAATTAAAGAAACAGATGAAAAAAGTCTTGTGCCTCTAACTGTACCGAAGGCCCTATGCGTACTCCTGTGCCTTTGATGAGAAACATTAAACATTTTTAATTTAGCACATCAATTTGAAAATCTAATTTTTTTAATGCTTTGTAGCAGCAGACGCTTTTCACAGTGCTGTCACTACCATAGAAGAATTATGAGAAACTTGAACCGCGAAAAGTAAATTAGAAAAATCTCATTTCAGTTACTCTAAAAAGAGGGGAAATTAGATTTTGATTAAAATCACTCACACATACAATTTTAGGTAAACTAATTTAGCAAGACTGACTATATAATTTTTTTTTGCTTGTCTCCGCGTCCTGTTAATAGCAGCTGCAATGGCCTTGTACTAGCATCTTCTCTAACGGCCAATGGGAGAGGAAGAGCTGTTAAGTGTGGTCTTTTCCTTGACCAGTTGCTGTAAGGCTATGGAAAAGAGATACTCATTTAATTTGTCAATGAAAAGTCAAAGAAAATAATTAGAAATTGTCATTGAAATGTGCCATATTGGATATGTTATTTTTCTTATCAATTTGCTTAATTAACTGTAAGAACAATCACAGTTAATTTGAGCTGCTTAAAATTCTGTTGTTACCATTGGAAGGAGTTTAACATTTTGACATTGGGGACAAGTGAGTGATTTCCACAAGGCACTCGCTCTGCTTTTTTTCTAGTTCATGTTGATTCATGAATTCTCAATGAATACAGTATGATTTTCTGAAATACATTTGTCATTTTAAATTATTGACTGTGTAATGACAGCATCTAATTTTTGACCTACCATTTGTTTGAAAGGTGCCTATTGAGAGCTGCATTTGATTTTTAAATGCATTCTGTGCTTTTAGTATTGATATGGGATATCAATTATATAGCCTCATTTTTTCTTCTCTTGTGCTGGCAGAGTCATTAAGAGACAGGTTTACAGTGCAACTATTCATAATGTTTGTAAAAAAATTTTGTATTCTGGTTTTATTGTCCCTGTTCTATTTGTACCATTCCCATGCTTCTTGGTGGTTAATCTTCTTAAGTACTTTATAAAAAAGATAATTGAATTATAAAAGGATGCGAGAGTAGAGAAAGATAGTAAGGCTCTGAATCTGTACCACAGATCAGTGCAGCAGAGGATGAGAACACTGGAATCCCAAACCCTGTGCTTTTGCCAACTCTTCCATGATGTGTTGTTTAAGGAACTGGCTGTCTGCTATTGTGGTTTCACATGCAGCAAAAAGTGAAACAGGAGGAATCCTTAGGTGTACAGTGGTTACGGAACATCTTTTACTAACTCCAGCTCCATTTTTTGAGAGAAGTGGTACGTAATTGCAGACAACCTGATGTGATGGTGTGACTATGCACTTTTGCATCTAAGGCTGGTAGAAGCAATAAATGTTCAACTGAAAATAACTGATTCAGTATTTTACATTAGACAGTAGTTTGCATTCGACAACAGTTTTGTGCACTGTCAGTAGTTTCCTAAGGTATTATCCATATCAACTGAACAAGTCTTGGTGGGACCAAAGTGACATATTGCTTTGGACTATTGCACAGAGATGAACTATACCCATGTAGTGCAGCAGAGAATTCTACTTTCAGTGTTCTGTTTCCCTTCATCAGTAACCAAGATGCAGTAATAAAATATGTACTTTTTCCCTGGATGGTTGGATCAACTAAAGTCAGCTGGCTTTTATCTATTTTGCTTTGATTTAATTTGAATATCCTTATAGCAGAAATAGCATGATCAAAGATGAAATGCATAAAGTGCTAAACGAATTTATTTGGTCCTAATATGAATGAGCTGTTTGTTTTTTAACTCCAGATCTGAATATTTGCGAGAATATACAAATGACAATCTTTTTATTGTTTTAGAGACCTATGAGGAGACTGAGACGTGTCCCTGAAAAAAATTTGAGGTGAAATACTGTCTGCCTCAATGTGTGGGGAGCTGAACTGCGTAGACCAGTGCAAAGTGAGTGAACCGGGAACGGGTCACAGCGGTAAGATTACATGCCCTCTGCATTGACATGCACAATTACACCAAACAGAGCAGTGTCAGGACCAAGCAGTAGCATAAGGCATCACAGGAGGAAGAAGTGATTGATATGCTAAAGAAAAAATCAGAAAGATGATGCAGACAGGCTTTTGTACAAAAACATAACCTTAAAGATGACAAGGCCAATTGACTCTGTATCCCAAGCCAGTTTCTCTCATCACCCTAAGCTTCTGATCTGTACCAAAATATAAGAAATGTTAGTCTGTCTTTTTTAATCACTTGTATTAAATTCTGCTTTGCTCGCTTGCCTCTGAGGGAGAAACACAATCTCCCTGTGGGTAAATTTTCAGCTGGTTCAACTCAGCTTAGCACCATCTTCAATAGAAGTATGTAATTTGTACCCATGGTGAACCTCCCCATAAGTCTGATGCCCGAGCCTTTTTAATGCTCTAGCTTTTAAACTGCAGATGGCTGGCATTGTTTTTCCCCTCCTTCTCAATATGCATCCTTTTTATTAGCTTGTTCTAGCCTTTTTAGTATATGATTAAACTATTTGGTAGTTTTATTGCAAGATCCATAAAATAAGGAATTTACAAAGAACCTTAAAATCAATTTTGTTTCAATAATAACTATTTCCAGTGTAATGGTTCTGGTATAATTGTGTGAGTCAAGTGAGAAAACGGACCTCTCTGTGTGAAGAATACCTTTGATACTTGAGCCAATTTTCACTATGACTAGATGAATGACCTGAGCACATTGATGATGGCTGAAGTTTTGATAGTTAAATATTTTTTGTAAGGTGGCCACACAATCCCAGCTGAGGTCATATTTAAGATGTGACCTCTCATCTTATTTCCATGTGAAAGAAGATATGAACACCTTCTTAGGTCCTTGTGCTGCAAAAATCAAGTGCTTAGGTCTAAACTGGTGTTCTAGTCAACCACGTACATCCAGAGTTTGAAGCCTTATTTACTGGCAAGTACCTGCTAACATTTTGGCTGAATTAGGGCCAAAAGTAGCAAAAGGCCTATGTATTTCTTAAGTACTGTCTAGGTACTCAAAATAGAGAGGAAAGATGAAATTTCAACTGGCAGGTAGGCTTTGTACAGGTCTTCCGCACTGGGAAGAAGATCATCTATCTGTATTGCACTCTTAGATTTAACGGATGTTGTGTTCCCAATATCCAGCCTGTAATTGAGCACAAGATTCACTTAGTTGCGGAAGGGACCAGTTGATAACTGCAGAGTGGGCTGTACTGATCAAAAGAAATAAAAAGACAGTGAAGGTGGCAGGTGTTTTTGTCTCTAATGAAAGCTAAGTGGTGGAGTGCTGAGCTGAACACAGGAGTTTCTCCCTGCTGTTAGGAATGGGCTGGTAGCCAGTGCACACCTGCTCTTGTGGCACCGAGGGTCACTTCATTACAGCAGGAGGTCCCTGTTGCAGCCATTAGGGAAGAATACATGTCGAAAAGTTTGCAGGAGGAAATAAAAGTTGGAAGGTGCCTGTGTATAAGCCAATGAAGGAGGTAACATCTAGACTGCATGATGGGTAAATGATTGCTTCGTGTGGCCTTAAAGCTGCAACAGCTACTCACTGGTGTCAGAAAGAGAAAGCTGTGATTTAGTGTTAAGGCCAAAGTTGGGAGATCTGGCATCCTTAGTTCAGTATATTGCTGCTGCTTTTCTGTATGTTCCCAGGGAGAAATCGCCATGTCCTAGCAAATACTGTTCACCAGAGAAGGTCAGAAAAATTGTAGCTGTTATGTGGGAAATAACTTAAAGGGAATAACTAGTTTTCTATTTTTCCTGTGGGAATTTTCTCTGGAAGAAAAAAATATTATTTCTCTTCTCTTTTCCACCTTCGTTTGTTTTTCATCTTTTATTTTTATAAATGGAAAAAGGAAAGGGACGGTTGACTCAATGGAAAATACAAGTTCTGCTTTTTTTATAGAAACCGGAAAAAATAGGTGGCAAGAAGTTAAAATTGGAGGGGGGATATTATTAAAAAAGGCTTTGTTTTCCCAGAAAAAGTACTCCTAGTAGGTTTGCCAGTTATTTTTATGAAGTGCTTTTGGTGACTTTGCTGTTGAAGTGTAAAGCATCCTAAGCAAGTAGATGTTTTCATGTGGAAAAAATCCTGTGGTCTCTTGCCTGATGCATTGTCTCCTTTGGCATTGGAAAAAAATGTTGCTTTAATTTTTTTACATTAGAATTATTTCTTAAGCTTCTGAAATCTAGAAGAGAGCACTTTTTCCACAGCATGATCCAAGGTACCACTGGTAAAGGCATGCGTCCTGCTGCAGGGTGGGTTTGGGGCACAGCCCAGCTGTATGCCTGGGTCTGGAAGTCTGGAACTACTCCCAGTGCTTGGTCTGGAGCAAGTATTGTGGCTGTTCCCTCACTGGAGTGGAGCAGGAGCTGGTTCCGCAATACCTTGTGGTTGTGTGATGCAGGACACTGACAAAAGATTCTCCATCTGGTTTTTATATTGTCTCAGTAGGAGTCTTCTTTCACTGGGGTGTCCTGAGGATATAAATTATAAATTAATCTGAATACCGTACACACTGAATCTTTCTCCCTAAGCAAATGTTGGCAGTTGGAGACCATCAGTGTCCCATTATTACATGAGGATGATCTGAGCTATCTGTGGGTCTGCCAAGGCTGATATTTATTTCCTCCTTTTCGTGTGTGTGTTTGGCCAGGAGTGCACAGGAGCCAGTGCCCTTTTCTTTCTGCCCTGCAGCCATTTTCCAGAGCAGTGAATCACACTCACATGGGGGTGCAGCCAAGCACATGTCTAGAAGTCATGTGTTTGGCAGCTCCTTCTATGCAGACAGGAGTTTATTAATGCCAGCTGAATCCATGGTGATAGGAAGTGAATGTGGCAATGCTACCCATGGAAACCACAGAGCTGCCTACTGTTGCTGCAGCCTGCTCACAGGTGCTTGAGAGTTCACTGGAAATCTGAGGAGAGAATCTACCTGCC
This sequence comes from Elanus axillaris, assembly GCA_026212715.1. Lineage (NCBI taxonomy): Eukaryota > Metazoa > Chordata > Aves > Accipitriformes > Accipitridae > Elanus > Elanus axillaris. The sequence continues at coordinate 15,880,161 of JANZLQ010000052.1, forward strand.
TCCCAGTATTGCATTTAAATGTAGGTCCTAAACATGAAATAAGAAATATAAGTAATTAGTGAAAAGAAAATTAAACTGCCAGACACCTTTACTATATAGCTGACTGCTAGGAGGTAATAGGCTTTAATATGTTGTCATTTATCTTAGCTTTGCTCTCATGTATGCCTTCCTGAATCTGGAGTAAGTCTGTTTCACTCAATGAGTTCCAGAAAGCATTAAAAGGAATTGGAGCCAGTGGTCTGTTGCCCTCTCAAGGAATGACAAGCACACCACATCTTTTTGCTGCATTAATGTAGCTTTCTGACAGTGTAATTGTAAGCAGACTGCCTGCTCTCAGGAGATCCGAGGAAGGTATGATTTCTGCTGTGTCCCTGCAGAGCAACAGAGGAATATTTAAATTATATAGTTGGGGAGTAAGGCAGCAGCTTGGGGAATAAATTTGTCCAGCGGGATTCTAGTCACCCCACAGGGATAGGTTAGGTGGTGAACACAGTGAGGATAATTCATGTGCATGCATTGCCCAGTCTAAAAGAAAAGGTGAGTTATAAATTTGTGCTTTGTTATTGGTCAGAGACTAGAAGAGCAAATATTTATAAAGTTAGGTGATGCTGTGTCCCTCTTATCACTTTGTCCTTTCCTACTTGTCTATTCTCTGTTTCTATTAGACAAAAAACTCCGAAGTAAGGAGGAAATTGTGTTGCCTAATATCCTTGTTTTCATGAGGATGTCATCTAGACTAGCTTCCTTTTCCTAGTGGTCTTGCTGAAACATAGGTATAGAATGCCTGTGTGGCCAATTAAGATATCGCTTACCTGTAGGAAAAGATCAGTCTGCTCAGCCCACGTTGTTATAAGTTTGATTTAAACCCAGAGTGTATAAATGCCCTGTGGACATTGATATACCCTGCACAAACTATTTTGTTTATAACCCCATAATATGCATATATGTGTATGCTTTTTTTAATCTCTCTGAGCTAAACCATTCTGAGCTCAAGTTTTGGTCCTAATTGAAATCAGCATCAAAAGGAGTGATCAGTGAGTCCAGATTTTTTACCTGCCATCTTTTCAGTCTTTGCATTAAAATCCTTCCAGGACTCTGATCATTCCCTCCACTGGTCTCTTAATACCTGTTTCTTTATTGCATAGTGATGTTCCATTTCTGATCTCTCAGCTTGGACATGCTCCAAACCTGGCCACAGGTATATCACTGGTACACAGGACTGGAAATGTTCTCTACAAATTAATTTTCTCCATATTCTTGTGTTTGAAACATTATCACCAAAAATTAATTTACAACAATTTATAGCAATAGGTCAGTGGCAACTTTCCCAAGGACAGACTAGCAGGAATCTGGAAATGACTGGACAGGAATATCTAGACAGGCTGTTTGATACTGAAATAGGTGGTAAAAAAGTATTGCATTACTATTAGCTGAAGTAGTAATAGCAGGAATAGTCATACTGGTAGCTCTCTTGAAAAATCTTAAATCTAAAATTACTAATTGCTATCAGCACTGTTAATCTAGCTATAAAATCCTCCAATTGGTATCTAGAATGATAAACTCTTGGTCTTTGTTATGATCATCACTGATCAGGGCCAGGTTGTGACTGAATCTGTTTCTGGACTCTTGTGCTCTCCCTCAGAGATAATGTTCAAAGTATAACACAAGGAGCAACAGCTGGATTCTGAGACAGATGTGGGGAGCAGAGTCAGTGAGATCGCTGTGATTAGTGTGATAAGCAGCAATCACAACACGCCAGCTGCCTTGTCACTTTGAGAGGTTTTTGCAACATGGTGTAGCTTCTGCAATGTCTCAGCCTAGGAAAGTCCCAAACATCTGTGTACAGAGCTCAGACTTCTTTCCTCAGAACAAGATCTCACCTGTGTGGAGCATTAAAAGATGTTCTGCAGTGAGCCCTACAGTTACTGTCTGCCAACCTGAGACACTAAGGGCTTCCCTTCTGTCAGGTGAATGCAGTCCAGAGCTTTATTAGCACTCATGGGGTTTTGAGACCTCTTCTCAGTCCCATCTGACCCATTGCTCCCCTGTTCTTTCTGAACTCTATCCTGACCTGTTTGCTGAGGCCCCATTTCAATCTAAAGGCGGATGCCATTTTCCTTGATTGCCAGATTCTTATGATGTTATAATGTGACCTGATAAAACTGTAGGCAGAGAGCATCCATCTGGCCTTACTTGGTTTGATAAAGTGGTAATGAACTGAGATCCAAGTTATATGCAGAAAACACAAATGCACACATGGGCACCCTCTGCGCATCCACGAGGGTGTGCTTCTGTAGTGCTTCTGTTCAAAAACATTTGATCAATAATTCTCTGTTCGTGGGGTAATGCAAAGGACCTCTGTGTGTCCTGGAAGCAGCCTGTCTTCAAGATGATACCTCTTCCTGAGGTAGAAACCTTCAAGTCTTCCTGGGGCTTCATTGACAACTGGCAGCTAATTTAGCTGTGGTGTTACTCCTGCTAATGAGACAGGGCTCATGATTATGAACAGGTGCAGTTATTCTTATAACCAGAGACTTTTACTTCATTTAAGATCAAGTGCTGAAAGTATAACTATGTTACTGATTTTCTTGGGCACCTTTTATCAATTGCATACACTTATGCCTGCCAGGTATTTCAGAAATATCCAGAAAGTCTCACACCTAAGACAGCGAATGATGCCAAATGAAACAAGAGTAACACCAAGAAATGCTTGTTGCCAAAATGGCAAAAGCGGTTTCAAATATTATTGCCTTGCCTTTATTACCACGAGCCTTCCAGCATAATAAAATGTAGCAATGCTCCAAAGCAGTGCAAGTCTGCTGACTAAGCTCAATGCAGTAGCTAGAACTAGGCCAAATTTTTCACTAAAGCATATGAAAAGAGTGCATATGCTCTGTTTTACCAGCAGAGCTTTAAGGATCGTAACTTTTATCAAGAGAACAACAATTTAAACCATTGCAGCTATTTTGATAGTGACCCTTTTCTGTAACCTAAGAACTAGTTCCTTCCCCGATACAATGACATACTAAAAGCGTAAGGTGCAGGTGAGGGAAAAGGCAGGGTCATTATTTTGATTTTACAGGTGAGAAATCTGAAACATAAGGGAGGTGATGCGATTTTTTTTTTTCCCAAGCTTCACAGGAACTGATAAAAGACACTAGACTTCAATGGAGATGTGTCCATTTTACAGTTATATTATGGGAGGCAAGCGCAGCTTGTGACTGCAACTGCAAGGTGATGTTCTGATTTCAAATTTTTTTGTCTGCTGTTGGATGGAGGGAACTGGATGGAGGCAGTGAAGCTGCTTGAGGGGACTGTGTTAAATGTGCCCATGTAATTACAGGCCAGGGAAAGGTGATGGTTGAGAGCCTATGGCCTTTCAACACATTTAATAAAGATCCCGTTCTTGCTGCAGCAGCTAGGGCTAACAAAATGATGCTTGCGTATACCTGATGAGAAGACCCCTCATACCTGCAGCTTTGTGTGTGTGTTCGCTGAGGGTCAGAAGGCTTCAGAGCAAGTCAGCTTATGACTTAGAGCAGTTCCTTACTCTGTGTTCTCAATCTGCTGTGAATGCCAACTGGATGGATATAAACACAGGAGTGTTTTTTGCATATGGGAAAATACATCAGGAGAGGAAGGGTGATGTGCAAACCTCCCTATGGGGAGCGGCATAAATTATCTGCTGAAGAGCTAGGCTGTGGCCATCACCATTACCTGAATTATAGGTCTTTAGTCTGAATGGCTTCAAAGCAAGCTATGTTCTTATATATTACCCCTTCATCCTTTTATATTTTGAAGATGAAAGCAATGATTTCAAGCACCGGTGGGGAACTTAGGCAGGAACAGAACATACTGTTACTTACTGTGTAGACAGGATATCTCTTAATTAAGGTAGAAACTATGAGCACAACTACATAGAAATGCTCATTTCTAATGGCTCATGGGATATGCCTGGGAATACAACTTACCTATGTGTGTTCTGACCAATTCAGGCCAAAAGCAGGACACACCAGAAGGCCTGAGGTCCTAAATTTTTCAGCTCAGTTTTTGATCTGTTAGACAAGTCTCAAGTCAAAGCTGCTGAAAGCTAGCTAAAAACAATGGATGATGTTAGCTTATAATTTCATTAATAATTACAAATTATTACTCTGGATTTTTCAGAATACCTCGTAACAATAGCAACAAACCTCCATTTGGGGGCTTTCCGCTAGACCAGAAAGCAGCTCTTGTGAGGCATAACAATTGTGTATAATACCAAGGAGAAATGAGAGCTAATAAAATGCAGAATATACATCACCCACTTACATTTATTGCACATTAAATGTCGGCACACACAAAAGATAATGACAGATGCAAATTAAGACCCCTCAAACAGTGTGTCTGTCAATGGGGAATGGGCACAGAGCCAGAGACCCATATTTTCAGCAACTACATATTTTGAGGGAGGGTCAGGGAGGAACCAAGCTGCAGTGCAGGGTCTATTAGTCTATGGATTAACATTACAAGGGAAGTGTGCTAACACCTTTCCTTCTGTTTTCCCAGATTCACTGCAGTCAATTATTTGCAGATGTGGGACTGAAGCCGAAGCCAAAATACCACCTTTGCAAGCTTAGAGTTTTGATCCAGAGAGCCTATCTTGGGCTCATCCTACTGTTCATTTGTATTAGGGCAGCAGCTAGGAACCTCAGCTGAGGTTAAAGTTCCATTGTGCAAATGTATAAAAGGCAGTCCCTAGCTGGAAGAATTTATGCTATAAACAGATAATTCATACAAAGGAGTTAACATCCCTCTTGCTCAGGTGAGGTGACACTGAACTTTGACTTACACACACAAGACTCCCTATGGAGTCTACGGTAGAGCTGGAGATTGCCTTCTGATGTGCTGTCCTTATGCCAGTATATTAATTATAAGGCAAACTTTCTGGTCTGCTCTAGGAAAGAGCTGGCTAGTTCTTTTTTTCTCCTTATTCTTTGTATTCAAGCTCTTTTTAGATCACTCTTCTTTAGTCAATCAGCACAAAAGTCTGCTCCTCTAATGTAGAAACTCCCTTTTAGGTGGAACAGCAGAGCAAGATGCAAGTTTCTGCACAGCTGGAACATAGCTATAATACTGGAGAAACATCTGGATAGAACACAAAGTACTTAATATTACAGGCAAGTGGGTTGACAGGTCTCTATCAAAATAGCCACCTGGACAATTACCTAGAGATCTGATCCTTGTTTGTGTATTTGTTTTCAAGAAACAACGCTGACACCAAAGACTATAGACGTTTGTCTTCAGCCTTTCTGTCTCTCCCCCTCTTGTGAATGAATTGCTGCAAGAACATTTTGCTGCTTCCTTTCCTTCTGCTGTGCCCAAAGATAAACAGCCTGTCAGCGCAATGCTGAAAAGGAATAGAGAAAGGGGGCTGGAAGTAGTTTAATTACTAAGAGTGCTTGTTTTGTGTACGGTGTGATTGCTTCCTATGATACAGTAACTTCTCTTTCCCTATGCAAGTGTGGTGTTTCTATTTATCAAGATGAAACTGAAGCAGCAAATTACAGAGGGAGAAGGAGCAATGGTATTGCTCTATTTGTAAGCAAAACTGGCAGTGTGTGTGAAAAAGCAGCAGTTCCTTTTGGAAGCCTATTACGGATTTTTCTCTCTGCAGAACTCCAGCTTCTTCGGCCCTTCCTTGCACTTCCTGTTCTTAATTAGATTTTAAAAGATTGCCCAAGTTCTTGCCAAGTTTGAAAGAGTTGGATACCATTATTTTCCCATTTTACAGAGGGGAAAACTAAGACACAGAGCAACTCTCATCTGTGAACATCGGTAGTTACGGGGGGCGGTTTAATACTGAAAATGTGTTGAACCTGGAAAACCAGATATAGTGGACAGCAGAGCTGACTCTGCTCTGGCCTGGCTCCTTGCTTGCAGGGAGCCACCTCAGTTGGGTCCAGAGCTGTTCAGGCCTCGAGATGTCATGGGCTATGCACCAGAAAACCTGTCTCAGTACAGCAATGCAACAGACTGGAAACATGCAGTCTAGCCAGTGGATTCATGTGCAGCACTGGGGGTCTCTGGCGGTGGGGGAAGAGTTCTGTTTACATTAGGTAACATTTCTTTAATCACCTCTTCCATTTAATTTTCTGTGCTTTGTGCTGCCTGCTAGGGATCGTTAAGCAATACTCTAGTTATCGCTGCATATCACTTGGTGTGCTTTGCTCTAATAAGCTTTTGTAAATAAAACCCGGAGAGATGAAAAGGCCAATGCCTGATTACGAGCTACCAATTTTGTCTCATTAAGTTCTTATAAGGGGAAAAAAGTAAATAGAATCTTTATCAACCTCATACACTTACAGTACTGAAGAGAGCTTTCCACATTCATTAAGGAGGATGCTGAGAATAGAGATGCGTTTCCAGGTGTTTTTTTCTTATAAAGCTGTTAAGGGATGTTTTACTGGTGATCAGCTTTTACTTCAATCAAAAGATGAGAAGGTAGAGATGGAACCAAAGGAATCATAAAATATTTATATGCAGAGCTTGGAAGGGGCCAATACACAATGGTATGCCATTTTCACTCTTCAAATATGTGTATTGGCAGTGTTATGGATACTGCAAGAGAAGAATAGCTTTCCTGCTGGAACTTTCTGCATTTCCATTTTGGTAGCTGTTTACATGGGATTACCAATAAATGTGGAAAAATATAATACAGAAATCGTACATAATTAGCTTGACCTGTCTGCTGATCAATGGGAAATTACCTGCCATTTTGTATTTCTTTTCTAAATCTACAATTAAAAAAAAAAAAAAAGAAACTTGAAATAGATGCCATTTATCTCTGTGTCCATCTTTTATCATCCATACTTTCTTTAATGTGTTAGTTATCAGTTTAAAGACAAATTACTGTTGTGGTCATTTGTGACTATTTTGGCAAAAACATCCATAAATTTCACTAAGCAAAACTTAAACCCAACTTCAGCTCTTACTAGATACATGCCTTTACATGGAAAGCCTTCCTGTTGCAGGTATTTCCCTAAAATTTGGGGTAACATTTACTCCAAAGTCTGCAACTGGAAAATATTGGCCAACCATGAGCAGACCCTGGAATTTTCATTGGCAATTTGAAATTCAGAGAATCCTGATGGATACTCCTCAGGGGCAAGGCTACTAGCCTGCATATGTACCCTTGCTTTGTTAGTTATGTGTTATTATATTTTTTCTTTTAATACACTGAATATATAAAAGCCCCCATTATTTTCCACCTTTCATTATATAGTCCTCTTTTATGTTCTTACACTTCCATACTCCAGCTTCAGTGTCCTTGTGTTTCTTTCCTTCATGAAGACAAGCAATTCATTCATCAGACAAATTCATGAAATAGATGAGTAGAGACGGCTTAGTCAGCTAATTTCTTGTGGGCGTCACAGCACAAGTAGATGATTTAAAAATTGTAATAGCATTTTATTCTGGAGGAGATAGTGTGGAATTTTTCTTTTCACTTTTCATATTTCTCAGGTTCTATTTAGTCTTTTTTTTTTTTACCCAGTCTTCACAGCTTTGACCTCTATCATTTCTGATCATTCTTCCTTTCATCCTGTTTAGGAACAAGAGCAATCTTCCCCACGGGGTACAGTGGCAAGGAGCTTAACCTTTGCCCCTTCCTTTAAATACGGAACAGAAATCATCCATTAGCATTAGCTGAATGAAACCTGCACTCCGTAAAACTGCTTGGCATTATTATATTGACATTCCTGACCTCTGTTGATATTTGAAACCTGACCATTTTTCTGGCATGCTGTTCTCTGAACACCACTCTAATGCACTGCATATGAAGTGATCCTTAGTCCTAGACTGCTCAGGAGCCGTGGATCTCGGAGAGGCATTAAGTAACCATCCAGTTTGAGAACTGGGCTGTTTGCTTTCTTAGCTGGGGTGGTTGGGTTGGATTTCTTGCGTTCACTGATAGTGGCATCACAGCCCAACTCTCTGCTGCTTCTTGTAGGATGTGCCTCTTCTCACCATACCCACTTTTTTCCACTCTTTGGGTCGTGCAGTGCCATTTTTTGTTCTGTTCATAGGCTTGGGTGGTGCCAAGATGTGCTCTCAGCTGTTGCAGACTGTCTCAAGCTGTAGTTTCCAATGCACAAAGCTGATACTACAGAAGCATGGAAAAGGGGTTTTGTGAACCAGTGTGGCTCTAGGTTCTTCTGTAACTAGTGGGTACTCAGGGTCTGAGAAGGGCCTGGGGGGCCTGTCCTTCCAGTACTATTTTTGTTAAAACCTCACTAAGGCTGCTGAACCAAGGATGCCACACGCCAGTCAACACCTCTGGCTAAAAGTGAGCTCAGCAGCAGCAATAGCAATACAGATGCACCATATGTGTTAATGGCAAAGGCATACATGCAGGTGTCAGGCTTAAATATGGCTTGAGAAGTTAAACAATACACTGTTTTAATCTACAGGCTTCTTTAATAAAAAAGTGTATTGCCAAAGCCTACTGCCCTTAACAGTAAATGCAACAGCACCACCTTTGGGTCCTGGCGGAAAATGCACCTTGAGCCGCAGCTACGTTCCTCCTGTTTTTCTCTGTAGCTGACTTATCTGCTGCATTGATGAAGATTTAATATGAATAGTAAAACTGGGGAGAGGGGGGAGGAACTGCTGCGGTACTGAAGTAGCCTATCACAGGGTAGAAGCAATGGCAGGTCCATAGCTATTGTATATATGATGTCTTGATGCTGGTAGTCAGACGGTAAGCACAGAATGCAGGGATGAACTCAGACTTTGTAGGCAATGCTAGGACCCAGAGTCAGCTTAGAATGGATTTTCCCACCTCTAATTCTTATTTTTGTATCTAGCAATAAGTCATGCTAATGTTATGCATTTGACCAGAAGCATTTTAATTAGAAAGATTAGCTCTGCGAATAGCAAGCCAGGTATTTTTTTTCCTCTGGAAAGAAGGTTTTGAACCTTTCACTCTTGCTTACAGAATGTGCATGTCTGCCTGAGACTGCATCAGATGGGTGCACGTGGCTGTGCAAATATGCAAGCATGCATACGTGATGGTTGTGCTGATAAGCGTGGCTGAGCGCATGCGCTGAGTTCCTGTACATGCCTGCGTGTCCATGGGCAGTCAGGTAGCTGTATAAGCAAGTGGTTGTGTGAACATACATTCATGTAGCTTTCATACTGGTGTTGTATGTGTTTGTATGCTCCTACTGATACGCTGATGTCTTATGGAGTTTATATGGATGTATAGATGGTGCCTGTGTGTGCACAGGTAGTTATTATGCTTAAGAATCTAATACCTGTGTAACTCTGAGTGTGTGTGCATGTGGGAGTGTTAGCATGAATACAAGTAGAGTTAAAAAAATTCCAGTAGAAGAAATTGGATACCTTTATTATAGTCAGTGCATTCAGAAAGTGAGATTTCTGACCAGAATAACTTTTCCTCCTAAGAAATAAAACAAAAAGCCCCAAACAAGCAAGTAAATGAAGCAAAAATGCTGTTGCTTTTATATGCGGAAGGTGGAATCTAAACCTTGTTAGCTGTTGTTCTTTCACGTGGTCCAAGACACTAGATACTGGCTAATCACAGGGAGATAAACTGGAGAAGTGTTGCTAACGAGCCTTCAAACTGACAGCAGGATTTGGCAGGGCTGCTGTACTGCTGTGTTGAAGGTGTTTAAACTTTAGGGGTCACTATCCTCTGACCCTGGAAAAAAAAACCTACCAGGTATCCATGCACACTGGCTGTGCAGTTCTCACTCCTAATTGGACATACAAGCATGCTGAGGAGCATCTGGCATTGCTTGACGGACTATCTACATAGTTTTCACATGTCTCTACTTTGTGCTGTTACAGAACGGGAAAACAGCTTGCACTGTGTCTGTCCAAGATGGTCATCAGCCTCATACCAATCTCTGGGTACTAGTCAAAAAGCTCCCCTGGGCTCCAGCAAACTTTAAGCCAGACCTGGCCAAATCCTCTGCTTTTGTAGGTATTTGTGTGTGAGCGTAAATACAACCCCAGCCTTGATCCTCCCTACTTAATGTTCACAGGCCTTGCAGAGATTAGCAACCTGCAAAACACCCTTTGCATTTCATGTTCATATCCAGTCCTATGAACTGATCCCTTTACATTCAGGCTTGATAATCCTGGGAGTGCAGCCCTTCAGCACTATTATCGTTCGTTCCACTTAGCTTTCAGCAAGGTCATTTCCTCACCTTTCTTATGTCTGCTGTCATTTCTTCTTCCTATACTTGCTTTGATGCAATTGATTTCATTGCTGTTTCTCAACTCCCCAAAGGGTTTTTCTCAGATCCTGCCAAACATGCTGCAGTCATGTACCTCTTAGCAATTTCTAGCTAGGCTCTTGTAAGACCCATTAATTGAAAAAGCTCCTAAGATGTAGCCTTGTATGCACGTGTCATTTGAAGTATCCGTTTGGGTTTTTTTCTCACAGTTCACTTGCATATAATGCTCAAAGGAATGAAATTAGTGAAGTGGGATTTGGCCTATTCCATCTCCTGCTTTTCATTCCCTCCCCCATATCTGAGGCAGTGGTAAAAAAAAATGAGGATCTGCCCCTCCACAGCCACAAAAGGAGATCAGCTGCCTGGGGTGGAAAGGACAAAACCCAGATTTGTATTGGTTCAGCTTATGCTACTGCTGCTCCATTCACTTCCCATGGTTTCAACACTGGAAGACTGAGCACAGCACAGATTCCACAAGAACTTGTCTGATCTACACTGCGGTTTTATCCACATGTTGTCAGAGCCCTCTGAGCCTTTTTTTTGAGGCCTACAGAATACTTTTAACCACATGCAGCTGCTCTTGGAACAAGCTGCATACGCAGAGCAGTGTTTGAGATCAGCCTCCTGAGACTACTTGCTGCGTGTACCTTGTGCTCCTTAGGAACGTCTCTGAGGCCGTAGGCTCTCAGGGGTCAGGGGAAGCTGTATGCGTTTTTACCGGTGACAGTAAAGCACCATGCAGATTTATAGCACTGCACAGATGATTTTAAGTCCCTGTGAAAAATAATTGATAGCAACATTGATACACAACCTGATCCTGCAAGGTGCCATGGCTCTCATGGGGAATGAGATGCTGCCAACTCTCTTTGACCTTGGTGCTTGAGATTGTGTTGCGCCCTTGGCGAGGTATCCAGGTAACTTCTCTGGATCGGGCCCTTTGTTAGCAGTACTTTCAGATCACAAATGGATAGGTTCCATTAGAACCGATTATTGGCTGAATTATCAGTAAAGGGCAGCTTGGTGACAGCAATGGATGACCACATGGACAAACAAGCAGATGTATCTTGAAGAGAGTTCCCTCATAGGAAGGGGAGAGAGGAAGGAGCAAGCATTGTTGCTACTTCCACAGCATTTCTTACGGGGGAAAAAAGAAAGCAAATGAAGTGGAATAAATGCTGCAAAATAAAACACCCCTGACAGTTTGCTACTGAATGTAGTTTTTTATTTAGAACCAAGAGGGTGGTTCATAACAGGAGCAGAATGAGGGGCACACAAGTGTAGGTGCCATCCCAGGGAGATTTCAAAGAATATCTTGAATTGAAGAATTTGTATGATTAGCTGGAATTACACAAAGATGCACAAACAACCTTGGCAAAATGGCATGAGCAAAAAGGGAAAAAAAATTCCAGTGCTTCACAGTGTCTGACGCTATTTTGTCTTTTGATGTTTGTTTTCTTCACAGTGCCAGCAATTTTTGTCATCTCTGGTGCATGTTGCCAAGTCTATTATTCGGGATGATTCCTGCTTTAAATATTTTTAGCAGCAGCGGATCTTTAATCATGGGGAAATTGTTTTCAGGAATGATTATTTTATGTGCATCCGAAAGCAACTCTGAAGGTCTAATCCAAAAGCATTTGTGATCATCTTTAGCCAAGGGACAAAGTAGAAAGGATGGGGCGAACTCAAAGGCCATTAAGGAGAAGGATGTTTCATTTAGATGAAGCTACTGATCTCTGCCCTCTGCTGAATCTGTAGGGTGCTTTTGACTGGTAATGATAAATTCAATTGGTGACCAGAGAAAGCAGTCCACCCTCTGATATCGATAGTGCTGGAAATTAAGTATTTATCTGTAGCATGCTTATGATGAGCTAAGTAAATCATAACTATAGAAAAGACTTTTTAATGTTCCAGTATATCTATTGTTCATTTGAAAAGAAGCAATGGTTTTTTGATGCTTGAGAGCTAGATACCCAGCTGGTGTACATCTGTATAGTTCCATTGACTTCACTAGGGAAACAGCGAAATGGAGAGCAGAAATGTGAAGTCAAACTTGTTTTTTAATATTTCATTCCTAAGATCCTGGAATACAACAGTCTGGTTTTGAAAAGTCCTATTAGGAATTTAAGAACTGTGGCTTTGGAGCTAAGTGAGACACTGACCTTGAATTTGTTCCCCCTGTGAGGTAAATCTCACCCAGGATACTCTGGTATTTGAGTACAAAGCTTCTGTGAATTTTACTGCTGTGTTTCTGTGTGTGTGCTAAATATCTTTAACAATGTTACCTCAGTATCAGAGGCTTGAAGGTTCAGATAAGCACAAAAAATCTCAGATTATTATCTGAATCAATTTTGGAATGTAAAATTAATATAAGAACTTAACAAGACCACAGTTTTTCTAACAGCCTATCTGTGTGACTCCTATTGATTATTATTTGTATTAAGGAAGCACCTGTAGTTGTCTACTGAAATTAAAGGCAGGCATTTTTCATACTTGCATTAAAATCCATAGCCAGGGCTTGCAAAGTCAGAAACGTGCACACAACATGCATTCACAGGGATTTCTGCACTGCTGGTGAAGCAACAAAGACATTAAGAGCTTGCTTGTACAGGTAGACACAGAAAAACTAATCCAAACTAACTTTCAAAGTAGGCTAATTACATGACCTTAAATTTTGGTGTGGACGACCTTAGTCAAGACTAAAGGAAATGTAATTCAGTTAGTGTGGATGTAGAATTGAAAAGACTGAGCTGCACAGCTTTCCGAGCTACCACCTGTCAGCTGCATTGCAGTAACTGGCTGTGCACAAACTCTTACCCTGGCCCAACTGTAAAGCAAATCCCAGTAAAGCTAATGTTTTTCTCTGCAGTTAGGATGGGCTAAGAGCATACACACTGGCAGTTCCTGTCTGATATGAAGTTAGTTATTAAGTCATGGTAGCTTGATTGCTCTCAACAATATCCATTCTCTCTAGATGGAATTGAAGTTGCTTCAGTTATGAATGTGTGTGTCCCCATGAGGTTAAATGTGTTTTAACTAAGTCATTCTAAATTCGCATCATTAGTTAATTAGGATCAACTTTCCTATCTCAGTATTGTATAGGAAAACTAGGACAGAACAGGGAGATACATTAGCCAGCTCACTTATTAGCCAAGAATGTCTTTTCTGTCACTGCAACTAGATGGTTTTCCACAGTATATTTTAGTATTTTGCTGTTGGTTCTTCTCTGCGCCTACTGATAGGAACAGAACACAGCATGAGAAAATGAGGAAGGAAACCCCCATAGAATGTTTGGGCCCTTCCACATAAAGCTATGGTTTGGGGTCCAGTCTGGATCCTGTACAGACACAATAGCTGGTTCTTATTTTAGCCCAGAGTATATGGTCCACCTCTGGGTTCTGATGCTTGCTGTCTAGGCTGTATCACTGAGCACGGTTGGATTTGTGACTTTCCCAGAGCTGTCACCTCTGCAGAGCGCTGTCTCTCAGCCCCAAGCTATTTGACACTGCGATGCTGCCAGTCCCATTATGCCATATGTGTGGGGGGCTCTCTCAGTAATGGTAATTTAGGCAACTGTGATCCCAGCGCTATGACCATCCAGGGAGTAGTGTCAGAGCTGCCCCTCTCTAACAGGAGTTAATCTTTCCCAGCTAGAATGCTGTCTGCTTGGAGCTGGTGGTTTTACCTCAACAGAAAATTACAACAAGTGACAGGACCACATTAGTACAGTAAATTAGCTTTGGTAACACTCATAGAGAAACAAGCATGCAAACAGTCTCTAAAGGAGTTTGCTGCTTGCTGACTAAATCAAGATGGGATGGCATGTGGATTCCCATCCTTCAGTACAGTAACAAAGGGCTTTGTTTTAACTTGGGGAAGCAGCCTGCACAGCAGTGCTCAGGCTGATCCAGTAAGAGGCGTTCCTCAGAATGGATGTTTATAGTGCAATCAATTTGGTTATTTTTTAAGAAAAGGAATTGAAAATCAGAAGAGTAATTCCTTGTCTCTTTTGCAGAAACATGGAGGAGTCGGTTCATTCTGAGTTATTACGATGTATGCCAGTCAAAAGGAGTGTGTAAAACAGGCTAAAATGAGGCATATTATATTTCTGTTACTGGTATTGTTGTTGCAGTCTAGCATTCATTAACCATTTCCTCAATGGTATAGACATACCTGCCTCAGGAAATTAATAAGAGTGTGATTGAGACCATCTTCTGGGTAACGTGGGTTCCAATCAACTCTAAGTAAAAATTAAATGTATCAGGGAGAGTTTAACCTTAATAAATCTTATATTCTGGGTGGTTCCAAACATATGCTTATGCCTTGCTTAGAAAGAAGTTTAGAAATAAGGTAACATTTGCAAAAGTGGCTTCAGCTGATATAAGCATTTGGGGGCAAGGACTGTCATTTTCTTTTGTCTTTGTAGGATAGTTTTCTTGTTACGCCTGTAGGCACTACTGTATAATGGCATAAGGTACATGCAGAGCTGGAGTACAGGGGCTGCCTTGGGTCAGCACTGAGGTGCAACAGAAGAGCTAGGAAGGAAAAAACCTCCTTGCTTGAATAATAGCCTGATGCTATTTGTTACCTAGCCCTGCAGAGAATCAGTATGTGAAATTTTGTAACTACTGGGCCAAACCAAGTATATTTCAAGCTGATGCTAAATGCAAAACATAATCATGTGCTTAAAATCTAAGGTGCTGTATACATGTGTCAAAAGAGATGACTCTAATGAAATTGGCCCCAGGAGCATAATTCAGTACTCCTTAGCCTCCTTGCTTTCATGATTATGCTAATCCAAAGAAGGAGATGAGGAGATGGCTGAGGTAATCCTACAAGTGATCTTTTAAAAAAAAAAAAGTTTGTTTTAAATCTCTTTTGTAATTTTGGTCTGAGAAGAAACCTGGTCATTAAATGCAATGAACAATCCTAAAGCAAACCTGAAATCAAAACGTTTCTTTTTTTAGCTCCTGCATCCTTTTTCCTTTTTTTAATGTAGCAGCTTCTCTGTAGCAATGTAAATGCAAACAAATGAGAAGGGCCCCAAGAAGGGACTACATTGTTTGCAAATGAGCTAATACAATGCAATCATGACTTGGCTGATCCCTTGGCACTCCAGTAACATAAGCCAGTTAAGTATAGTAATTATACAGTCCCATCAAGAGGTAAAAGCCTGATCTGGTTGCTTTACCAGGTGGGGCTCTGATATGTATGAAAGATTCTGCGGCCACCAGCTGTTCATGGAAACTCAGAAAACTCACATCAGTTTTGCAGCCGTTCAGCAGGAAGAATTCCTGGGCCTGACAATTCATACTGCAAAGTTTGTGATGTGGCAAGGGGCCCCATCGTGGGAGAAACCTGGAGCTGGAAGAAGAGGTCCTGCAAGCCTGTTGCAGAACCCAGTTTCTTTCATTATGCTGCTGTTGCAAATCAGGGCTTTCACAGAAACCTAAGGCAGTCTGCTTCTGTGGGAGTGCCACACACCATTTGCTTTTCATTCTTTCTTTGTTTAAATCACTTTAGGCTTCTAGTTAGGAAACAGACCTGTAAAACTTACAGCAACCAATCTCGCACCACCAAGAGCAGATAGCTATGGTAGAATTTACTGCGCAAATACTTCTTGGATTGCAAGCTTTTAAGGATAGGCAGGAGATATTCAAAGTCTCCAAAGGGATTTATCATGTTGCCAGTTTTTGTGATTCTATCAGTGTAAGTCTCTCAATATTTACTGCTTGTTCTTAAGGCTGCATTTGTTGCAGAGATGTGATTACATGTGCATCTCAGCATTATGTGCTTGTTTCTTTATGAAAAGTAATGTTTCTAACCCTTATAGACTTAGGGGAAAAATGGGAGATGTGCCTTGCCTGTACCCTGGGGCAAATAGAAAGAAATGTAAGCTTGAACTTTAAAGATATTCCATAAAATTAATCAGACGTTTGTATATTCCATAAATTTAATCAGACGTTTGTATTTTGAGCTGTGCCTTTGACATACGATAGCCTTAGTTGAGCTGTATGCTGCCTCTGTACCTCAGCTTCCCTGTCTTTACCATGCCTGGGGCAGATTGCCGTCTTGGTAGTACTGTGACCACTCCACGGGAAAAGTTTTCTGCTTGTTATTAAAAGTGACTCAGATGTAAATTCCTAATGCTTTATGTATGTTTATAAATCTGTACGGGGGAATATGGTTCAGAATCTCCAGGACTCGCTGTTTACCTCTGAGCTGTGATGGGACAGGGATGCAGCAATGCAGTTTCAGCCATTTCCTCTCCTACCAGAGCCAGACTGCATGCTTATAGAAGCTTTTTCAGATGTGCTCCCTTAGTCCATATTTCTACTGCCTTACAGCCAAAGCAGGCCCACCTCCTGACTGCTAGTACCCAGCCTCGTAGTGCACTAAGCCACAGATCTTCTTTTACCCTCTGGCAGTCTAACTATCTTCTCTAATGTAATTAAAATGATAATTATTCCCTGTCCAGAACATTTCTCTTACTTATAGTCTGTGGAAGTATTAAAGTTGATTAAACACATATGCTGCTGGTAGATAACTCCTCCAATCACATATGGAGTGATAAAGGGTTAGCTAAGGGAAGACAGAATATAATGCAATACTCTGCTAACGCAAAAGAAAGGGCAACTGAAAAAAGCTGAGTCTGTAACAGCGGGAAGGCCTGCATTCAACAAAAAGACCTCTTTGCATAAGGCAGGGCTAAGGCAGTAGTGAGAACAAGCCTACAGAAGTTTTGAGAGAGCTGGGAGAGCATTTCTTACCTCTACTTGGTAGAGGCCAATTATCTACACTGCCAAAATGGAATATTCAGCCAGGAGACAATCCTAATACTCTGCCCTCACCAGGTATCTAAGCGATTACTTTGCTTGGTTCCAGGTTGTATGAGGTGCACATGCTCGGTTTTCAGTGAAGTGCAAATGCAGAGAGGTGGCGTAGATAGGCATATGCCAGATCCGATCTGTCTATATTTGTCTATGCATCCACCGTACGTCTAACCATACATTTATCCCTATATTTATTTGCTGTTGTCTTACGTCTTCTCTCAATCCTGATAGAACAAATGGAATCAGAGGGGCAATGGTATTAACAATTATTTCATAGTGTCATTTCCTGCACACTAAAATTGTTAAGCAAAGCCTGAGGTACATATAAAGATATGCCCTTATCTGTCAAAGCTGGGTTAGGGCTGAGAACAGTTCGATGTTGGCACCAAGGGGCCCTGCTGCAATGATGTGGGCACTGGTATGGGAGCGCTGCACCCGTCTCGGGTACTGCACTGACCCAAGCACCCATGTACTATGAATAACCAACAGTGGGAACGCCTGGCAGTTTCAGGCCTGAAGAACACTGTGGAGGAAAGGTTGCAGGCTTTTGTGGATAAAAGAAATTCAGTCACCAAGGCTTTCAAGGAATTTTATTTAACTACTGTGAAAACTAATATGAAGCAAAGCTATTTCCTCATTCCCTGATCTCATAGACTAGACACAAACTGCTGAAGGTGGCCATCTTCCTCATCACAAATAAGTGTATCTTTATGGATCTTAAAAGCATTAGTAAGACTGCAAGGCGAAAGGGACAGAAATAGCACTTGCTTTCACAGTGTAATTGGCTATATTCCATCTGGGAAAGAAGTGTGCATTTTCTAATTCACAGAAGTCGCAATCTAAAATGCTTTAAAATGTATTCTCCTTTTTTTTTTCCCTGCACCCATTTTCTTCCCATGGAAAAAGTGCTGAGGTAGATTTTTCTTTCCCAGTAAACAGGATGCATTTTATCATTGTGGTAGGTACACTGCAAACCTTTACAAAGAAAAGAGAGTGGAAGTCAGAGTGAGCGAGAGAATGACAAAAGCTTCAGGGATTGAATTGGCTCCCCTGTATACTGGAGGGAAAGAATAGGAGCATGTTGGTATGGAATGAGGTCTTTGATCGTATGAAAAAGTGGAGGAAGCTGCAGAGGTAGGGGCAATTTTTGAATAACCCGTAACTAAAAAAAAATTGTTTGTTGCATGCTCTTTGCTCAGAATTTATTCCTTTCTAATCACTACCTTTGACTACTTGCTTTTCTTCTGCTGCTGTCAGCAAAGTTTCACAGAAGACCCAGGTTCCTTTTCCTGCTTCTTCAGTGACACGGCTGCATTACTTGGGCTGTGTATTTTGTAAGACTGAAGCTGCTGAAGGCACAGGTTTACATTTGCCAACCTTCTTGACCCACATATTTTCTGCCCACATAGCCTTCTGTTAACCTGGCTGTACCTCAGGGCTGTTTATTTTTTAATATATGCCTGCATGGTACCCTAGTACAAGGGTTAGGTCCAGAGTCTATAGCTGCAGCAGTAAATAACAGAAATATCTAGCTCTTACTGCTGGAAAATAGCCTACCATGAAGCCTACCATGAGGATTCCCTTCTGTAAGACTTATTTTCCCTTTCCAGAAAAAGCCTTGGAGGATTTTTCCTCTTAGGGAGGCCATGGCTATCCATGAGAAGCTCAAACGTAAGGATCCAGCCTGTAATTTGTTTGTACGTCCAAGATCTCCAAGCCTGAGATGTAGTTTAGATGAGATCACACCTTTGAACCAGTTCTGTGCGCTCCTGCCCTCTTCCAATGCTTTGCCCACCAGTGGCTACAAATTGGTGGCCCCCACTCCCTGAGAAAGGCTCTTGCAGGGCATGTGATCTGGCTTTCTGACTCAGCCTTTGGATAAATTGAAAGCTCTTCATGACCATCTGTCTTGTTCTGGTGCACGAATGGATGATGAGTAGACCCTATTCTAGTTCATCCTCTGCCCATCCATCATCCGCTCTGCCACCTGCTGTCCCCTTAATGAAGGGAACAGAGACAGATGAGAGCTAGACAGACAAATGGACGAAGACTGACAAAGGGGTACACTCCTGAGTTTCACCGCTTTCAGCACCATCTGAATAAGGGATTTATGGAGCTAATTGAACTCCTTCCCCTTGATGGAATCTGTTACCTTTGGGGATTTTTTCCATATTTTTTCTCTTGGGGATTTTCAGATAACACGGTTAATCTGGGAACAGTGTATCTGCACAGACACAGACGTAGGTAAAGCAGGAATCATTAACTAAAAGATACTGGTGGGAACAACTGATTCCATAGAACACTACTGTGCTTTTGTGATATAACCTGCTACAACATGGTTCACAGAGAAGGAGTCTCTGTGCAAGTAGGAGAACCCTTTAGCTTCGTGCCACGCTATTTATAAGGAACCTAACACAAAGATGATTGATATCTGCACAAGACTGCAGTGGCCTTTGGATCAAGCTTGTATTCACAGACAGCCATCTCCAGCATTAATTGTACTCGGGAGTTTTATGGCAAGTAGAACTTAAAGCAGCTTGCAAAAGCAGGCACTCTAGTATACTACTCCTCGTGCCGTGTTGGTATGTCACCCTGTGCATGCCAGTCATGCAATGGAGATAATAAAAAATATCTCTCTGGCAACCTTCTCGTTTACAATCTTAGATTAACACTGCCTACAAGGAGGAACTCTAACCTTATATTTGACTGTTGTCAGAGAAACAGTGACAGAGCACTAGTTTCCTGACAGCCTTATCCCTCCCAGAGAAACCACTACAGAGTTTCTTCTAACCGAAAGAAGATTTGCTTCTCTGCCAAGTGAACATATAAGAGGACGTGTAAGGGCACCATCTGGAGCCCCCTGCTACAGTGGTATTAGCAAAGACATCCAACTGAAATGAATTGCAATGAAAGTGCCATTTGTTTTTAGAAGGGAAAATGGAAATTCATTATCCTGCAGGAGGGGGAGGTGATACTAGCATATTCTTACCCCAGATGCCAGTTTCAGCAAGCAGCAATACAAGCTGAGAGTAGAAGTTCCCAAACATTTACATAGATTCAGAAAGTTGCAGTAGGAAAGCCGGCTTGTCTCTGCCCTGTAGTGTCTGGCTTTCTCTTCTCCTATGAAGTTATTTCAGGCCAGCTCATGCTCCGAGTTCCCTGCTAAAAACTACTGCTGCCCTCTTCATTGCTAATGCATATTGACATACTAGAGAATCTCCACCCTCATTTAACTTGACAGAAAATATTACACTGTTGTAAGTACTGCTGATGCAGTAAGTTATATCAATAAGCTCACCTGTTACCTTCCAAGGGGTGGGAAAGGATGGAGATGCAGTCTCTGAATTGCCTTTGCTCAGTGGGTTTTTGAACAAGGCAGAAGAAAATTCTGTTGGGTGGTTTGAGCTTTTCTTTTCTTCTGTTTTAAAGCAAACCGTTTTGGTTATAGGAAACAAAATAACGTGTGCTTAGCTTTTTGATTATCATCATTTCTTGGAAATATCTCAGAATGAAAAAACCTTGTCCCAACCTCACCCAGGATTTTCACGCCTCTCCACATAATGTAAAGAGATATTATGCCAGCTGTATGCAGGACTGTCTTGTATTTATCTTCTTGTGGTTATTACCAAGAGGACGCAGTAACTAGAATGGATGCTCAGGGATTTGAGAGAACAACCTGGTAAGAAGGCAGACGGCATCGCTGCGGTGCACGTACAACTCAGCTGCAGAATACCACTGCTCTGCTTCCAAACAAACTCTGCCCATTCATTGGCACTGGCAGCTTGCTCTACGGCATGGATGTGTGGTCAAGGCATAACATAAAAGCAGTAAAAATCTGTTGCAACCTGCTGAGCCACCTGCAGATTGCAAAGTGCGCCTGATTATATGTAAAACCAGACCTGATGAGAAGCTACTGCATTCAAGTTGTACTGGGTCCATTAGAGACAGGTAGCTGACTCCCCAGGTGGAAGCAAATACCTGATTAACTCTGGCATGGTGTTTGACAGATACGCAGAGCCCTGGGAAACAAGAGAAAGACAAAGAGAGGGATCCGTGATCAATAATTAATCGCCATACTCGGTGTTTTACTGAGACACAATTACACTGTTGAAAACTGCCTTTTCTTTTTCTCTTCTTGTTCAAGATTTTTCAAGCTTTCTGTCCATCAAATCCTCTTTCGAGTGAGCATCGCAGCAATGACTGTTTTCAGTCATGACTGGGTACCAATGCTATAATAAATGCAAATATCTTCCAGGCCTCTGATCGCATCCAGTACAAAAGCCACATGAACACTAATTGTCTCCCTGTGTACTACTTCTGGATGCTGTACACAGGCTGTGATGAACTTACCAGCTTGTTTGGCACCATCCAGATGAAGCAAGTGCATTGCCAGCTATGCTTCTGTACCTCCTTTGCCAGAAGATAATTAGACCGGCACAAGGTGGTCCTGGCAAATGATATGATACTCACCTGATTTAGCAGGAGATACAGGTTATGTTCTTTGCAAGATTCATGAACTTTTCAACCTATACAGATTCTCCCTTCACTTAGATGAGGATAATGTCTGAACATCTCACCAGCATGAATGCTTTAGTCTACCAGTGCTGCCACTAGCTAAACAAGGATTATTCCCATTTTATAGGAAGAACTGAATCACAGGCGGGTCAAATGACTTTATCATAGGGAGTAGACTGTGGCACCAGGAAATGCGTGTAGTTCTGATCCCTATCAACTATTTTGATTAACCTCTGTGAATCTGGCTATGTGTGGTTGTTGGTGAGCTTTTAGGGGCTTTGCCTCAAAATCAAGAGAAGCTAGTGATTTTTCAGTGTTTCAGGGTAAAATCAGACACCATTTGTCCTTGAGTCCCTTTGTTTAGTCACACAATAGGACTTTTTCAGCATTTAAGGACGGTAAATTACTTTCACATAACGTCCCACAAGCACAGATGATAGAAAGAGGCAAATCTCCCACTGCCTTGAAGTGAATCTCTGCCTACCCATCTTGCAGCACCAGGGTATTTGAAGAGAACTGGAAGCTTGTTAAGATCAATGGGAACAAAGCACAGACAGGGGTAGGGAAGGCTGCAGTGATTTTAATACCAACTTATGAAGGAAAGAGAAAGGTGCCTTTCTGCTTCAGCTGAAGGGAGAATGGGAAGAGACAGCTCTCTTCTTCCCTAAACGAACCCATCTGCAACACTTCCAATTTGAATCCAAATAATATCTGAGGTTTGGGATTCAACAGCAAACTAGCTTTGAGTCCTTAATCCCAGCGCCTGATGTTTGGGGGTGTTGGGATTTGGAGCTAATTAATTCAGCCACCTGTAATTTTCACTCAGATGTGCTGTCTGCCTTTTCCTTAGATATATCATATGGTTTGGGAGGCTGCAGACAATGCTGGCCTGAATCCTAATCCCCCCTGTACTGACTTTTTTTTTTCCTTAATCTTTCCCTTATTCTTTTTTTCCATGTTTTTTCCTGTTTCTTCTTTTTTTCTTCCATCTTTCTGCTGCTGCTGTCTCCCTCTTCTGGGTCCTTACTCAAAAAAAGCCCAACGAAAAAAAAATCTGACATTCAATAAGTGATTCGGCTCTGCACAAATGGAACGGTCTTGTTCTCTTCAGGGCTGTCTGCAGAATGATGCTCCCAGCGCCTGTCCCAGTCCCCCTGGCTGGTTTCATCTAAAGCACAAAAGATTCAGTGCTGAGTGTTCCTGTTGGGAACAAGGCTTCAGGTGATAAATATTGCAAGATCTAGAAAGCCCAGGAGTCCTGTCCTGATTTCTTTCCCTTGGCAGTGAAAGGATGGAAGAAGAATGGAAAGATAATTAGTTTGGAGTTTTCAGAAATGAAACGGAAAAGGTTAGTTCATTCCCTTCTAACACTAAGTGAAAGCTTAGGTTTAAACTAGCCAGGCTGCAAGGTTCTGCAGCCAGTGAATGTGTCTGCTTGCTTGTTCGCAAAACACCCTCTGCTTCTTTGTTCCTGTAAAAATAATGCCTTGCAATAACTAAAGCTGGAGTCAGTTTTCCCACATCTGTAGAGCCTGGAGCTGTTATTTTTTATGACTCCTTTTCATATTACATTAGTGCCAAGTGAGGCTGGGAGCCTGGTTCTACTGGGTGCTGCTCACACAGGCGGCAGGAGGCAGCTGCAGCCCGAGGCCTCCGTCCAGAAACCATCTCTCTGCAGCGGTTCTGGGCATTCATGCAGAGACTTAATGGCTTCAGTGGGAGCGCCATGCTGAAGAAGGGTGTCTCTTCAGATCTTACGCAGGCCCGGAGGCTAATGGGTACATGAAAAAAAATGAAGAGGGATGGAAGATGTCAGAGCAACAGGAACAAGATAGTGTTGCTGTATTGGTTACCTTTACATCCAGCTTTTAGGTGCCTAATACAGATGCACTAAACCAATCAACGGTGCGAGGCTCATCTCATCCTCTGCCCGGGCAGTATCAGCAGGATTGTGAGTTTCTGAGCTAGTCCATTTGAATTTCCAAATCCCCACCAGATTTACCTTGAGTTTGCAAGGGAAAATGACCAGGCTTTGCAGGATTTCCTAGTTCAATCCCTGTTTTCCCAGGCTGTTAAGGATGGCTTGTAATAAAAACTTCCCCTAGTTCACATTTGTCATTTCACTTTACGTAAACTGGTAGCAAACTTGAGCAAATCCTACAGCTGCAAGCCCTTCACGTGGTTTGAAAGGCTCTCTTGCAAATATGTCCTATTGCTCCTGCCTGGGTTTAGGTGTGCCTGGTAGATTTGGGTGTAGGAAAACCCTTCTTTGTCTCCTGCTACCTTAGCAAGCATCAGCTTATATTCTTGTCTCATGCAATCAGGCAGCAGAGCTACAGTTTCTGGTGCTGGCAGCTGTTCATTAATATTGTTGTCCACGCTTGGATCTGTCTTGAGGACTTGGGTGAAGCACTTTGGTACTGGTATAGTCAGACTGCTAATGCATGCTACCACTGTTTCTCTTGCAGAAATCTTCCTTTTGAAGGTACAGAGAGGCCACCCAGGTTGTTTCGATTGAAGGTCAGGGGACATCTGCAGTGGTAGCAACAAATAGGCCAAAAGGACCCTGGAGCTCATGGGCCATTGCTGCTTGAATGAGATAAAGTTATAACTATTTAACATTCCTGGGCATGAAATTAGAATGATCACATAATCTCCTTAGTCTCTGACTACAGGTCCAGCATGGGAATATGAATCTTAATTGGTATTTTCTTATCAATACACTCAAGTTGAGGGATTAAGGATAAGACTCTTAATACAACCTGAATTTTTGGAAGATGCTTCTGATTTTAGTGTGATCAAAGAAGCATCACTGATGCACAGAGAGCCTGGGGAGAAAGGAGCGTAGGAACACGAACAGCAGTTCTCAAGGTGCACGAACTCTGTACACACAATCCCACCCGTGCTGTTCTTCACCTGCGCACCTAATGTACAGGCTGTGCAAAATGTCTCAAAGAATCAGTAACACGGACAGGTAGGAACTGCAAATGCATTGTCGCTTGCTCTCTAGGTAGTTTTTTAGGCATTTTATTGGTATGACAGTGCTTTAAATGATATTCCATACAAAAGATCTGTGACCATGTGAATAAATACACAAAGGATTCCTATTGCCTGCTCTATTTTTATTTGCTATTTAAAGTTAAAGGCATGGTTAAAAACTTTGCTGAATAATGATGATAAGATGAATCCCCTTAATGTATACCAAAAGATGCATTACAACCACACACTGCACCTCCTCTGTCTTCTAACTACAGCGTCATGAGTTACTGCGTTAATGCAAAACTCTTGCCATCCTAACGAATGAAGAGTGGCAGGTATAATATACCATCAACACAGTCCCAGAGCCCCAGCTGCTGGCTTTGTCAGGGTGACCTGGAGCAACAACAGGATGTGTGAATTGGTGTATTTTCCTCCAATTAAGTGCAAACTCAGGGCTCCTTGGAGTACATTAGTGTGCAGGAATGCCCTCTGTGTGAGGCTGCCTGCCAGCACACATCCGTGTCCATCTTCATTTACAGTGAAAGGCAGAGGTTTGTACCGTCTGTGGTAGTAAATGGGCAAATACGACTGCAATAACCAAATCTGCAATTCTCTTCTGTTGTGGGAGCTCTTCCTATTTGTTTCTTCCTGTCAGCTCCAAGTTGCATTTCTCTCTTCATTATGTCAGCTATAACTATATATCTCAACGCTCCTTCCCTGCTCCCCCTTGTTCCCTAGAGCTTTTCCTGTGAAGTTCCTGTATTTCATTCTTTCTTAACTGCAGTTATGTCCTCTGCCTGACCATCAACCTTAGAAGTTGAATGGATGCAAGGAAATACTGCTATATAGGGGGATATTTCCATCGCCTTACTCTCTAAAATGTCTGGGTTCAAAGCACGTCTCCATAGACTCTCCTCTCACAGTCATGAGACAAATTCCTCTCGTGAGCAATTCGGAGCCAGACGTAGCTTAGGAGCAGAAGCAGCTTGGAGTGAGAAGGAACCGACCGTATCAGTTTAATAATCATTTCTCTGCGAATGAGAACTTCTGTGCAGACAACCCTGAGTGCAGAGAGGATAAGGCAAGCACCCCCACTTGTTTTCATTTCATTTTTCATTGCTGCCAAGCAGGAAGAGCACAAGATTTGGCTATCGTATCACAGCATATATACACACTTGTCTGTGTCTTGTCTTTAAAATATTCGGTGTTGAAGGCAGTTAGAGGCTGACAGACCCATAGTCCAGACAGTGGCCTAATCCAGCCTGTGAATTGCAATGGATCCTGTATTAGCATGTATCAGGCCTGATTTTCCTCACAGATGAGTGTATATCAGAAGTATTTACAATTGCGTATTCCTACCTTGTAACCAGCAAACGAGTTGTACTTTCTTTTCTTAGCTTCAGTGGCTGAAAGGTTAGAAAGTGAAGAGGGTATTTCATTCCTAGCACTCTGAGCATTTACTATTTTCCTCATGAAAATTCCTCTTTTTCCATACAGACGGAGATGGGGACACATGGAGGGCTGTGACTGTATATATTAAGGATGTCATACAGCAAATCAGTGGCAAACTGGGAAAACATCTCAGAAGTTCCAAGACC
>JANZLQ010000052.1:15906423-15928291 GCA_026212715.1 Elanus axillaris
AGATATCTCTTATAATTCTATTTTCCTATAATTAATTTTAACTAATAATAAATCAATAACGAATCAGTAACACTGTGACTGTATATATTAAGGATGTCATACAGCAAATCAGTGGCAAACTGGGAAAACATCTCAGAAGTTCCAAGACCAAACAGTATTAGAGAGACCAGGAGAAACGCCTCGCATAAAACTACAAACGCTTCCTTTCCGAGGAGCCAGAATCCCATCTAACTCAAACAGCCACCAATACTGTTCTTGGCACCATAGTGTCAAGACTCCTGAAATTGCCCTGCTGTTTAATCCTTCATGCCTAGCATAACATGATGCTTAATTAAATGTACCGTTTCCTCTTCCAAGTAACGTTTCAGAAGTAAATGGAACCCTTGGCCTCAATGAACAGGCCGTTTTGCGTGTAGTTATTAGAGTCGGTTTGTGAAATGAGCTCGCTGTGCTGCGGAGATGGTTATTATAATACAGCTGTCGGAGAGAAACTGCTCGATGGCAGAGGGTGGAGGTAAGGCTGCCTGGCCGGGGGCAGCCTCCCTGCTCTGACAAGGCGCAGCCTGGAAGACCTCCAGCCCTGGGATGTACCACGGTGTCCAGCCCAGCCCCAGTCGCTCAGGCTGGAACGTGACAAAGCAGGACTTTGTTACTAAGGAGAGCAGTAACAGACCACGTTATACCGCAGTGCAGGGTTGTGTGAGCCCACCCAGGCTGTGCTGTTATCAGCCTGCTTTAAATTAACTTTTCTTCTCTGTG
This sequence comes from Elanus axillaris, assembly GCA_026212715.1. Taxonomy (NCBI): domain Eukaryota; kingdom Metazoa; phylum Chordata; class Aves; order Accipitriformes; family Accipitridae; genus Elanus; species Elanus axillaris. Next base: position 15,907,183 of record JANZLQ010000052.1, read on the forward strand.
TGGGATAGCGTCAAACTCCCAGACTTAGGAGCCTGGTGATACTTGGCTCCTGAGTGTGAGATACCTGTTTTTAGAGGGCTGCCAGCATAGGAAAAGCGTGCAATTGGTGAAACCTAAACCTGTGTTGGGAAACAACAACAAATCTCTGCATGGTGCAGAGCTATCAGGTTGTGTCTACAGCTGTAAGCGTGCTTTGCCCACACTCAGGGCCAGCTGGATGTGAGCCACGCCTGAAGTGGAAGCCATAGAGAGGTATTAGTGCAGTGCCAGCACCAGGCTAGTAAACTCTCCCGAGAGGCTGGGCATATTACCCCGGGCTCAGGATTGCTCTAAAACTGGTCTGCCTCTTTTGGACCAGAGCTGACTCACATCTGCCCATAGCTGACCCTGTAGATACTCCTTTAAATCCATCATTTGCATGCTAGTTCTCTGCATAATGATGAATCTCACTCAGTATCATTACTATCCAACTCCAGTCCCTAAGGTCAGAAGCTGGTTCCAAGGAGTTAAAAGTATATCCAGGAAACTTTGGGTGATCTGGTATGCACAGGCTCAGGCACTATCTGGAATAGTTCAGTTCAGGAGTCTGGACTTAATTAAAACTGCAAAATGGAACAATTAGCTGAGGTTGAATATTTCCTACAGCCTCAGCTGAGTGTAACGGGTGTTTTCTAATCTCTCTATTTATCTTATTGTTAATCTGTAGCTATCAATTAAAATAATTCTCCCAAGTTTGATGAGTCCATTTGGAAACTACTCAGATAACAATAGAATCATTTAACTTTTCTTTTGTGAAGCTTAATTTGCCTTCACTTTCTTTTCAGTGCTTGCCATTATTAAAGGGAGTTTATGCTCCGATCTCAGACCTGGTTACAGAGGATGAAGCTGGGGTACCAATGCTGGCTAGGCTGGCAGAAAGGACAGAATTGTAATTTATGGCGGTTTTCAGGTGCTGTAGTGACTCCCAGTCATGCTGATAGTTTCAGTCAGTTGAGGAAAAACATGCAGCAGAGTCTTGGGCCAGGAAAAGCAGTTGAAGTATGGAGCCTTTGAAGTCTGAAAATTGATTTTCTTCAAAAGGAAAAAAGCTTCCTATCAGCTCACAGCTACAGTCATGGGCCATGGTGGCTTTTTCCTGTAGTCACAGTTCAAATCCAGACTAAGAGTTAAAGAATAAATAGTGTGTAATGCTTAGTCAGTCACAAGGCATTACTTTAGGTCCATTTTCTGCTAGTCAGGCTGGGGGCATCTAATTGAATTGGCACTGGGGAGAAACTATATTGCCAGTTCAGGGTGTCACAAACTTCTGCTGGTACAAGGAAACACAGACAGCTCAGTAATTTCGTATGAGCCACACAGCTTCTGCTAACATGTCACCCTGTCAGTGTGTCCCAGGCCACCTTGCAGGGAGGGTCTCTGGGCTTGGGGAAGATACAAGTCACACCTCTCTGTCCTGGATCGCTCTGTTCGCGTTGTAACAAGGCGGGCAGTTCTGGTGCGTGTGCATTTATTTTTTTTTTAATCCAATGTAGATGCTGTTCTTTCAGGCCGTTTCACAGAAGTTGCTGGGCAGGCAGAAATAACCTGTATTGTCTGTTGGCCTCAGGCAGTGCTCCGAGCTGTAGCACAGGGACAAGAGCTCTCCCTCCCTGCCCCCTCTCAGTGGAGCCCTCCAGTTCCACCTTAGCATTTGATTCAATAATCATGAATATACTGTGGGAAGAGCTGACCTTTGCAGTGACCCTTCCCGCACAAAGCCTGTGTTCTAGCTGAGAGCTGCATTTTTGTTTTTAGCATGAGTTTTAAGCACTCTAATTAAATCAGGGACCTGGTTTAATAATCCTAGTTGGCTCAGGCAGCTGAGACAATTCGTTCACAGTTGCTTTATTAATGCAGCAGTAATCTCCAGGTTGGGAGTTCACCTCTTTATTCATTCATCCGATTCTGTGGGAATGGGGAGTGATTTTTAAAGCAGCACTTGCTCTGGCTGGGAAGGCCCAGCCTGCAGCCCAGTGCGCAGAATTAAAGCACTTGCCCAAGAGGGCAGAGAAGGATGGAGCAAGGAAACCGCACTGACAGTTTTCCATCAGGCTTTCACATTATGCCATTTTGTATTTCCACAGCACCCGGCATGGTTCAGGTCCATTAAATCTCGAACATAAGCTCCTGGGCACCCACTACAATTAATAAATCTGTTGTCACCTGTCCATGGTTTAGAGCAGGCCTGGCAAAACCCTGACCAGGTTTTGAGCTGAAAATCGTATTGTTCTGGAAGTCGTAAGTACGTGGCTTTGACTATTAAGCTTCCTGTGTGTGGCTTGGATTAGAATTTATTCTAGTATCCTCCCTGTAAAACTGATATATTCATCTGATGCCTGATGCTGTTTGCACTCACTAGGGTGTAAACCAGGAGCCGCTCGATTCAAATTGACAGCTACACCACATAAAAATTGGCATGAGCAAGAGGAGAATCAGTCCCCTGTGTATTTTCAAGGTGTAGAATGAAATGCCTTTCAAAATGCTGCATAATATACAACCTAGTGAGTGTACAGGATGGTTTGATTTTTCTTGGTTCTCCAAAATGGATAAGAGGATAGAGGTACAAAAAGAAAAAATATGCATTGCTCGATACATGGAAACTATATCACAAAGTGGCTCTAAGGCAGATAATATTTTCTTAGGTGACACCAGTTTCTTAGGAAATTATCTGACATCTCAACTGCTGTAAATCACCGTTGCTGTGTTGACACAAGTGAAGCTGCGTTGATTTACACCAACCAATGATCTGGCCTTTATTCATTATTATGGCCTCAAATTAATTCCCTCTGGAGAAAAACAGATAAGTTTGGAAAGTTGGACTAGTTTGTTGTTCATGTGTATTCAGTCAAGACAACTTCCAGAAACTCAGATAAAGAAAAACATTCAAGTGAAGCAAAGATGAGTAATTGACGATCACAACCGTGATTATAAGGTATAATTACAATTAGCTGCACAAGAGTGTTAATCATGAAAATAATTACGTCAGCTCTTTCCAAAAGAAAAGAGAATGTAATTAAGTGGCCCAAATGGGTGACAAAAACATAGCACAGGAGGGACAGAGATGGTGTTGGCAGAAGGGGAACAGGAGTGTGCTTAGAGGCAAAGTCCACTGGATATTTGCTATTGCCTCTCAAGCCTTTCCAAAGAAAGAAAAGCAGGGAGTCAAGCTCTCAGCTCTAATAATGGGCTGTTTAGGTTGATTGAGCCAATTTTAACACTGCTAGAAGATGGAGAGAAAAGGAATCTGAGGGTTACAGCTACTAGATTTCTCATCTTTGTTGGGATAGGGCAGTCTTTATTTCTTTTGCAATGGGATTAAGATCAGACCAATCCTCAAGCCACCTCTCCTCTACTGGACTCTACTACCAAAGGAAACTTCATGTTTTGTCCCACAAAGTAAGGCTTGAGGCAGCCACCCAATTTTTAAAAGATATGTATACAGCAAGTCTCTCTTATTTCTCATGAGGTTGTTTTAGCTGGCTTTACTGAGAGCTTGCTTTTGGTCCTTTCCCTCTTTTTGCTTAGACAGCTACTTCTTGTTCCAGCTGGTGTTGGGTGAATCAAATATTGCAGCCTCCACAGCAGGTCATTGTGCCACAGGATATCTGTCAGAAAACCCAACCGTCCATTTCCTTACACACACATCGTGAATTATAAAAAGCTCTCTTCAGGGATGGAGGGTGGCAGGGTCCTGTAATTTATCTTGCATGAAATGAGCTTGTTTGAATGGACTGGAAAAGCCAAGCCATTAATTTAGAAAAGCTTCTGGACTCTGCAGAGCTGCAATTCCATTCTACGTATCCACTGCTGTAAAAGTTATGGGATTTTAATACCCTTTCTTTCTTTTTTTTTTTAATTTTGTCCTGCTGCAGACTCAGTGCTGGTTGCTCCGGTTGCATGCTTCTGAACGCTTCGTCACCTCACCAGTCGCGTGTGAACAATTGAGTAAGTTTGCTCAATGTAAATCCTCTTCTTTAAACTCATTAAAGTGTGCCAAGCCTCTCCAACAGCCGTTTGACAAACTCCCCTGAGTAGCAAAGTAGTGTTTATTATGATTATTATTACTATTATTATTTTTCTCTCAGCTCCATCTGTAATGTAAACACCATTACATTTTAATTATCTGTTTGAAAAGGAGATTTAAAAGTGAATCCCACAGGAACCTAGCCAGCATACACAATAGAAATCCCCTTGAGAGTCACTCCAGTAGGTGAAATCTGACATGGGAGGCATCAAAGATGCACTGGAAGGAATAGGGCTGAATGTCACAGCCATCCCGTACCCACAAAGTCTTTTGTCCCATAGAAGTGGGACTGAAAGCTGATGGATCACTCCCTCCAAGAGGGTGTTTTTCCAGGTCTATTCTCAGCTTTGTGTTAGGGGAAGGAAGGTGCCGGCAAAAGGATGTTTCTCTACCTTTGGTAAAGGGATCGTCACCCACTCAGTAGAGAAGGAATTCAGGAACGAAAGGAGCGTCATCCTAAAGACGAGTGAAAGAAAATGCATTGGTTGCCATGGTGCCTCGTCTCAGATGCGATGATAATAACAAGTATGAGATCACGCAGACAGCGTACCTCTGCAGACTCCATGCAGATCACCAGCTGGAGATCTGGTATTCTTGGCCAGATTTTCAGATCCTGTTTTAGTCCCTCGCTCCTAAGCCAGCTCTGTCCTCTCTCGTGTTGTGCCCTATGAAGGGAACTGAGAGTCTCTTCTCTGCTGGTTTTCCTCCCCTTTGTCACATTTAGGACCATGTTTTAATGTGCAGGATTTGGCAGGGAACACTTGGACTCACCCAAGTAAAGGAAATAGGAAGGATAAATCATTAGGACAGGTGACCAAAGGGTGTGCAAGTGTATTCATGAATTATAAATGCCGCCAAAAGGAAAGGCACACTGAGGGAGTGAAGGGAGATCAAAACCAAGACAGGAATGAATTGTTGCAAAATCTGAAAAACATCTCTCTCTTACTTCATAAGCTTGAAGTAAACTCAGCTTTGTGACCCCTTTTTCACACCCTTGCATTGGGACAAATCAATTTGCCAGTCCTCCGCAGTGTAATCACTCCACTGTTTAATGTTCTGCATTTTCCATTATCACTAATCTCCTTAAATGAAAGGCAGGAACCCAGGCTGCTCCTCTGCCCGTGCCAGAGCCAATGTGCTAATCGCAGCCCTCCTGCCTGCCAGGATTGCGGGAGGTGGATTCCCTCCTGCACAGCAGTCTCTTCCTGACTGTCCCCTGTTCTGACCACAGTGAAAACACCTGTAGGGAGGATGGACAGCAATGCACAACAGTCGTCTGGACTGCAAAGCTCTTTTTCCCCTTCCTGCGCTCCAGAGAAGTCGGCAGCCCCCCCCCCAAGAGAAGGTCCTGTAACATCATGACTTACATGTGACCATAACATCTTAAAACTAAAGGGTTCCCAGAAACTTGGAAGAGGCCCTCTTGCATCTTGCACATCCACAAAGCTTAGAATTCCTCTGGGAGAAATGACACTGTGAAGATGTGAGATGAGAATATTAACACCCCCAGGGTTACCAAATAAAAAAATTGATTTTTAATAACTCTAACCATCTCTTCAGCTTTCATTAGTCTCCTCTTTGGCTTTATAGTACTGGGCATGAAGAATATGAAGATTTGAAGAATTAACTGAATTAATGAGGGCTGATTATTAATGTTCAGAGCTCAATAAAAAAGGGAGAGAGAGAAATAAAACACAAAAAAATGAGCTGAAAATAAGGGTAATCTTTCATTCCCCCAAAATGAGATACAGTGAATTATTGCTATACTTAAAATTGAAGCACCAAAGGAATGGAAATAAATACCTCCCATTAGCTATCGGAGGACCTGTGAAATTTGCGGCAAGCAAATGTCCAAGTCGGGGGAATGGGCTGATAATGAGGAATCGGTACTGAAGACTGCTGCTAAGGCTTTGGGCAACTCCATTTGGGCCAGACTTTGAAAAACACTCAGCTTCTACGTTGTGGCCAGATCGCCAAAGAACCCAGTACCACTTCTGCCCTGCCCAAGGACTCTAGGGGATCCTGGGGTTGGGAGAACCTGGTCCATAATCAGAAGCTTTTTAGGCTTTCAACTCCTCTAAAGGTTTTAGCATTCAGTGTTCTAAAAAGGCCTGCTCCTTTGCATCTAGGAGTATCTGACCATTAATTCCTCATCTCCAATGAGAGCTGTACAGACAGAGCCATTAGTGCTCCCATGTGTTTAGGTTGCAAAATCTTCAGGAGAGGGATTGTCTGTGGAAATCTGAACTCAGTCCAGGCCTACAGTCACAACAGATATTACTAACAGTAATCCCTACCTTGCCTCCATCCCAAAGTCCTAACCAGCTTCACCCTTATAAGAAAAGCAAAGCACTTCATTATCTGCATAGAAAGAAATACAGAATTGACTGCCATTGCTCCTTCGCCATGGGTGGGATTGTCCAGGATTGTCGGGGCTAATGGTAATTGATGTTTCCTTTCGCACCTGCTCTCTTTCCTGCTTTATTAAGCCTCTGCAAACACTGCTGTCTCTGGGGAAACAGTGGGAGTGGAGGAGGAAGCCTGTGGAAGGGAACAATTCCGGTTGTTCAGCACAGCGCTTTGCTAAATTGCATTCAGCCTCTTTTGCAGAGTAATAAAGTGTTGTCTGAAAGGCAGCATGGAGTTTTAATTTTCTCATTGTCAATGGATGCTGTAATCACGTAATTAACAAAGTGCGGGAGATAGTAATTTGAAGCAAGCCGAGAAAGCCAGGACATGAAGCAGATGCTTGAGGGAGTGGAACAACTTTTATTTGAGCTCTTCTAGACCTGGAGACCTTTTTAGTACTTGAAAGATGGAGGAATCGCATTTGGATAAAAGCAGTAGTTAAAAGAAGGAGCGTGCTTTGGTTTGCTATTTTATCCCTGTACTAACTGAAAAATTAAAGGGTTAAATTTTCCCCTGCATTGCCCCAGTCTGAGAGTCTGGGTGCTCGATGAGGGGTAAATCCTAGCATCTGATCCACTGGCTTCAGGGGACACTGTTCTCTGTGGTCCTACAGCCTCAAATCTCATGCTGTTTTTTCTTCCACAACTTCAAGATTTCTCCCTACCCCAGCAGTCTTCACTATATCTATTTTTCACAGCCACTGCACTTCTACCGAAGTTTATTACTGGTTGGACAGAGCCCTTACTGCTTTATATTACAATGACACCAGTGTTTCTTCTGCTGTGGTTTTGTGTTTTTTCTCAGAAGCGAGCAAAAGGGGGTTTGGACCAAATAGCAGCAGTGCCTCCCCCTCCTGATGGAGCTGTGAGGGTGTTGAGTTTGTCACGGCACCCGCACAGCCATAGCCGACGTGTGTCATATCAGAGTAATCAGCAATCTTCAGAGAGACAGCAGGCGGTGATACGTAACCAGCAACATCTCATACTCTGTGATCAGCGATAGGCAGCTGATGACTTTTTCAAAGTAACTCTAATAACCCAGTGCGCAGACCGCAGGCACAAATGCGGCAGCTGCATCCAGACAGCTCCCGTATGTGGCCCCGGAGCCCGTTTTACAGAGAGGGCAATGGCTCCTGTGCCTTTGCCCTGGCCTGGAGTCAGATTTTCTAGAGCTGAAGAGACGAGTGAGTGCCATGGTCTCTTCTCTGTTCTGCACCAGCTCACCGCATGGCTTTGGCAAGTGCCAAGACCACTTGAATACGTCACTGCAAATGCTGCCTGCCTACACACTGCGTAACCGCCCTTGGGCTGCGTCAGTGGCCGGTGCCTGCTGTTCGGCTGTGAGGATGCTGAGTGTGGACCAGGTCTTGCAGCTGCTGAGGACAAGACCGGATCTGTGACTGCGTCTCTTCTCTGCAGTGCCTTTCTTTCTTGTGGGCTGAGAGCTGGAGAGGGTCAGACCGCGGTGGGCGCAGCAGCCTCCATAAAGCATCCTCTTCTTACCCTCTCTCTTTCTAGTCGTTTGTAGGTATTTTAGGGTGAGGCAATATAATCTATCTGCAGGGAAAACTTTCTTCCTCGGTGGCTATTGACCAAAGAAAGAGACTGTCTGGAGGAAGAAGAGAGGTACTATTTTTCATGCGGGAAATGCCTCCCTAAGTCTGGGAACCCAGTAAACAATTACAGCAATAGAAGGATCCTGGAGATTTAGAGATGCTAGAGTGCTGACAAAGGCTAAGCTTGACCCATTTATCTCTCAGCCCCTCTCAGCATATTTAGCAGCAGCTAAGAAGCACCTTGCAAAATTGAAACCGGTGAATCTAAATGATAGCCTCTTCTGTTCCGGCTTTTTAATTTCACATCCCTTGGATACTCCCCTCCCCATTTTGAAATGCGGAGTCCCCTTCATCTCCAGTAACATATTACGTGTCTGTCCCCACCTCCACACTGCTAAACTGGAAGTTGTTTACAAAATGGACATTACAGGCCTGCTGACTTTAATTAGGAGGAGATACGAGCTTACAGGTTGCAGGCAGGGAGTGCAGACTTTGGAAGGAGGTGGGGCTTGCGGGGTTTGTTTCTGGACCAAAGTGAGCTCAACGAAACATTGCAGATAATCCAAGGTCACAGTGTTCCTCCAGATATTTGCTGCTGTGAAGCTCCTTTAACTATCAGACCCCTTTTAAAGTATTTGTTTGCTTTATACCTCATTAACTGAGAAAGAAATCACCCAACAGAGCCCATAATTTTGTGCGTCTGACCTGCGGATGCCCTGTACTTCTATGGCTTTGAAGAAACCATCAAGATTTGCGGTAGTATTTATCGTACAACTGTGTTTACAGGCCCCAGCTGAGAACAAGACCTACAGTACAAGGTCTCATACATACATAGTAAAGATGTGTGAGGTACGAGCTTACGGGCTTAAAAGCTGAGGCGGCAAACAGGCTGCAGGATTGCACAGGGGGACAGTTCTGGAGAATGGTTCAGGTTTGACACCTTGCTAGCCGGGCAATGTGTTGGTGACTGTCCATAAGCATAAGAGTAGAACTGAATGGAGTTGTGCTGAAATGCAGGATCTTATCAAGGCTTCGATACATACTGGGATTTAATGGGGAACAGCATCCAGATTATATAAAGGTTTGAGACAGATACCACTAATGGAACTGCCCCTACAGTCAATGGAGGGAAGTAGCTGCAATTCTTGCATAAACCATCTCTAGGAGACAACGTTACTACTTGATGTTACACCCCTAAATAGTAAGCGATGCGCATCCCTCGCTGCTGCCTTGAACTTAATGCATCGTAGTTGGTGGTTTGCCTCTCAGTGCCTCATTTAGTTTTTTGGGTGTAGGGCCAGGAACCAGACAAAGACCTCCAACATCTCATTTTTACCCATAACATCAACACATCTGTGCAAAATTGATGCCAGGTTTATACACAAGCACAAATGCACCGGCTCAGTGGATTTACTCCAGTTTGTGTGGGAGTAAATAAAAGGGATGTTGTTTCTGTGCGTGCTGCACGTGGTCCCTGTTAAGATTTTCTTCAGGACTGTCACTGTCTGCAGTCGCCCTTCCAGATGTGAGAATAGGAAACTTTGCTGGTAGTTACAGTGCTAGCAGCAGTGCAGAGCTTCTCATCTGCAAGTCACTGCTTGCACAGCCCTCAGCCACCCACAACAGTAATTATTCACAGCTCTTTGAATTCCTTTTGTACTGCTCCACTGCAATTTTACATCACTCCATCAGTTGTGACAGTTTATGAGAGCTGATGTGGCTCATCCTCTGGAACAGACAAGCAGGCACAGGAGCGGTTATTCTGTAAACTCCATTTTATTTTTCACTCTGTGTCTTCCCTGATCCTTAAGCCACTAAATGTCAACTGCTTTCCCTTTTTTTTTTTTCTTCTTTTTTTTCTTTTTTTTTTCTTTTTTTCCCTTGAGCAACTCCTGTCAGCAGGGCTGTAGCCCAAGTTATTTTTTTCATAACACCCCAGCATGTTCACAGCTGCACCACTCCCCCACAAATGGCAGGCTCCATATTGTGCCAGGAAAAGGTAAATTGTTAAGTGTGTTTACTTCTGTTAACACAATAGTCGACACAGTGCAGTCTCCTGTTTGAGCTGCCAGGCAGCCATATGATTTTTAAGCTGCTCTCGCTTATGTACCTTGGAAGGATAAACTGCACTCTGAAAGCTCAAAGGTGTGGGGAAAGGTATTTGCTTATGTAGCTCCTGTAAAATGATGAGGCCTATTAATTAATCATTCCTTTTCCAGGATAGGTGTCCGAATCAGAGAAGAGCCAATCAGTAAACATGGGAGCACGAGTATCGTGCAGGAGCGGTGCTGGCAGCAGCAGCAGGAAACAGGACAAGGTGCGGAAGGAGCCGCGCCAGGGGACGATGGCATCACCCTCGCTGGTGTGTTAGACCCCGGGATAAGGTGTCCCAGAGCTGACTGAGGCCTTACGGGTAAACTGTAACGACCCTCCTTAGCTTACCCACAGCAACGTATAACAGGAATAGCCCTACTGAAAGTTAACAGGCTATGCCAATGTAAAATCACTGAAGCCTAGAATTTTAAAATTCGTTTAGGTGCCTAAGAGCCATTGAAATCAATGGCAGTTAGATACTTAAAATCCTTTAAATAGAGCAGATCTTACTGAAAGCCAGTGAAGTCAGTGGAAAGATTCCTGTTGATTGCAACAGATACTCATCTGAGATGGAAACATAAGACAGAATCAGGGAAAGGTTTGCTGTGGCCCTGTTGGTTTCTTCTAATGTTACCCTACAGGTGGTCCCAGTCTCACTGCATGTCTGCACAAGCCTGGATTCTTCTTCAGACAAAGGGTCATGTTCAGATGTAAAACTTGAGCAATAAATTGTTTCCAAATGCACAGCTAGGTCAAGGGAAGGAGTCAGCAATCCCTGGGCAGTTTTATGATCTAATTTAATTTCTCAAGTGTATCAGTCTGTGGTTCATATAGTCCCTGACATATGTACTTGGCCAAAACCTAGGAATAGATATGTGGGTGGCAGAAAAAATCTGGACAAGACAGGAATATAGAATCTTATCAGCAGAATGAAATCATCAACCCTTTATTTGTTTGAATTGCTTACCTTTACTCTCCTACAGAGTCAGATCTCCTGCTGATTATGTATCAGCTGAGGATCTTCCCCATGGCAGCACTATCAGCAGAGAATAAGGTCCTTAGAAATGTGCATTAATTGTCTAGGAAGAAGCATTTGCATCTTTGCGCACAGCTGAATTTTGCCTTGAGGTGTGTCCATTTTGTCTCCAATTAAAATGGTAGCTGTATCAGCACAGCCAAAGGCAGAACTCTTGCCAGCATGGTTTGGAGCAGCAAACCAGACCAAAGTGTAAATACGCCTTCTCTTCTCACATTCATTTACAAAACTGGGCAAGATGAGTCTGCATTTTTTTTTATATCCTCGCTGCATTCAGAAGCATAGAGAATTATTTCCGGCTTTGTGTTGAGGGCTATAGTCCCCTTCTACTCCGGAAAACAGCTGTATGAGGCCACCAAAGTATCGTAGGAGAGGAATTAAGCTGCAAGATGGCTGGTGAGGTCATGTAACACCATGAAAGCTGTAATTTTCCTGCAATTGATTTCCTAAAGACAACTTGTGGTCTGTGTGCAGTGAAAGCTAATTTAAACGAGAAAGATGAGACTTTCCAACGCACCTTGATTGGCAATTGTGATAAATTCCTGTAATTACTATCGACTCCACAGAGGGTTTTCGTTTGTTAAAGATGTTGCTGAAATGACAGCCCAGCAATGGAATAAAGCGGGTGGAAGGGAAAGTTGCATGAAATGCCTGTCTTTGCAGAGTTCCCTGAGGAGACCTGTGATGAGCCACCAGTCTTCCTTCTCTCTCCTACCAGCATCTGACTTCTCATAGTCAGATAATGCACACTGAAGTTGTTTTGTTCTGTTTTCTGGACAGGTAGTTTCCAACATGCTCATTTATTATTCAGTTCTTGTACTAGAACATGGAGCAATGTGTGCTTGAGTCACATGGATGTTGTCATAGGAATAAAATATTTACGAATGTGAACTATTTCACTGAGAAATTATGAGTATCGTTCAGAAATATTTTGATCTCTTTTTAAGAAGTCACAAGTTTAACAATGCTATAATACATGCGGCAGCTTCATTTTCTAATTTCTGTTTCTGCAAGTGGGTCTTGCTTCATGTTTTCAAGCTTTTGCCATTCCCCCTCTCATTTTTTAAGAAAATGGAAGTTGTGATGCTCTTGCCATGATTCAGCCTCTAAAACTGTAATAAAAAATCAGAGCTGAGACCTACAATAAAACATGAAAAACACGCAAAATTACTACCTCCCTCCCCAAATTAATCAGGAGGTTTGCAAAACCCTAATCTCTAAGGAGTCTTTCCAAATCTGTTTGAAAGTTGTTCTTGCCTCAAAGCTTCCAGGACAAGAAGAACAAGGAAAAATGAAAACTGCAGATGGACTCTGTGTTAAATCAGCAGCAGCTGGGAGGAGTCCTGGGTTGTGATGCACTGACTTCAGCGGGATTTGGAAGGAGCCCAGGAGCAAAAGAGCTCCAGAGCTGTTTTGCGTCCATTAAGGAACGAAAGTATGAGACCAGGTCACTCAAGTGCTCATCTGGATACTGAGTTCTTTTAACAAGAAGACCACACATCCGCTAAATTCACTATTCCCTTCCCCGCTCTTTGGAGACAGCTGCAGAGCCCATGCTGTTTTGTAACCTCACAGATTAAGAAACACAGGCCTGGAGCTGCAAAGAATGCCAGTCTGCATGAGCAAACCCAAAGGGGTCAGATATTTTCCCTCTGAAAAGAAAACTACATGTTTACATCCGCTATTTGTTTCCAAAAGAAAAACAGTTTACAAGCGACAGACAGACAGAGGCCACATCTTCTGTGTGAAACACTCAAAAGCAAGCAGGAATCATATTGGCCCCACATAAATCTGCCTTTCTGCATTATAAATTTTCATACCTTAAATTTGGCCAATTGTGTGGGTGTGGGAAGCTCAGCCAGAAGCTGTGTTTCTTGCCGTGAAGAAGTGAGCGAACATGAAGCAACAGAAAGGGAAAAGAACAGCAGGTAAAATGAGTGCCTTGTAGGAGTCCTCCACTCATTACTGCAATGATGATTTGACTTGTGCACTTTTGCTTTTGGGCTTTTTCCCTCCTTGGAGACAGAACACTTAATGATAAAATACCACCTTTGTTAAAGCAGAACTAATATTTAACAGCTGCAAAGCAACCAGTTCACACCGGAGTCAGTTTCTTCGGCGGAGAAGGAAGGGGGAAAAGTCAAGGGCACAGCAGGTGCTGCAGTTTCCTCCCAGCCTGCTCACGGCTGTGTGTAAAGTGGGTTTATAGATTGCTCATGCTCAGGTCCATAGGCAAACTGTAGATCCAGCACTACACACGTGTGCATGGATCTGTGACATGTGCAAGTCATGGCTATGAACACACTTGACCGCCTGTAAGATACAGTGTTACCTCTCTCTTCACCTAGCAGGGCTGGAGCTGGAGGAGATGTGTCCCCACGGCCCCCACATATGTAAGTGCCACCAGACACATGTCCTAACATAGACACACATTATTACACACATCAGCGTGCCACTACACAAACTCACACATGACTGCAGCCACCTCAGGAGTACATGGCTCTGCCTACAGCCTCAGAGAGGTCTGAGCTTTCCTTCCCATCCTGAAGAAGCTGAGAGCTGTGAACAGCTAAAACCATACCAGCTGCAGTCTGTCCAGCCTCTCCAAGACCTTGCGAACGAAGCTGACGGAGACCGCTCACAAGTGAACTTCTATGTGAGGAATGAACGTTGAGGTCCTGGCTTAGCCCTGCGTACAAAGTGCAGCCCTTGGGATATTTGCCTGGGAGGAGGAGGACAGAGGAAGCCGTATGGACATACAGAGCAGATTGCTGAGCCAACAGAGGAAGGGAAAATACAAGCAGTTCCTACAGAAATATATGACAAGACACTAAAAAAATTTCAGGCAGAAAAGCCGTTGTAGTTTTGCGTTCTGTATGAAGTTTGTGGGCAGAGAAAGAGTGAGCTTCTGGCACTAACGGACATTTCTGAATCAGGTCTTCCAGCGATTGCTGAGACTGTGCTGGAAAGCTCAGCACGGGAATTTCACAGATTGAGCCTTTCCAGTGTCTGGGTTCCTATTCTCAGTAAGGGTCTGCATTCAGCTCTAAGTCCTCTCTGCTGAAAAGGAAGGGGAAACTCCCTTTATCTCCCCAAATCTACATTTGAAGGCCCAGTTGTCTCCTTTAGATTCTCACTGGGTTTAGTGGGAATCTGGCACACACAAGGGAAGTGAGGGCAGAATCAGGACTTGGAACTTGCTTTGCCCACCAGCAACGGAAGAGGCAGGCTGTGTTCCTTCGCCCACCTTTCAGGAAGGCACCTTGACTACATCTTGCCAAACCGGGAGCTTGTTTGTACTGGGGAAGCTGCTTACTCCCACCAGAAAGTCTTATAAATAACCTCACAGAAAGCCCACTTACACAGATCTGTGTTACAACGCAAGAGGAGTAAGTGGAAAACTGGGTCCTGCATCTGCAATGGGGAAAGACAGATCTCAAAAGATTAGTTTCTTCACCTATAGTTTGCCGTTGTTTCTTGTTAACTGCATCATCCGAGATCAGCCCCTTTCCACTTCTTTCTTAACCACCTCCTTGCCAACACAGCCCTACAATTCCCAGCAGAGTAACTTTGTAGATATGCTGGTTTAGTGAATGGCAGAATTTGACCTGTCTTGTTGCTGACACGATACTTTCCTACCATTCCTAGTTAACTACCATGGCTCTGCATTATTGTAAGACATAATCTTATTGGTTTAATTCTCCTCCTTCTCTGGAATTCCAGGAGTATGTAGACATATTCCAGATATATTCTGCATTCTAGCCAAAGCTTGGTGAGCGCAATATGGGTATCACACCAGGTACAGCTATAGCATGAGTAATTTGGGGGAGGAGGGAGGTGAGGGAGCAGAAAAAGAAAGAGCTTCTCCAAATCCTTCAGCTCTTCACTTGGACACTGTGAATGAGATATTTAAATACGTTGCCGTGGAAACAATCAAAGAGGGGGTCTTTGTGTGTGTGTGAGTGTGTGTGTTTTAGTAATCCCAAAGGGGGTATTTAATTGGAATCAACCACAGCTTTTTAACTGTGTTTTAAATTGGAGAGAAATAAAAAGAAGAAGCTGCCAGTAAAGGAACATTAAATAAAAAGGGGAAATAAAAAAAGCCCACATGAAACAAGATGGGGGGAGAAAGGGAAATCAAAAGAATAAATTTACTGTAACTGGCAAAGGATTCATTAGGGTTACGACAAAGCTCAGTTCAATTTCCCTCCTGTTGACATTAACGAGTTTGATGTAGGTCCAGCCTGAAAGGCAGCAAGAACATCTTGCTCTCCCCCTCTCCGCCTGATCCCAGGGGACCAAGCAGCTATCTGTAAATTGCTCCACACAGGGGAATAAGGTTTCTTTTCTTTTCTCCTTGCATTTTCCTTTGGCCAACCGCACCCACATTGAGCAGTGCCCTAGGAGCCTGCCTCACTACTTTCCACTCATTGCAGCATCTCTCCTCCCTTGTGGACTCTCTGACTGGGACAAGCCATTTTATTGCTGATAAACCTGAGATGTTGTTTATTACTGTCCTGCAGCTTGAATACATTGAGCTTACTCGGGTTATTTTTGGTCGCAGCAACAGCCCCTCTAGGCTCGTAATTAACTATTATTGTTGTTAATGTTAGTATTGAAGTTGCTATTTAAGCTAAAGGACACTGTTAGTACAAGAGCAACCTCACTGTGAGTGAACTTATGCTGGAAATTAAGAGACGTTTCTACACATTGGAAAGACTGATCCTGGACTAAGGGCAGCGGGAGAGGAAGCCTAACAGTTTTAAGAGAAAATTTGGCATAGTATGAATCAGATTGTATCTCAAAGAGCTGAACTTCATGGTCCAGAAGGTCTTTTCCAATCTCATGCTCCTATTTTTTATGCTTTTTGTATTAAAATGAGATGTCAAAGGGTCTCAATTACAATGCAGTGTATATTCAGTCATGCACACGCAGAGTAGGAGCCAGTTCCTGACCCTTGTGTAAAAAGACAAGATTACAACTGAGATTAATTCTGCATGGACAGAGGTGCCAGTACATGCACATTAAGGAAAGGGCATCAATCCCAGATGCCAGGATCAGGCTCTGATGTTCTGCGGCAGAGAGAGCCAGCGCAAAATTAGCACACAAGATCGACAGTAGCTGGGAGGAGTCCAGAGACACAGCGAAAGGAAGGGACTTACTCAAGGTCCAGTTTTAGTATTATTTTTAGATACAGCACATTTTCACCATCCTCTGGAGAGGAAATGGGAGAATGCTGCTTGGTCCTACTGCCTCTCTAAAGGACTTGGAGCTCAGGTGACAAGTAGAAGTTAGGCAGTTTTGTCATTATTAATAATCACTTACTGGACTCCTAAGTGCAGTTTTGAGAAACTGGGAATGCCCAGGGAGGTGAAGAAATCAAAGCCTGAGCAGGAACAAGCTAATTCAGCCTCAGCTTTGTGTAACCTTGCAGACTGGCTCTGCTACACTGAGAGCTCTGTGTGAAGAGGCCGTCACTGTGATGGAAGTGCTCTGCACTTGGTACTGTCCCAACGCACAAGAAAAGCAGTCTGTCAGAGATAAGCCTCCGAGACACCCTGGCGCACTGTCAGGAGCAGCTTTACCTCGTGGACCAGAAATTAGGACCTGCTGAGCTCCCATCAGTTGAAATCATTATATTTTTGGCAATATTCTCCCTTCCCACTTGGCCATTCCTTGACTGGATCCTCCAATTTTCAATCATGACAGCTCCAAGCCCTAGCTTAAGGGCAGAAACCTGTGCTTGCTTCTCCCTCCTTTTCACCATAAACCAAATTCCTGCTGCCAGCCTTTCCCCCTTACTCCCCCCACTCTTTACAACTGGTACCTTCCTTGAAGAAAAATAGCAAGAAAGAAGATGTATAGCTGTAATAGATTTTCCCCACTGGAGCGTACATTAAATGTAAGGCTTTGCTCCGGACACTGAATGGTCGGTCATTAACGCACCTCAAACCAGCAGCATAAAACAATCCTCATAAGTGCTACCATGAAAAATGGTGGCAGAGATCAGAAGTGATCAGAATGCAGACGGGAGCTGCAGCTCTAAGTGTAAAAATGATTAATGAAAAATCCCCAGCATCCTTTCTTCTCTTTGCAAGGGAGGAAGCGAGCAAGCTTGACAAGAACAACGTCTCCTCATGTGAGGAGGGTAATAGCAGGAATGATATGTCTCCAGGAGATTCCCAAGGCCTTGTGCGCACATAATAAATTGCCCTTGTCACTTTTGGGAAACTTATGAAGAAAGATCACCAAAGCAGAAGCAGTGAGGGAAAAGAACAAAAGATTCAACTCAAAAGAGCCCAGCCTTGCCTGGGAGATGCACCAGCTCTGCTCACCCCTTGCCTCCATTTGCTCAGCAAAGTGATTTTGAACTGAACAGGAGTTGGGTCCCCAGGCTCATAAAGTATCTGTCAGTGTATGACAGCAGAAAAGCCAAGAAAGGGACTGCAAGATGCAGAGCTGCAGATCTTAAACCGTGTGTTAGAGAGAGCAGAGGATGCCACTGCAACGCTGGCCTGTGCTGCCATAGCAGATACTTGCCGTCCACGCGACTGACAAAGATGCCGTGGTAGGTCGATGCCCTGGCTTAAGAGAGCTTGCTTTCTTTCTGAATCGAGGCAAACTTCTTACATGGGTGGTGCAAATCAGCTAATCTCTTCCTGCCTCAGTTCCCTACCTGTAAAGCAGAAATGCTTCCTTTCTATTCTCCCTTGGCTACTTACATGCAAACGCTTTGGGGCAGGCACTATCTCCCACTGCACATGTGTATCACATAGCTCAAGAAGCTGATCCTGCAAATACAAGAGCCATTTGTCATACAAATACAGCCAAGCCTTTTGATACTGCTCTGGTTCTCCTTTAGGCACGGGATGCCATACAAGCAGTGCTACACAAACTGAGCTTTACCCCTGTGAGTTTGTAGAAGCCCACTGGTAAGGTGAGGAGGGATTCGAAGAAGGGGGTCACGCTGGGAAATCTGCTTTAATTTCCTGCTCTGCCTCGAGCCTCCATGTGACACTGTAAATCACTGAAAGCAAGAAACATGAAGATAGATGGACTTTGCAATGCTCGACTGGTACTGCCCAAAGCACACAGGGACCATCTAACAGAGTGCAATCAACACAGCTCCGGGCAGCTATTTGTGCATATGCAGGAAAGGCAATTTAATAGAGCAGGGGTCCTTCAGGCAGTGACTCAGGAGTGAGGTAGTTTCCCTTTGTGAGTCATCTGGTAAGACTTAGGACCTTGCGAATGATCTTTGTGGATTTTTCCTTTAGTGTCTCTATGTCACACTCTCTGTATTTTAATGATGGGGATGGCAGCACTTGCTGTTATCCTTCTTTCCCATGGGCATTCATTGAACACCTGCTGCAGGTGGCTCATCCTCCCTTGCTAAAGCACCATCAACCTCAGCGGTGAGAATATTTCCATGAATGCCTGCCAGGTGTGTGGAGAAGATAAAGGCAGGTCCTGCATTAATGGCTGCTCTTTGGTTTTCTGCCAGGACTGGCTGTGAAAAGAGGGCTGGTCAGTGGTAGGTAAAAGTACCCCTTGGCAGAACAGGAATGACCACTGTCAAACAGATGTCACTAATTCTGCATTGTTATTCCACTGAGAAAAATAGAGAGGAACGGCTTTTGCTCAAGCACCAGCTCTCCCAGGTCTGTGTGGGGAGATAACAGCCCGTTGAGGCCAGGTTAGCACTGTTGTTAGTGAGAAACATGTCGTGGGGTTGGAGGAGGATCTTCATTCCACCTTCTACCTCTGGGCAGCATAAATCAGCCAAGAGCCACTGCACATTAGTGACTCCCCTCACCAGGGTGGCCTCACCTGGACACACTTGTTTACCTGCTGTCATAGCCTATTAGTCCCAGTGCTTTATGCAAGGCAGGCTCTGGTCTCCCAGGCTCAGCCAAGTTCTTTTGAGGTATTTGCCTTCCTCTGTGCAGCGCTGGAATAATAGCGGCCAGTAGCAGGGTCATTTGTTTGGCCTTTCATCCTTCAGCGTGATGGATGAGGATACTGATAAATAGCTGCCTCTACAAGAAAGTCTATTTTTGGTCCTTGGCTCTCATATGTGGCTGTATGAATAGTCTTCCTGCTCACCTGCTTCATGAACAACTGCTAAAGACTTCTGGATCTTTGAATGCTGTGCCCAGGGTTAAAGCTGGGCTTTATGATAAGGGCTGCAGATTTTCTGCTCCCTTACTGTAAATAAAAGCAAGTTTCTCCCCTGCTTACAGTCAGATCCTTCCCATGGGGCAGTGACTTTAAGGAAGCCCACGGACGCCTCTGGGGCTGCATCAAATCTTTGTGGATTTCACAGCCTGCTAAGTGTCTGATCCCTTGGCATTACCCAGCTCCGAAGACTCTCTGTTCCTGAGCGACTGACAGCTGCTGTAACTTCCAGGTCAAGGAATCACAGCCGCATATCCCTCAGGAGAAGGGCAGAGGGGGAAACGGAAACATCCTCATCGGTTACAGAAAAGTTAGGAAAAGCAAAGCTATGGCATGAGAGTGATGTGCAGGAGGCTTAGGTTTAGGGCTGCTTTTGCTTCAGCTCCCTGCATGACTTTGCAGCAGTCACTGTGCAGAAGTATGTACTTTAATTTTCTCTCCTGTTTCTAAGCATATTTTCTATTATTTTCTGTCTTGTCTATGCAAGACCAAACTCAGGATAGATCTAGATACCTGCATTCTGTGACTGTACATTTCCGAGTGCCATGGGACACTGATTTCATTTGGATTTCTAATTTATTTCACAATACTGTGGAATAATTAGAATTATTAAAGCCAAAATGTTCTTTCCTGCCTGTTTCTATTAGGCAAAGCAGCTCATACTGTCAGGTCTTTGGGGAGGGAGGAGAAGGTTTGTTTTTTACCACCTCCCAATCTTTTGTCCTTCATGACCTTTACTTCTTTTGCTAAAATTAACATTCATGCAAAAAAACAGAGGTGGAAAATTGGTCCCTCTTCCCATTGCACCAAACATTCCTGCAGAGGAAAGGTTATTCTTTTCATAGCTGTGCTATAGGGCATATCAGAGGATATGATCTGCCCTTTCTCAGGCTAAATCATGAGCTCTAATATGTTTTCCTTCTTTCATTATTACTGTCCTCTCCCTGGAACATGAGTACTTTCCATGTTGCCTGTAACATTACTGTCTCCGCTGGTAGCAGATGGAAAGCCAAGCTGGAGGTACAAGTCATGTTACCATTAAGAGCCAGCAGTGAAATGTAGTGGTTTCTAATGTAACCCTTCAAGTCATTGACAGAGCTGTTTCTCAAAAAAAAAAAAAAAAAAGAAAGAACCCAAACAACCCTGAAGCGCAGCTAAGTGTACCGGTAAAATCCTGTCTTTAAGATATTGAGAGTTTTACAATTGGCTTTGATGCAATGGGAATTTTTAGCTTTTTATTGGAATAAATCAATCAATCAATCGAGAGCTTTCCTGGGGATAAGCAAGAAAGAATTCCAGTACTATGAAATCAAACAGCCAAATTTTCAAAAGGAGGACTATTCCTGACAATCTAATTTGAAACATCAATTTGGGGTCTAATCAGCTGAAGCAAATCAGGCCCACATAATCTTGAGTGTATGCAATGAAAATCAGAATTTCTATCTACTGGGAAGAGCCGATGTGCCTGCATTTGTTCTAAGCAAATGAACAACTTAGAAATGGCAAAACATTTTGTTGCAGTTTGTTAACTTAAATTATTCATTTTGGGTTGACCCAGTGTAATTTTCCCCCCGATTACATTTTTCATTTCATAATGAACTGAAGGTTCCTATGCAGATATGAAGTTCGCATGTGGAGTCCAGAGGAGGCCACAAAGATGATCCGAGGGCTGGAGCACCTCTCCATTGAAGCCAGGCTGAGAGCGTTGGGGTTGTTCCGCCTGGAGAAGAGAAGGCTCCAGGGACATCTTAGAGCAGCCTGCCAGCACCTAAAG
>JANZLQ010000052.1:15950017-15972748 GCA_026212715.1 Elanus axillaris
GGTCTGAGCTGTGAACGCTCTCGGGGGGGGGGGGGAGCTCAGAGAAACTCAGTGCGGTGCGGGGAGAAGCCGGGACCCCCCCCCCCACCACCAGCATCGTGGCGAGCGCAGCAGGGGCCGCAGCGCCCGCCCTTTTCTGCGCCAAAAAGTTGCCCAAAACACGCAAAACCGACCTCAAAGGAACCCTCTTCCCACTCCACGCTTCCCCGTTTATAAGCTTATTGTTGATACCGAAAAGAAAATGGCCGCGTCGCCGCTGACCCCCCGGCGCTCAGAAGGGACTGTGCTACGTCGTAACGCAGGGCGCACACGTCACGCAGCCGCGTGCCACTCCCATTCATCATTTGCAATGAACCGGAAGGATCAAGATGGCGCCGTTCCCGCGCCCGGCCCCAGTGCCGCCTCCCTCACCGCTAGGTCAGGGCGAGGCGGGGAGAGTGCCACGGTGCTCTACATCTGCTGGTGCAGACCACTCCGCACCACCCTTTGCCTGCGCTTGCAGCCTCCTTTTGCCCTTATCCGAGCAGCAACCGCCTCGCTTCTCCTCCTCTCGGTGATTAATTACATATGCTAATTTATTCACAGAACGCCCTCCCGTGCCGACACCTTTACGGCAAGGGTGGGGTTTTACGACAGCGGCGCGGTTTGCGGCGTCGTGTGGGAGGAGGCGGTAGGCCTCTGCTCCGAGGGGTCCTGGGGGTGGTGTTGGGGGGTCTCCTCTCGCAGAGAGCTGCTGCCTGCGGCCGGTAGAGGGAAGTGTAACTAAAGGGGGGTGGGGGGAGTGTATTTAAAGGGGGTTTAGAGCGGGGCAGGTCACGGCGGGGGCGGAAAGCGGCCTTGGGGTGTGGGTCGGGCCTGGCCCTACTCGAGCTATGGAGCTCAGCGGCCTGGTGCGAGCCCTGAGGCTGGAGGGGCCATGGGATGGGGAGCAGCCGCCCCCCGCTGTCCCGCCGGCCGAGCAAGTCCTCCTCCAGATCGGGCTGCTCTTCTCCGAGGGGCGTGGCGGTGCCTCCAAGGCCAGTGTGCTCAGAGACCTGGCTGCACTCGTCGAGGCTGCAGACTGCCGATGGCTTTTTGGAAGCGTGAGCCCTGCAACGCTGGGTGAGTTGGTGGCAGTGCTGAATGGTTATGCGACACCCCCAGAGCAAGAGCAAGATGCTGCGGATCTCCCCAGTAAGGACAGCGTGTACGCTGCCACAGCAGAGAGAGCGGCTGATGTTGGCTCAGTGTTTCTGCACCTCCTGATGAAGCTGGAAGCTGCCAAGGCCCAGGAGTCTCTGGGTGATTCCGTGGTCAGTCCAATCCTGTGCTGTGTGATGGAACCCATCTACGTCTTTGCCACAACACATATTGCGGAGAGGCCCTGGACAAACACGAGGTCTCAGTCAGTGGCACAGCAGCTGCTGGCATTGCTGGTTCGGGCTACAGGCTGCGGGTCGGTGGCTGAATTCCTTCGGGGAAAGAATGAAGATGAGGAAGGAAGATTTGGAGCAGTGATGGGGCTCCTGAAACAGGAGTTGACCAAGTGAGTAAGAAGGGAAGGGTAGTGGTAGAGAGGGTGGCGTGTTTGGCTGGTCTTTATGTAGGAAATACTGGAAACTTGGAAAACTGCATAAGCTCAGGCATTACAAAACACTAGATGATAAATATGGGGTCAAGAACTTTACAAATACCCCAGTAATGGAAGGTGGCAGTGGGGAATCGGTCAGAGCTTGCTGTCAGCTGAGAGGCCCGGATGCATAGGAAATGAACAGTCCTTAGTTCCAGTGTTCTCTGAGCTTATGTTTGTATTTCCAGAGACACTTGGAAGCGTAACCCTGCCACAAAGTTCGTGTTCTCTTGGACACTGCCTCAGGTCACCCGGCCCTGGCTTAGCCATTACCTGGAGCGTGTCCTCCCACCGTCGCTGCTTATTTCGGATGACTACCAGGAGGAGAATAAAATCCTGGGTGTGCGCTGCCTGCATCATATCATTCTCAATGTGGTAAGGGATGTGAGAGAGTAGATCCCTTTCTGGGTGGTGTTTGAAGGAAGAGTGGGTTGGATGCCTGCTAAGATTCCTGACTTGTAATCCTGGTTCTGCTGTTAACCTTGCAGTTCTGCTCCTTCTTCCATACTGTCCCTGTGTGTTTAAATATGTGTAGTTCTTTTATCTGCTACATTAAGCGAAGAATTGCTTTGCCACCTTTTAAACTCAGCTGATTAGTGTATCAGCCTGACAACAGTTTGCAGGGCAGGGTGTTAAAGTAATGCCAATGGAACTGCAAAAGAGCAGCTGGGGAGGCAAAGGAAAGTGGCTGCTCCTGTGCATGGCAGGGTGTAATTTGCATTTTCTTGCAGCATGTGCTCCTGCTTTCTTGTAAGCAGTGTTCCTGACGTGCTGTATGTGCCAGGGTTTGTGAAGGCTGTTCTCTTTTATTAGGTTAAGCAGGTGTTGAACGTGATGCATGAGAACAATGTTCTGTTCTCTGTTGTTGCAGCCAGCTGCTGATCTGTGCCAGTTCAACAGGGCTCAGGTCGTGTACCATGCCCTCTACAACCATCTCTATTCACGAGGGGCCCCTCTCATCCAGGTAGGGCAGCAGAACTTCATTTTAATCTGCCTTGCGGTGTGGCATGAGAGCCCCACAAGGGATAGCCAGCTTCCTCACAGGCAGTCCAGTCAGGCTGTTACTAGCTGATGCCTGTGGCCACGAGACAAAGTAACTTGGTAGATTTCAAGAAAATACCAAAGCAGAGGAACGACCTCTTGCCTCCTGCCCCCTTCCAAGTGGCGGCCTTGCTGAAGACGGCCGGTACCAGGGAGTAGAAGTAGTTGGGTCTGCCAGGTGAACTGCAGCAGCTGTGGGTGGTCAGGGGGGTTGGAAGTTCCTGGTGCTTTGGGGTGGACATCAGAGGCACTGCCCAGATTTCCTGTCTCGCACCAAACCAGGCAGTACTGCTGTGTCTCCTGGACTTGCTGCCAATCCTGGAGAGAGCCCAGCGACAGCAGAAGCAGACCAGACCAACCACCCCCTGCGATGAGGTGCTGCAGCTGGTTCTGACCCACATGGAGGCAGAGCATCGCCTTGCGCTGCGGCGGGTGTACGCCAGGACCCTGCCTGCCTTCGTGCAGAGGTGAGAGCAGCAACCATAGCCCTGCGGGGACTTGCTTTGGCCTTGGTATATATCTCCCTCCTCAGTGTGTGTTTCTTGGTGTCAGCAGACTTGGCATCCTGATAGCACGGCACCTGAAGAGGCTGGAGCGAGTTATCCTGGGGTATCTGGAAGTCTGTGATGGCCCCGAGGAAGAAGCCCGACTGGGAATCCTAGAAACACTGCAATGCACCATAGAGCACGCTTGGCCCAGGTACTGGTCTGGGGATGAAAGACACTGTAGAAAGCATATCCTGAATGCTGTCCCTCTTTCAGTTACTGTTGCTTGAGAAAAAGGCCCTGAAATCTTAAGGGAGAATCTGTCACAGGGAGCAATCACTGTCATTACTGCTTTGCTGAAAAACCTGGCCCCAAAATTAAGCTGGGTCTTCATTTTGATCTGACTTCTGCCTGTTCTAGAAGCATCAACTTGGCTAAAAACTAAATCTATGCGCTCTGCATGGCAGAACTGTGGAGTTAAGCCCTGTACTGTGAATGAGGCTGCCCAATGACAGGCATTCCTGATGCACCACCCTAAGGTTACCTCTGCATTCAGGGCCTGGTCCTACCTCTGGTGGGTGCACTGAACGAGGCAGCTTCTTCAGCCTCGTCACTGAAGCAGTTGCTCATCTTAGGCCAGCTACAGTCCTGCTCCACACATAAACGGCAACTAGCAGCTCCTGTGTGAAGTGTCTAGGAGCTGCTAAGCAAGGCAGCCTTGCGAAGAGGATTTAGAATAAGGTGCAGTTGCCATTCCGCTTTGCAGAATGCCATGCAGACTCCCTGTGCTCCTCAAAGCCCTGCTGAAGATGATCTGGGATGTTCACACTGACCAAGGTTCAACACCAGAGCCGGTAAAAGACGCCTTGCTCCAGGGGGCCACCAAATGCCTCATCCTGCTGGATCGCTGCTCTGAAGGGCAAGTGAAGGTGAGCGGGGGACCCAGGACTGCTTCATCTCTGATCCCTTCCCCCTTAGAAGGACAGGACAGCATGGTGCGTGCAAAAGCTCACTTGCTTCCTCAGTCCAACAGTATTTTGAAAGCATCACTTTCCACCCCCTACAACATTTTTACTTGACTTCATTAATAAGCAATTTGATGCATATCTACAAGTACCTATATATGTATAATTCTCTTCCAACAGATAGCTGGGGGAGGGTTGAGAACACCACAAACCTGAGTGTGTCAAAGCACTAGAAACTGATGCTTTTCTTGTTTCAGGTCCTGCTGGAAGGTGTGTACAGCAGCTGTGAGGAGAACCGTGTACGAGAATGCATCAGAAAAGTGCAAGAGAACACGTGAGGCGTGGCTGATCAATGTTCACCCCGCTTTTTGTACAGTAAATTATTTATTTAAAATGACTGTCTTTCTCATCCTACGCTTGTTAGCCCCATACCTCTCCCAAACAAGATACACTTGGGTGCTCGCCTAGCCACTTGCAGGCTTCTCCAGCTTTAGAACAAAGCAGCAGTCCAAGCTGAGCCTTGTGGGGTTGTAGAGAAGGTGGGGAGTCTTATTCCTTAAAACTGTGCTTCATGCAGGAGTTGTACAAATTTGCTGCAAATGCCAGGGGTTGGGACAGAAACCCATCTTAAAAGAAAATTGTTAGTCTAGAATATGGAAAAAGGAGTAATTTTTGAAGGTCCTGCACACAGTGGTGAAGTTCTAGTGACAGATACAGAGTCCTGTCATTCAGTACAAAATGTGGGTTCAGGAAGGAGTCAGGCTGCTTTTGTTTTGGTGGTTGGCTCCGTTTCTTTTTCATACTCTATTTCAATGTAGGGACGTTTTCTTCTGGCTGGTCCTTTCAGGGGAGTTTTCCCTTTAGATTTGGAGTGAGAGGCTTTCTTCTCTACTTCTTCCTCCTCTTCTGGCTCCTCTTCGCTACTTGTCTCCAACTTATCCATGTCCTGAGAAAGAAAGACAAGAGTCATGTCAAAGGTCGCTGTGTAACTAAACCTCCTCCTTCTGCAAAATGATCTCATATTTCCATTTTATAATTCCTGGCTCCCAGCTGTCTAGCCAGAGGAGCTGGGCTGTAGTGGATACAGTGCGGTCTGACTGTATCATTATGTCCCACAAATCTGATTTTGCTGGCTCTTATCCCGTCACTAGAGACACCAAGAGGGGGGGAGGTTACTTTCAAACAGCTTAGCCTGGCAGTTTGTACCTGGTGTTTCACCTACCTCAAAGTCACTGAGGTCACTGTCATCTGCTTCCACAAACTCCCTTTTATCCATGTCCTGTAAGAAATAGAAGTCAGAAGCTGGTACATGCACACTTGAGCACAATACAGTGTCACGGCTCACAATGGAGGAGCCATCAAGGCCACCGCTTGCACAGACATGCTTTATCTGAGTTCATCTCTCCTAACCTCTTGTCCTGGGTTCAGCTGGGATAGAGTTAATTTTCACAGGGACCTGGGAGGGGGCATAGCCA
This sequence comes from Elanus axillaris, assembly GCA_026212715.1. NCBI lineage: Eukaryota > Metazoa > Chordata > Aves > Accipitriformes > Accipitridae > Elanus > Elanus axillaris. The sequence continues at coordinate 15,955,593 of JANZLQ010000052.1, forward strand.
GGACAGCTGCCCTGAACTAGCCAAGGAGCTATTCCATACCATATGACACCATGCCCAGTATATGTATAGGGAGCAGGCTGGGGGGTGGTCTCTCGGCTTTCGGTGGGGGAAGTGGCAGAGCGCTGGGTTCCGGGGGGTGAGCGGTTGCACTGGGCATCACGCGTTTTGTGTATTCTCTTATTTGTATCGTTATTGTTCTAACTTCTCTTTTTGTGTTGCCCCAGTAAATTGTTCTTATCTCAACCCTCAAGGTTACAGGTTTCTTTCCTTTTCCCTTTCTGATTCTCCTCCTCATCCCACCGGAGGGGGGGCGGGGGAGTGAGTGAGCGGCTGCATGGTCCTTTGTTACCGGCTGGGCTGAAACCATGACACTTCTTCCCACCCCAATATTCAAACTAGGATGCTCAGCACGCTGGTGAATCTGAGGTGCTGCAGCAGGTCAGGGAAGGATTAACTGTGGTGCTGTGGCTGAAAGCATTACCTCATCATCATCTTCTTCCTTCTCTGCATCGGACTCACTCTCGCTTTCTGCATCTTGCTGTTGTAGAGCTTTGTCAAAGGCGTGAATGGGGAAGTTGTAAATGTCTCCATACTGAAAAGGAAAATGTGGATTTTCTGTAAGTCACAGGAGGAAGAGAGCCATTGGTGGTAGGGTCATCTAAAGCCTCCAGCCTGCACGGAGGCAGTACCAAACTAGGCTGAACTCGTGGCTCGGTCCCTTCCCTAATTCTGAAGTACACGCTGCTGTACTGAAAATGAGGGGCTCTGCGTTTTGGGGAAGCAAGTCCTCCAGCCTGTTATAAAGTCACTCAAGAAGGGCAGCATGCCGTCATCCCCTACCCCTCCTACATGGGTGATGCTTCTCTTTCATACCAACGCCCGTCTCCCTCCCTGGAGAACTAGCAGGACAGAGAGCAGTAGGAGCAGTTTTCCTGCTCTGCTCTCAAGGCAGTGATCCTTACTGTATCCTGTTTCAGTCTTTCCAGTAATTCCTTCTCAATGGCATTATCCAGCTGAGCGGCAATCAATGCTTTCTCCTAAGAGAGCAAAGAGGAGCTGTGTCAGTTGTTTGAAAGACAAGTAGAACAGAAGCGACAGATGGGAGATTCCATGAAAGAGCGGTATTACCTCTCTTCTTTTCTCTCGCCTTTCAATCTTTCTGCGTAAAGGAACGAGCTTCCTCCTACAGGGAATGACAAGCACTAGTTAGTGAATCTGTCAGCCTTTCGTGTAGCAGACGAGCAAATGCTCGTTCAGGGCAACAACCAGAAGTTACATCATTAGAAATGTGCCTGCAACTAGTTTTAAGTGCATTTATATAGGCCAACTACACTGCACTTAAATCCATTTCAGCCAGGTTCATTTATGGGCCTGCCAAAGCCTCAGGAAAACAGCCAGGTGCCCTCGGGCTCTGCGTACAGCCAGCGACTATGGCTCAATGGACGGGCAGCGGCTTGATAAGCCAAAACAACATGATCACTCTTAGTTGTGTCACTTACTGTCGCTTGAGCGTCAGCTTCCGGATGCGGATGAGGTACTGCGTGATCTTAGTAAATCGCTGCTTGCATTTGTGTCGGATGAACCGTGGCCAGTAGATGAGGTTCTCATCTATCTCTTCCAGTGCTTTCTCGTAGTTCTTGCTTAGCAGGACCTGCGGTGGGGGAAAGGGAAGGAGTTGAACTGCGGAGCAGCAACAATGTGGGGACATACCTGCTTTTGGGAGGAATACCATTGCTCTCTGCCATCCACTGCCTCTCTGTAAAGTATATTAGAGCATGCTTGGTTAGCAGTCTGCTCTTGTTAACTCACCCGCTCCCAGAGTCGACGGGGAAAAGGTGCCCGCTCTATCGTCTTCATGTACAGGTAACACCGACCTGAAGAAAAGGGGAACATGATCCCAGGACTGAGGCTGAGCATGTCCCCAACAGTGGGAGAGTGCTCAGAGCTGGGGTGCCCTCAGGCAGGGGGTATTTGCCCCCTCCCCACCCAAGGGGTTGCACCTTGCAGGTGCCGGACTCTCACCTTTCTCCTCCCTGATGGTCGCATACTGACTGTTCGCCAGTGGGCAGGAGGAGCGGTTGCACAGACCAGTCAGGTTATACTCATTACGGCAAAAATTCTGGGTTTTTGTCCTGAAAAGAAGAGAGGTGAGGTAAAGGCTGGAATACCCCGCTGTGCACCCTGCCCCTTGCAGCCACCCACCCTGTCCTCTGTGACCCGTGACCATGGTGGCCCAAGGACAAGGGGAACACCCCAGGGCCTGAGGGAGCACCCAAATTTGTCCCTCCTGCTCCTCTCCCTGCTGAACACCCTGCAGCCCCCCCCACCCCCTTCCCCCCCAAAAAATCACTCACGTTATCTTGTAGGAGCAGAACTGCCTGTTCCCCAGCGTGTCCCAGACAACCTGCCAGGACAAACAGCGGGTGACACCTCGCCCACCACCTCCTGCAGCCCTTGGCGAGGCTCTAACGGGGGTGGGGGCCCACAAAGATGGGGGTCCCCTCCTCTGCACCCCGCAGGCGGGGAGGGTGCTACAAGAGGTGCAGGGACAGCACCTCTGCTGCTGCCAAATTCCCTTTTACACCCAGCCCCCCCCCCCCCCAAAACAGCACCCCCAGGGCTGGGGACCCCCGGCTCCCCTCCCCTCCCGCCACGTGGTGGTTGGGGGCGGGGGGAGCTCCCCGGCCGGATGCGACCGACTCAACGTCGGGGCGGGCGCTGATTGGCTGCGGCGCGGCTGCCTGACGGCGGTCGGACGGGACCGAATCTACCGGCGGACTCACGTCATCCGAGTGCATGGTGCTGCTGCCGCCGCCGGCCCGCGCGGCCTAGAGCGCCGCCATGGCCGGAAGGGGCGGGGCGGCGCCAGATCTCGCGAGAGCGGAAGTGCCGCGGGAAGGGGCGGGGCCGGGGTCGGGCTGTCGTGGCGGCGGCGCGGCGAGTCGCGGCCCGTAGGGCCGAAGCGGTGACTCGGTCGGGGAGGAGCTCTGGGCGGGGGAAATAAAGCTGTGGCTCATAAACTTGAGAGGTTGTCGTGGCCCGTTGGCGGTGCCCGCTGCTAAAGGAGCCCTGTTAAAGTGCTTTGTCACTGGGCAGCAGTGTCGCGGCCTGTGTTTTGCTTGAGGCAGCAGGGTGGTGGCAGTGGGGAGGGCCCGTCCTCAGGCCCTGTCTGCGCTGTTATTCCTCCTCTCAGCTTTTGGCAATAGGAAATGGCAGCTGCCTCGGTGCGGGAGGGGACGGCCCGTACTGTCAGCTCCCCGTGCAGGCCCATGCTGTTTGATTTTGCACTGCAGAAGCTGCGAGGGAAACTTTTTATTTGCAGGCTTTGGGCCCAAAGGGGGCAGATTCTTTCCTTCACAGCTACCAAGACAGCCGACTTCTGTCCCCCAGGGGAACCTGTTCATATCACTGTTAATATGCTCAAGACGGTGAATTCTTTTAGCAGGGTGGGTGAAAATACCAGGTCATTGATGCACAGATGATGACCTAATTCTTCCCTCAGAACATCATTGACATGGCAACTAATTTATTAATTAAAATGTCTGAGCTGCCAGTGCCGAAGGAGAGAGCCTGACTTGTGTTGCCGATCGGAGCAGCGAAGCGCTGCCGGGTGAGGTGCCGGGGGAGGGCTGGCTGGCAAGGAGATCGCCTTTCCAGAACCAGAGGCTCGTCTGCCTTCATGGTGCTCGCAGGGGTTGGATTACCAGAGCAACCAGCCACAGGGCACGCAGGTGGGATTAGAGGTAAAACTTAACAGGGAGGTGCGCTGTGGAGGTGTGAATAGATCCCCAAATAGAACAGCTTACTTCTTTTCCTTGATCACAGAAAGCAAACACATTTTTCCTTTTATTCTTGGCAAAGCAGGGAAACAGGTGGAAGATAAAAATAGCCAGTTTTTGAGAACAGGCTTAGCATTAGTCATTTCCAGTCAACCTAAGAAATATAATTTCATCTTGTATGTGCAAAGCGAGGGGCAACGGGCCCACCGTGGATGTGGGATTGCCTGACAATAGCCATTTATGACCTTTGCTAATGAGTCATAAGGTACCAAATCTTGATGAATTGTTATTATCCTCCTGTTTCCCTGCTGGCAAGCGCATCTGCATTGTGCTGCTGGGGCTCCAGAGCAGTGAATCATCTGTTCTTTCTGGCAAGTGAAATGGCTGTGCGTTACACAACTGCTCATTCAAGACAGAAATGAGTTTATATAAACTGCCAACAGTGGAACCAGAGAAGCTGTAAGTTTGAGCTTTCACTGGAAAAAATGAGATCACGGGAATTTTTCTGATACTTGCAAAATTAATTTGGTACTTCCATTACTTCACTCGTTCTCTTACTTAACCGTAGCATACTTTTACAGACCATTATACTCAATAATTATTGTTAACAGTGCAGCTGCTCTCTTTCTAAACTTGTGGCCAGGAAATTGCAAAAGGGCAATTAAATCAATCTATTGTGCTTCTCATTGCTATGGGTTAGGATCACAAACACAGCCCGTTGCCCCATCTGAGCTGAGGGGCAGAGATTTTTTAAAATGCTCTATTAGTCACTTATAATCACAAGGGATCTAACTAGCTTTGTTGGCTGAGTCTGTCTAAGAGTCTAAAACTGCTTTCAGCCTTATTTCTACCTGAATTTCTTAGAGTTCTTCAAATAATGTAATGGATGGTGGGAGAGACAAGCACCCATAAGTAGGACATAAAGAGCACAACACATAAAGCTATACTGAGACAGCAGTGAATGGGGTTTTTTAACTGTCTTCAGAGGAGCATGGAGCACATTAGCAGTACAGTGACATCTTTATTGACGGACTGGCAGTGACACAGACGGATAGCGCCCTGTTGTTAGAGAAAGGTTTCATGCTGGGGATTATAGCAGAATTCTGGAGAAAAAAAATCTGAAAGCTGATGCCGCTGATTCAGTTTTCATTTTCTCCAGTGCTTTCAAGAACAGTAATTGCTTTAAAGACATTGACAAATGTCACAGGACTCATCTGGGAGAGATGTTGGTGTTATCCCCTACTGCATGGGGAGGCTGTGCCCGAGACAATATTGTCCTGCAGTACGGGTTGATATGATTCTCCTCATCTTTGTACCTTTTTTCTACAGATGAGATGTAGTGAGTTTGGGTAACTTGCCTAGAAGTCACACAGCAAATGAGTGGCTTAAGTAAATGGGTTGAGCCCCTAAATCCTGGGTCTGTACTCCTTGCTGTGGATAGCATGGCCAAGAGAACGGGTCAACGATACAGCCTGTGTCCATCCTGTGTCCACAAGTCTTGGGGGAGGCTGGGTTATTCTTGGGTGCTAATACATCCATGTTCTGTAAACATAATACTAGCTTCAAAACAGGGCACACATCCTTGCACCTGCTATTCTGCATTTTCTGCCTCCACATCACTGTCGTCTGTGAGAGGGAAATCACGCAGGGTTTTCTGAGTGGTGTAGCTTTTGGTTTGCATGGGGCATTCCTGGCTTAAGATTGCCTGGGTAAAGGAGAGAAGAAATCATACTTTAGTAAAAATGGTGATGAATTTGAATAGTTAACAGGAGCATTACTACCACTTTTAGAGAAAGCCAAAGCAGCCAACAACTTGTGCCCAGAAAATACAAGCTGTGAGTTAAGGAAAGGACCGTAGCTCTAAAATTTTCTGATTTTATTGTCCAAGGTTTTTGTCCCTTTTTTGAAGGCAGAGTGGAGCCCAAGAGGGAAGACATAATCCCTGGCAGATTTATTGTAATCCCGCCCTCAAATATCTGGATTATTAATCCCCTATACTTCAAGGGAATAAGGTATACATAAACTCACAATCTTCTCCTCTTTAGCGGGAGGGTTGCGCAGGTACCAACAGAGAGGAGCGTAAGCAATATTGATAACTCCAATGATGATCATCAGCCAGGGAAACCCAATAGCTCGTACAATCGCACCACCTGTGGATGGACCTGCAAATTTAAAAATTAAAAAAAGGCTAAGATGACAGGGAGCAAAAGGTTCCTTTCCAGTTTGGAGGAGGTCTGTGAATCTATGGTGGCTGGGTTGCAGACTCTGTGCAGTGAACTCTGGGTGGAGGAAAGGGAGCGATAAACCAAGATACACACTGAGTACATCGTCCCATGAGTAAGAGTTCCTCCATACCGATCGCAAAGCCCATGCAAAAGGCGACGTCAGCTATGGCATAGACATTGCCGTAGACAGAGGTGTGGCGGAGATCCACGAGGTAACCCATGGTAGGCATCATGGAGGAGTCCACCATTCCTGCCCAAAGCAAGAAGGACCTGATCAGTCATCACCTTCTCCGAGGGCAGTGGTGAGAGCTGTGTCTGAGCTGCGTTGCACAGCGTGAACACCAACAGCTTACCTATGGCAAAGCCAAGCCCACTGTTTGGGCCAATTAGCCCATAAATGTTTTTGGCCAGAGGTACCTTTGAGAGGAGAGAGAGAAAGAATATAAGAGTAAGGTGAGAAGAGCTTGCTGAGCTGCCCAGGTGTAACGTAGATCTGTGAAACGGATCCACACGCGCAACCACTGATCAACTACTGACTGCTGGGCACGTAACCTGGTTTCAGTACTCTCACCCACACCGCCCCTGCTGATTCTTCTACAGAAAGGTCTTGAAATTGTCTTGAGCTACTTACACAAAGGAGACTAATTCCCACCACAGCCATGCCAATCAGGGAGCACAGCCACCTGCAACGAGGACGCAGTTAGGAGAGGGCAGATGTTCTCAGTGTGTACACCACCACGAACATAGTTCATGCTGAAAGCACGGGTCTGGGCTGGGTTGAGCTGAAATCTCTTATGTTTACTTACCGGCCCATTTTGTTAGCCAGAATCCCAAAGAGATTGGTGCCAATGAGGTAGGATATACTGGCAGGGAGGAAGGCCATGCCTGAGAGACAGAGAAAGAGTGAAAAAGAGTGTGTCTTCCCCAAGCAAATACAGGGGATCTGCAAAAAATGTTCACTCCTCTAGCTGCCTCTCTCATTTGGAGAACATCATGAGCCAGGTAAGGCAAGCAAATGTCCAGCGCCCACACTGTGGGTGCCCATCTCTGCAGTGGTGCTTCTCCGCGCTCTCCACTGTGCTCCGTGTCATGGCTGCACTGGCTTCCCCCTTCCTCCATCCCCTGTAGAAGGGTGGGGGTCCCGCTGTGAAGACAGAGGGAGGCAGAGAAAATGTGTTTGCTTTTGATGGGGTGGGAAACTGAGGCACGCAGAGGTGCAGTGATTCACTCACAAGATCTGTGAGACAACCAGAAGCTAAAGGCAGAACTGTTTTGTCCCCACTGTTTTAATAAGCTTGTCCTTCTCTCCTGTTGTAGTTTCTTCCTTTTCCACCTTTCTCCCCTTGCCTTCTGCTTTTCACTTACTAAATAAAGAGGAATAAAATAACGGCTTAAGTAAAAAGCTTGGGGATCATTATGTAGTCAAAATTAAATATTTGCACTGTTTGCTGATTTACCAGTTGTTTATTTTTAATATACTCTTCCGCCAACTCTAAATAAAACCAGACAGCTCCATTTCACTAAGACAACTTCCTTATTGAAACACTGATTTGTGTTTCATTTTCTCTCCTCTCTTTAACAGCTACAGAACACGGTTAATCCTGCAGGTTTAGCCCAAGCTCTTCTGGTGGGTTTTTTTTCCTAGAATTATGGGAGTGGGCAAACCGAGCATACAGACAAAGAAGCCCCTTGAGTTCATACCAGCTTGTGAGATGGGTGGCGTGCAGTTGAACTGTGTCTAACTCCAAACTGCTCTCAAATCTGAGGTACCTGAAAATCTAGTGAATATATTTGGGATTTTTGTTGATGTCTACTGACCTCCGGGTCCTGCTAAGTCACCTCAGAGGTTCCCCTAGAGTTCAGTGGTGATGGGGGAAGCCCTGAGTGCTTTTCTCAGCCTCTGACATCTGTGGTTACCAGGCAGCTACACGGTCCCTTCTCCCCACTGCCAGAGTACTTGGGACGCTGCTTTACCCTTGTCCATCCTTGCTCAATCACTTGCTCATGAGAATCACTGTAGGCTCTTATTGGGATGGATGCTCCTGCCTGACTAGAGGATAACTTGATTAGAAGCGCTCTCAGCTCTCCTGCTCCCAGGCTGCAATTCAATTTGGGATCTAAGTGTAGCCTGGGGCACCCCCCTGGTCATTCCTCAGCCAACTGGGTTTTATAACAATTAGTTTTTATTTTTGTAGCAAACACAGACAATGTTATCTCCATATCACATTTTCTAGGCAGCTGGTAATTAGCACGTACCATCCTGTCCTGCCTGGGACTCTCTAAATGGCCTTGTTTTACTCAGAGCTGCCTCTGCAAAACCCATCTGGCTGCTACGATTTCAGCCCAGCACGATACCATTATCTGCTGTGCAGAAGACAGGATTCAACAGGCTTCCCATGCACGCCACAGCCTTTCTTCCACCGTTATTGCTCTTATGGGGAGTCTGATTCCATACAATTTTTTCAATAATAGAGAAAAGCACATTGTATAGCTACCACTAAGGACATTTCCAGCTGAAATTGGAGCAACACGCAGCCTGGGATCACTCACTTCTGTGCGGGTGAGGGCATATGTTTTCTTCTTTTTTCGAATGATATAAGAGCTTATTCAATCCATCTCGCAGTGCCAAAGCAGGCCCGGTTCTAGCTAAATTATATCAAGCAGCTGTTCAGGAGCAGAGGCTGCAAAGCACAACACCTACCTAGCTGCCATTTTGGGGAGCACATGGTTCGCATCATCCAGATGGGCAAGGTGGGCTCGAGCATGGCCACCCCCATGTTGGAGAAGCAGAGGGCTCCTGACAGGGAGAAAAGGGAGAAATCCTCTGTTTTAGCCACCTTTTGCTGCACAAGTGAATCTCTTTAATCAGGAGACGCAGGTGCACAGAGGAGCGCGGTGCGTGCTGGAGTCCACCTTTACCTGCAGCGACCAGGATGTAAGGGTCTCGCAGGAGGGTGGACACCGGCGTGCCTTTGGTGCTCTGTGGGATGGCAAAGAGGAGGTTATGTCGGCTGAGAACCGCCTGTGCATTCGCACCCATCCTCGGCTGGGTGCCTGCACAGCCCTCGTCCCCGGGGAGCGCGCGCCCGCTTCGTTCACGCCGCGTGGCACCGGCTCGCGTAGGCGCACACGTCTGTACTCACCTCCGGAGAGATCTTAGAGGGCTGCAGTATGCAGAGCTGCAAAGCTGGGAAGAAAACGCTGATGTTAGCTTCCTTCTGGAGACAGCATCCCTTTAATCCACATTTCCCTCTGGCTTTTCCTTCAGCCCGACCCCTTTCATCAGCAGAGCCCCCGGGGACGCAGTAACTGTGTTTGGGGCCATCGTTCAAGCGGGCAGGGGGAGAGGTGAGTCCCAGCTCTGCTCCCACGGGAGGGAGCAGCAAAACTCCCTGAAGTGGACTGTGTTAGAATTGTTTTGTCAACCCACGAGGCAGTCAAATATGCAAATGCTCTCCGTCAGGCTGCCAGCTGCCTGCTGCTTAGCCACAACTAGAGCATGACAGAAATTAGATGTGGAAAAGAATAGGATTACAAAAGAAAGTTTCACATGTACGGGACCTACGTTTCATCTTCCAAAAGCTCTTACATGCTTCATTAGAGATGTCTTGCATTACATCTAGGCAAAAATGGTAGCTGTGTCTATAATTTAATTAGCTTAATGCTTCCCACTAAAACCGTACATTTCTGCTGTCTATAACTTTGCCGTTCCACTCTGAAGGCTCTCGTGGCCTGCATCTGTAATACAGCTATCGGAGAAAGAACAAGGATCGCCATTTATGCTGGCAAAGTCTAATTCCTTTGTGGCATGGTGAAGAGGCTGCAGACAAGTGTGCCTTTCACAAAGAATTCACAGTTCAAAGAGCTTTACTGAATGTGCTATTTAAGCCATTAAAGCAATCAGGGGGTTTATTAAGTAATGAGGGACTAATTCTTACTATATTGCTATGTCAATCATCTGGTGGTAGAAAACATACGATTTAGCAGTAACAGAGTAACCGGTGCTGCTGATATCACCCGTATGGTATTAATGTGCTTCTTCCTTCACATAAGATTCTCCCTGAAGCATCCACATTTAAATCTTTTCCCATGTTATTTTTTGGGGTAGGATTAAACCATTTGCCTTCTCACCTCCATCCAAGAGGGCGAGGAATGCCAGGACCAGGAAGGGTGATGATTTCCCCACGAATTCGTACATCACGCTTCCAAAGGGGGCCCCGACTGCAAGGGAAAGGCTGGATCACACAGCGGCAGTGCCACCGTCCCCAGTGCCCAGGCAGCAGCGCTCGGCTCCTGCCATCGGGGTTTTCTCCAAATCCCCCGGCGCGTGTTTGGTGAAGGTGGTGGGAAGGTGTCGGGTCCCGTGGGCAGTGGCCATGGAGAGGGAGGAGAGGGAGGGAGGAGGACAGGCCAGCCATTCCCGTGGGATGTTCTGCCAGGGAAGGGGCACAGGCAGGCAGGTGGAAGCCATGGGTGATGGCCAACAAAGCTCTGGAGATGCTGTTGGTGTAAACCCTGTTGGGAGCAAGGTTTCCTTACTCAGCACACCCAAGGCCAAGCCTCCGAGAGCGATCCCCATTGCGTTGCCCCTCTCGAAATCGTCCGTGTACACGCTGGCCAGCATGCCCAAGCCTGGGAGCAGAGAGAAAGCAGAGGCCACGTGAGGCTGGCTGGTGCCGTGGTGGTGGGGCTCCTCTCTGAAAGCAGCCTGGGCTTTTGGGGGGCTTTATCTGCTTGCCAGCTGGGCTGTGGGGGTGCACCCCCTGCACCAGCCAGGCAGGTGCAGCGAGGAGGAGGAGTTTGAAGCCGAGGAAGGCACTCGGTGTGTCTGTGCTGCTGATCATTCCCGAGACAATAACTGAACCCAGTCAAGGGGAGCTAATGCAGAGACTAAGGTATAGCTAAAACATTTACCTGCGACTGATGAGAACGATGACCCAATGCCTTGGAGGGCTCGGGCGATGAACAGCAAGGTGTAGGTTCCTGAGAAAGCAAACACTGCAGAGGAAGGAGAGAGACGGCATCAGGCAGAACTGCGGACTGAGCGTTAAAACCCTGCAGAGGGTAAGAGTGGCCTCAGCTTGCACCAGTTTGGGTGCTGGAGGGAGCAGGGGGCTGCTCATCCTTTCTCATTGCCAATTTCTGAGATGGGTTGCTCTGCTCTCACTCCTTTCTCCTGCACGGGGACAGCGGTGCAGGCACAGACCAAAGTATTTTCTCCTGTGCTGCTGTGTGTGAAGGGCCGATGGAAGGGCAATACTCACTGACTGTGGAGAGGAACAGGATGGTGAATCCGATGAACATGGGGATGTGGTATCCTATCCTGGAAAGGGGAAAAAGAGGCACGATCTCAGGGAGGATTCCTCATTGCAGCTTGAGATTTGGTCTTGCCACCCAGCCTTTACACACACATCTCTGTGGGCTGGCGAGCATCTCCTGCACGTGTGGATATGCCCACAAGTGCTGTTGAAGGAAGCATCCAGTGTCTAAATGCCCTCAGATAATACCGTAAAGCACACCCAGAGACATGGCTCTGTTTTGCCAACTCATCTGCCCACCCAGACCACGTAGAGATGAGCCCAGCATCCCTCACATGTGTCTTCTAGAGACAAAGGTAAAGAAATACTCAGGGGCAGAAAATGTGAACAATATTATATCCATAGTGGGGTTGTTACTGGTATTAAATAGCATCTGTCTGCACCTGAGGAGAGCATTAGTGAGACTTATGTTGTAATACAAACTTGCGAGCCATTTGTAGGCTTTTAGAAAAGGTAAAATTCATGCTTACTTTGGTGAATATATTCTCCCCCTTGCTATTCTACCCACCAGCTCCTGTAATTCCACGACTCAGGAGCTGCCTGTCCCTGAAGGGCTTACACCCCGGTACAAACCCAGGTGTCTGACCTACCTGTTGGTCAGGAGACCCACGGATGGGTTGACCACCAGCTGTATGAGAGCCTTGGAGGCAAACAGCAGCCCCACACGGACATTTTCCTTGGCGAGGAACTCCTCACCCTCCGGGCAGCTGCTCGGTGCTGGGGGGCTGCTGGTGGGGGGCTGTGGCGGGTGGCTGCTCTCCGTCCCGTTCACCAGCTCCACAGTGCTGGCGGAGCCCAAGACAGTCACTGTGGTGTTGTCAAAATAGGAGAACATGGAGGAGAAAGGAGGAGCCTTCAAGGCTGGAGGAGCCGGCTCAGTCCAGGCTGGGGCAGCAGAGCCATTGGCACCTTCATATTCTGTTGTATAAAGGAAGGTGGGGATGATCGGTACTGGAAGAAAAGCCAAGGAATGGATTAGTTAGTGATTTTACTCCATTTTCTGGCTCAGCACACAGCTGAACTGAATGGTGCTGGCCAAATGTCAGTGTCCTGGAAGCTCCCAGCCCTCCCCACAGCTCTCCCTGCTCAGGGACCCTGCGGCATCAACCAGAGACCGACTGAGGAGCTTAAACCCCGAGGTGGCACCCAAAGAGCCCAGCGAGAGCCGGACACCGTACCCACAACTGTCAGCAGCATGTTGTCCAGCAGCAGCGCGACGAAGACCACCACCAGCACCAGCCTCCGTGATGCTCTGCCCGCTGCCAGCCAGTGCCAGGGCACGCGTTCGGCAGCCGGAGGCATGGCCGAGAGCCGGGAGGTCAGCCTGGGTCCTGCTGGCTCCTGGTCTTCAGGGCTGAAGGTCTCCTGTAACCTTTAAAGAGAACACTCTGGGTTACAAGCTCCCACAGCTCATGGCTTCTCCCTCAAGAAAGCAGCTCCCGAGGTCACTTAGCATGTGTGTCCTCCAAGAGCTGGGTGCTGTTCCCTAGGAGCTGGGACCGCCAGCTTTGCTGTCAAAGACCGTGGTTTTATCATGCTTGCATCTGAAGTTGCAGATGGAGTGTGCTCTAACCCATTTCCACTCTCCTGAGACATCTTGTACCTGCCTCAAGGCATCATTTTAAGTCTTCTTCCAAAGACTCAAAGTACACATCAAGCTGGTAGCTTATCTGTGGTAATCTCTACATCTTTTACTCCATGTTTGTTCTTTGGAGATTAAATTTGGTCTCAAAGGAAATTCATTTACCTTACACGTCTTTTCATTTGACCTAATTGAAATGTCATGGCAAGATACAGGACTTAAAAGCCTAACATACGTGATTAAGATCAGGGCTTCAGAGGGGCTGAGAGAAGATTGCTTGCTCAGTCACACTGAAAATATCAATCAGAAATTTGCACTAAACCAACTAAACAATTAGCCAAATAGTTCTTAAGCACTTCAGAGACTAAGTGGCAAAACGAATGGTGCTGAGTCTGAACTATCGCTCTTCCCAATAATCCTGTGGTTTCCTGAAATCCCAGGCAATGATATTTATCAATTTTTAATTTAAAAAAGCAAACACTCCAAACGTTCTATCATCAAACATGAGTGCCACACAAGTCACCAAGCTGGGAATGTTTTCTCACTGTACCTCCAAGAACTAGTAAATACCAAATAATAAAATTAATGCAAGAGAAGATAATGTATATGTATAAAATTAAGAGAGAGAGAGAGAAAGAGGAAGGAAGCACAGACAATAAGACACGTAGACTAATGTAGCCCTTACGTCTCAAGCCGCAAACCCAGTCCCCTTCTCAGTGCAAACCTGTTGCGTGGAGCAGAGGAAAAGGAACTCTTACCTTGGAGCCCATCTTGGTGCGAGGAGCCGGCTGCTGCTGCGGGAGGCGGTGAGGTCTGCAGCCGCTGCTCCCGGAGGATTTATGATTACCTTTTATCAGAAGAGGATATGAGTGTCCCTCTTCCATGGAGATTTGATTGGAACCTCAAACAAGTTTCATACAGCCCTGCAGCTCCCTCTGCGTCAGAGCAGGATGATGGGGTGGGCTGAGGGGGACTGGGAGGAGAGAGGCAGGACTGTTTATCTGCAGCAGAGGCACCCGCTCTCCAGGTTTTCATCAACGCTTATCTCTCTCCGAGCACCTTAACTCTTGCCTGCGTCTGAGCACACCGAACGTGCTGCCCCGGGACTGCACAGCCCTCTCTTGGGGGGGGAGCTTTGCTCCGTCGATGGGTGGTTACAAGGGGCAGTGAATGGATTAATCACTGGGAGGCAAGACTGGCATCGTTAAATGCCCCTGGGAAATGCATTTATAAAATACATAGTAGTCTATGTCTTGGAATACTCTTCAGTGACTGATGGCCGTTCTCTTGCTGCCTGATGTTGCTTGTCCTTGGTACGGCTGCCCTCATTCCAACTGTGACTCCGTGTTACACATCCTGGAGTAAAACGGGGCAGATATCACCGACAAGACCTGGCGCACTCCAGGGATTTTTGGTTAACTTCAAAACTCAGGGAACACAATTTGATGAAAGAGGGGTATCCTTGCAATCAGTTGCTCATTCCTGCTCCTTCTGCACGTGTTCGCACGTCACTGTGGGCCATACGTGTGTCTGTTTACCAGGTTGAGCCCACGGATGTTGGCAGCGAGTGCCGGTGCGTGGGCTGGGTGCGTGCGTGTCGCTGCCACTGCCTGCACCGGGCAGAGAGACATCGGCCGGCAAGCGGGGAAGGTCACGCTGCGTGGGTGGGAGAGGCTTCTGCAGGATACACGGCTGAAAAGGCAGAGGCTGGGGGGGTTGGTTAAGGGTCTCTGTGGAGGCTTTGCAGGGAGATCCGTGTTGCTTTACAGCCTGCAAAGGGAGGGACAGGAGCTGCATGGCCAACAATCCCCACACCAGGCAGTACCGGAGTCGCTGCTTCTCCCACGGGATGCGGTACAAGGAGCTCCCTCCAAAGCATCCCTTCTCAGGCAGGTTTTTCCTTTATGTGCTGAATGTTTTTAGCATGAGAAGGAAAATTAAACTGGAAGAGAAATATTTAGGTCGCCGAGTCTCATGCTGTGGGCTGGTCCATGGAATGCTGACAAGCTGCCTTTGCCTAGTCCACAACGTAGATCAGCTTTTCAGGATTTCCAAAATTCTAAGTGTGATAATAAGCGTTCGTAGTGGATGTAGATATTTTTAAGGCCAGAATGCACTGATCTTGCCCATGGTACCTGAGAGGTGTGAGGGAATCTCACCTCCCCCCTGGGTATCCGCAGGTTATGGTCCCTCCACATCTGAGCAATGCCCTTGCCTCCTCCCCACAGAAGGATGCTGACAGTGGGGTGCCTGTCCACAGCCTTTCCCTATGCTGTTGTGCTGTCTGCTTTATCTCCAGGGACGTGGAGATACTTCTTGGACTAACAAGGCCCGTTTCTCATAAGCAACGCTGGATAGAAAATTATATCCGTGCATGGGTGAGGTACTGCAAATGCCATTTACAGCGTGATCTCTTTTCTTCCATCATTTCTGTTTTCTTAAAGTTTTGACACTTTGCTCTGTGATTTCTTTTTTAAACCAGAACTGATACCATCATTCATTCAGGATACAGAGATTTACTGCAGAGAAAGAAAATAAATCCTCAACATATTCACCTTCTCTCTCGTGGTGCGTAAATCTGCCATTGAGGCCATTTATCTGGCTTCTGCATGGCCAAAAACTATTGCCAATAATGTGAGATGAGTACATTCTACCAAGGAATTCCCTGGGTGTGCATTAGAGCAGAAGTTGAAGCCTTTAAATATATTTCATGAGCTGAGAATTGAATGTCTAGGCCTGGAAATTACCTTCTAATACTGCAGAGTAGACAGAGGATGAGCAGTGCAGCACTACCACCTACTGAGGGAGCTAAGAATTGCTCAGCTGTACCTTGGGCTCTAGGTAGAAAATAATTCACATTCTCTTTCAGGTGAGGAGGGGCATGTGGAAGCAGTAGTTGTTGTTGTTGTTGTTGTTATTATTATTATTTCTATTGTTGTTGTTGTTATCTTTTTCTTTTGTAGGCCCCAAGGTCAAGACACCGTCTCATTTGACAGCTGAAGGAGATTGCAGTGTTGTGTTATTTGCTTTGCAGAGATGATGGGAAAGCTTACTCAGATGTGCTTTGGAAGCATTTCCATGTGTCTGTTAGATTTTTCCAGGCAGTTCTCTTTGAGATTTTTTTTTTTTTAGCCATTATAAATGTTTGCCATGAATTTTTCTTTCAATAACCCTATGGAAAAAAAAAAAAAAAAAGAGTACAATTTTCTTCCTGGCCAGACTGGGGTAGTAAAGCATAGTGAATATTTCTTATGTAACGAAAAGTATAAGAGAATTTATGGGCTGTCTCGAGGCCCAGCATAGGATGTGGGCCTGAAAAATCGCTGATAGCAGACCTCACGCCAGCTCTGCAGGTTGATTGCCATTCTGGTGAATTCGGTTGACAGCAGGCTTCGCTCGGCGAGATTGCTCTCTGCTGCTGACTCACCTCAGAGGTGCCGTGAAATACATCTGCCGTGCAGTGAGGGCTCCTGTGTACCCACACAAAGCAGCATTTTACAAACCAGCGTGAGACAAATGGCTTATAGATGTAATACCGCAGCCTCGGGTCGGGTGAACACGACAGCGTAAACAGAGATTGGAACAGGCACCCATAAAACCATACTTTGCTTTAAAGTCACTCCCTGCTAATATTTCCTTTACCAGAAGGTTTCTATCACTCAGCGCTGGAACCGCTGCCTGTTGCCTTATGCTCTCCTGTGGGCGAATTTGCATCGTTCTCTCAAATGCTACGAACTGAATAAAAATGTTTAGAACACAAAAAAGGTCTGTTTTGAGCAATTGGAGTTTGCATCCCTGGGCCATGTTTTAGCCAGGCTTTGAATGCAGGTGAAAGCAGTTTGTAAAGTGGTGCCGGTTGAAGTAACCCTTGAGGCTGCCATTTAGCGCGTCCTGCTGGTTTGTGTTTTGTTAAGTCCTTTTGAATATTAACAAACGCAAGAGCTCGGTAATGTGCTCGAGGTCACGTTGCATTAGCAGGAGAGCTGAAACCTGGCCAAAGCCTTCCAGTTTTGTGTTTAATCCACTCAACGGCGTTGTCCTGTTGTCTGGGGATTATTTATTGTGTTTACTCCCTCCTTAGCCAAACAGTTTCTTGTGCAATTGTTTGTTTTTTTCCCATCAGTCTCACCAGTCCTTGGTACTTTGTTGCTCCTCCAAACAAGCACAGAATTGCCAATATCTCTTTGAAAATGTATTCCCCTGAAATAGTTCTAGTTTTAGCATAAGAGGAGATAGAATATTGTTTTATAAG
>JANZLQ010000052.1:15974656-15988805 GCA_026212715.1 Elanus axillaris
CCAAGCAGGGCTTCGAATTGCACCGGGTGGGTGCTGCAGTCGTGGTTTTCACGGCTTTGTCCTGTCTAAATACTTAAATTAGTCCCACGCTGGAACCACGGGCCTGATGCCGACAGGCTGGGTGGCGTAGGCCATTTTGGTGTCCTTCGTGAGAAACTTGAGTTTTTAGCAGGAACTTAAAATTACTGTAAGCTGGGGGTGGGGGTGGATTCTGTCCCTTTAAAATGAAGTTGAGAAATCCGGTGGAAAAGGAGAAATGCAATGACCTTGTAAAAAAAAACTGTATTGCAGTGTAGTAGAGGGGAAGTCAAAGCTGTTTGAAGGTACATTTGTTTTCTGGCCTTTTTTTGATCTAGGTAGTAATTACACGAGTGACTCTACCTGTATACCCAAATAGCATGAGTACTTACAAGGTGGTGAGTAGGGAGCTTCTCTGCGATGGTTTCTTTGAAAACATGAATCTGGTTTGAAAGCCAAACTGATCATCACCATTCCTGCTCCCCCAAGTCTACTGCTCTGCTTTAGTCTGGAGTGGAGGCTTCTGCCAAGGTTGGAGCCAAGGTGACTTCATACCCAGTTCATCTTTTTCTATGTAGATTTTTGGCTTTTGCCCAAACTGACACTGTTTGCAAGCTGGATATGAAAAACACTTCAGCTGGGTTTAGTTTGTCACAGAATTGGTTGATCTTATTGGAAACAGGAATTTTGAGTCAGTGGCGAGC
Organism: Elanus axillaris; assembly: GCA_026212715.1. Lineage (NCBI taxonomy): Eukaryota > Metazoa > Chordata > Aves > Accipitriformes > Accipitridae > Elanus > Elanus axillaris. Next base: position 15,975,379 of record JANZLQ010000052.1, read on the forward strand.
TGCTTTCAAGGGGAGTTGGTGCTGACTGGTGTCAAGGAAATACTGTCTTGCGGACAAAACAAGGAGTGTTGTAAGCCCTTTCCCGTTGACTGGGGAGGAAGTGCTCATGAGACAGTCATGAGATGAAACGCTTTGCTCAAGATGGTGTTTTCCATTTCTTGCAGACAGTGGGCTGCAAACACTTGTAGTCTAAGCAGAGTCCTCCTTGTAGCATAATGTCTGTGTAATTCTCCTTGCTCAGGTGAAAGGAGCAGGCCAGCTTGTGCCCCTGAACTACTCTTAATCAAAAGCACATGTTGTGTCTCAGGGTGTTTAGCAGGATTTTGATAGAAGAAAAACTGAGAAACAGGAGTTCCAGTCTTAGACCATCGTATACACCCAGTGACCCTCAAACCTTATCTAATGCAGTTTTGATTATTGCCGATTAAGATTACATTGCAACAGTTCAAACTGCTTGTTTAAATGTAAATACCACATTGTTGACAGTCTAGACAACACATGGTAAATGTGCCAAACCTGGGTGGACTGAAGTGGCTAAGCCAAATGATTCCCTGTGGCCTGGTGCTGGTGGAATTTGTGATCTTCCCTAGTGCCACGAGTGCCTGTTTCCTCTCCCCTGTAGCGTGTCCAGGAATGGGTGCTGGTGTCTCTCCTGTTCTGCAAATTGCTCCGCTTGCTCATTTTTCCCTCCTGGGGATAAATGATTAACAGTCACTCTCTTGGTCACTGCTGCTTGTGACCCTGATAAAGCTTTGACTCAGTGTTGCTTTTACCTGCGGATTAAATGATGCTGGGCTCTAGCTGGGATACTAGTGTGTCCTTAGAGCAATGCAGGAGGACTGCTATCAGCCCAGTGGAAAAGCTGGAAAAGGTAGTAAACAGAGTGATAAATTCTGGGCACATGGTACCTCAGAAGTTGCATGTAGTACTAATGCTTGAGCTGCTGATGTTTAAGACATGAGCCTTCTGATGAGCTGGCTAGCTGTGCCCTTCTATCAGGTGTCAAGCCTTAAGTTAAGCCAGGATAACCCAAGAGTAGGAGCAGTTTGACCAAGGTGAAATTCAGCCTTTTACAGTATAGTGCATTGACCTTTTCTCAGGAGTCAGGAAAGGTGTTATAAGGCTTGCTCTTATCAGTATGCCAAAAACCACAACTTGCTGTAGGAGCTCTGCTGATCAGCTTTTGAGCAGGAGATCTGCTTGCTTTGCAAAGTCTAGGCTTTCATGTGGGCTGTTGCGGTGTCATGGAGCAGGATATTTCTGTGGTTAAAAAAAAAAAAAAGCATAGAAGTTAAGTATTGATGTTAAGGTCTTCTCACCATTTGTTGGACATAAATTGCAGTGGCACTTTTATCACAAATTACAGGTGTTGTTATCCCTGCTTTTTAAAGACCTTGCAACTGTATATTTTTCTTAGCTTAGTATGCCAACTCTACATTGTATTGGTGTTTCTGGTGGCATTTGAATTGTCCCTGGATATAGACTTGCAGTGAATTGCTGTGACAGACAACAAAATGGCAATACCATATATCTTCATGTTACCTTGGGTGCTTTGGAAGTAGCAGCAAAAAATGCTGGCCACACAACTCGGTAGCTAATCCTTCTCGTAGAGTTAGTAATAAACATAGAAGCGGTACAAAGCTGGGCCCAAAATCTGCAAACCTGAGACTGGTGATAGGAGTGAAACTTTGAAAACTTTACATAGGATATTTCTTATGTTCTGAGGAAGTAGCTGACTTGTGGCTTGCTTTCTTTCAGCTTATAAAACTGTATCGGGTGTGAATGGTCCCCTGGTTATCTTGGATCAAGTTAAGGTAAAGATTCAGACTATTAATGAATGAAGCTTTTTAAGGGAGAGTTTACAAGAAAACCTGTGGCAGATTAAATACAGACTGTTGTGAAATTCATGGGTCCACTGAGCAATTTTAATACAAGACATGTTTCTAACTGCTGAGATAAATGAGAATACACAAATTGCCATGAAGCTGAGGAGAGTTGCAAGAAAGGGAAAGTCACTGAGACTGTTGAGGGAAAGAAAGGAAACTGTTTCAGTTTTACAAAAATCCCCAAAATGTTGTCTAAACTTGAATGCAGAAATGCAACTATTCACTTTGTTCTTGACCTTTTTGTTACTAAAGTGTAAGTGCTCTGTAAAAGGGAACTGTAAACACTTTTGGCTTGTTATCAAATTACTGCCAAGTTACTGTTGAAGGCAAGCACTGATGCTATGTACTGGCAAAAGCAAGCTTTTTCTTATTGTCAGACAGTGCATCATGGCTTTCCATTAGTATTTCAGGACTACTAGGGCATTTAGAATAGGTTCTATTGGGTCATTCTGCAGCCTGCAACTCTGAGCAAATATTGTATAGTCCCTGTAAAAATGGCTTTAGCCTGATACATTTTAATTGCCTTGGAATGAGTTTTGTTCTGATGATAAAATTACTTTTAAAAATAGAGTAGTGGCTAAGCTTAAGCTTGCCTGAAACTTACAACTTCTGTTTCATGACTTTTCTTCTGGATTTTAATGCTTTCCACCATCTTTCTTGTTCATCTTCAGTTTCCTAGGTATGCAGAGATTGTCCATTTGACTCTTCCCGATGGCACAAGAAGAAGCGGGCAGGTTCTGGAAGTCAGCGGCTCCAAAGCTGTGGTTCAGGTACGACTAGGGACAGGAGTGTCCTTTGTTGCAACAGGAAAATATTTTATTTATCAGCATGTGTCTGAGCCCTGTCAATTCTATCTTGTGATATGTTCTGCTGGTACTGTAAATTAAAAAAAAAAAAATCACCTACTTATTCCAAATGCAAGTGGCATGAATAATTTTTGAAAATTGAAAACTGGAGTACAATGACTTTTTTCTGTTTGCATCCCCCCTTAAATTTCTTTGCTGCTAGATTACAGGAGTCATACTATATTTGTACAATATTAGATTCAATATCAACTCCTATGCTATGTGGATGCAGGTATTTCTTTTAAGCAGCTGTTTCTTGTTAATATTAGTTCTTCTTATCTGAAGAACTTTACCCTGTCAGCAAAGGGAAATACTTGAGATCAAAGGAATGGCACTGAGTTTGTCGGTTGCTGCTGATACACTTCATGAATTTTGTTTAAAGTAGGTTTTTATGTGATGTTTTGTACTAGCAAGCTGCTCTTGAAATCCTTTGCTTGCAGAGGACTGCCTTGCTTTTCTGCCCTGTGGCTGATTAAGTTCTCAAGCTGTGAAGCAGCGTTCTAGTGTGCTGTTCTGTAAAGCACAATACTTACCCCTTTCTCCTGTGTGTTTTTTTTTCTTCTGGTATATTTACAGGTATTTGAAGGAACTTCAGGTATTGATGCTAAGAAAACGTCTTGTGAATTTACTGGGGATATTCTTCGAACCCCTGTCTCTGAGGATATGCTTGGTAAGCACTTGCATATTGCTTTGAAGAGTGAACAGACTTATCAGACGCTGACTTATTTTCACAGTACTTTACATTTTTATTGCTGTTTCTTGTAGGCAGAGTATTTAATGGATCAGGAAAACCTATAGACAGAGGCCCCATTGTTTTGGCTGAAGACTTCCTTGACATAATGGGTATGTATGTATGTGGCATCAAACTCAGTCAAATTTACACCAGTGCAGGAAGATGAGGTAGCAGAAAATAACGGTTTTCTGTAATGCCTGGAAGCTGTTCTTTGAAGCATTTGTAGACTATCTTAATTAATACAGCCTCCAAAGATAAAAAGCTAGTAACCTGACAGGCTTTCCTTGAAACCACTCATACTGTTTACATGACCACATGTATTGGGAGTCTTGGGATCTAGAAAAGGCTCAGGTTTGACCAAGTGCATTTAAAGATCTGTAGGCCTAACAGTGGGGTTTGTACCTTTTTGACATGAGCCTTAGATCAGTGCTCAAGGTCAGTGGTAGTTTGATCAAGCTTCAAACATGTACATTGAATAACATGTGTTCTTTTAAAAAATACAACAGGTCAGCCAATCAATCCTCAGTGTCGTATCTATCCAGAAGAAATGATTCAGACTGGCATTTCTGCTATAGATGGTATGAACAGTATTGCCAGGGGGCAGAAAATCCCCATATTCTCAGCTGCTGGCTTGCCCCACAATGAGGTGAGTACTCAAAACTACTCTCTAACCAGTTAGTGGCTTGCATTTCACTGGGGTTAAAAAGTAAACTAAGTTAAGTTCTGGTCTGTGTAATAGCATCATACATACAGACGGACTGAAACTTTTTTCCCTAGATTGCAGCTCAAATATGTCGCCAAGCTGGCTTGGTGAAGAAATCCAAAGATGTGATGGACTACAGTGAAGAAAACTTTGCCATTGTGTTTGCTGCTATGGGTGTAAGTCAGTATTATTGGAGGAGAATAATGCTTGAGTAATAAATAAGACAATGCTGAGAGTAGCTGAAGTACTCTAAGTAGGTCTTGCGTATATAACTAAACTGCTAAACTGGCTGGCTGAATGGCTGAAAATCCCAAATGGCAAGGAGTAGTGTAATAAACTGTGTCCGATCAGGATAAAGTGCCTTAAATGTAAAATCTCCAGCCTGGAATTCTAGCAGTAACTCATTCTGTTGGGAATGTAGGGGAGTTTTCATGATACAGAGAGCTTTGCTTATGGGTTATTAATGAGGTGTTTAGGCCATAATATGATGCAAAATGTAGTAATCTAAAATCTGGTCTGGAACTGATGCCTTAATGTTGTGATTTAGGTGAACATGGAAACTGCTCGCTTCTTCAAATCAGACTTTGAGGAAAATGGGTCCATGGACAATGTGTGTCTGTTCCTGAATTTGGCCAATGATCCGACGTAAGTAGTTATACTGTGCTGGTTGGGAACAGGCTGAGAAGAATGAGTATACTGGAAGCTGAAGCCTCACTGGTGTCCTGTCGTATGCCACTTACGCTGACATTTTGCAGGAGAACTGAGTATGAAATGCTGGTACTCCAGCTGGTGCATGTAGCGGATTTTCAGAGGGTTTTAAAGTATTTGTTACTTCAGACTGTTACCTTGCAGCCGTAAAGCACTCATAAATAATGCCATACCGTTCTATTTCAGCATTGAACGCATTATCACACCTCGTCTAGCTCTAACAACAGCAGAGTTCTTGGCATATCAGTGTGAGAAGCATGTGTTGGTCATTTTGACAGATATGAGCTCCTATGCTGAAGCTCTGCGAGAGGTACGCATTTATTAACTCGCATGCTGGGTGTTGGCAGAAAGGGTTTGTCATATAAAGTGAGAATGTAAGCTTCTGCTCAAGCTGTTACAATTAGGATTCATTACAATGTTCTAAAATAGCCAGTGAGGCTTTTAGTTATTCGTTGATTGTCTAGGATTATGTTCAGCAGTCAAACAGCTGTTGTTTCTCTGATAGCTAAGCTTACTTGACTGGTGGTGTTCAGCAGTTTGATATTATAGTTTCTGATTTGCTTTGGCATCTTGTCTCATCATACATGGTTGTGGTGACATATTTCTCTTAACAGGGGTTTGTGTGGCTGTATTTTGGTGTCACCTGCAGGAAGAGGTACTTTAAGTTGCTAGTGTAGCTTAATTAGGGGAGACAGCAGGTCTGTATGAGTGATCTGACTTCTTGGAAATGTTTTTCTGGATTGCCTCAGGTTTCAGCAGCTAGAGAGGAAGTGCCTGGCCGTCGTGGTTTCCCAGGCTACATGTACACTGATTTGGCTACTATATATGAGCGTGCTGGCCGTGTGGAAGGCAGAAATGGTTCCATTACTCAGATTCCTATTCTTACCATGCCCAATGATGGTGAGTTATTTTCAAGCGTTTTTAATAAACAGCACTTTAAAGGACTGCTTTAGAGCAACCTGCCTTACTTTGGACACACAGCAAAATAGGAAGTCATGTGGCCTTTAGGTTTCTGTTTGAATATGGTAGTTCTTGGCTGCCTTTTCTGTCCATATTGCTAATAGAAATGCTTTGCCCATTTCTGACTTCAGGACCGTTCTCTTGCCCTCTGTCAGGAGTGCTTACAGCTCTAATCCTTGCATAAGAACACTTAGTGATATATGGGGGTACTAACTGATAGCATTTTACTTTAGAAGTCTCTTAACTGCAAAAAGCTGCCGCATCAGTGCTAGAATGGATATAAAAGGTCTGTCAAACCATTTTTTTACACAGATATTACTCATCCTATCCCTGACTTGACTGGATACATCACTGAGGGACAAATCTATGTGGACAGGCAGCTGCATAACAGACAGGTGTGTACCATGCTGGTTGGAACATATTTAAGATTACTCTGTGCTTTTTGAAGTGTTAATGTTGAAATTCTTGTGTGTCTTTCCTCCAGATTTACCCACCCATTAATGTCTTGCCCTCCTTGTCTCGACTGATGAAGTCAGCTATTGGAGAGGGTATGACCAGGAAGGATCATGCAGATGTATCCAACCAACTGGTATGTAAAAGCCTCTTCAGAGAATCAGAGGCATATTTCAAATATACCTTTTACTAAACAGCCTGTAAAGGGCATGCCAAATGGTTGCAATCCAGAACACTGAGGTTGCTTTAAAAGCATTGACTGAGTGCTTAGTGTAGTCAAGTGAGACCCTTTGTTTGGGTTTGAACAGAAATCATTACACAGATTATCAAGGTAAAAGCACATCTGTTTCTATCCTTTCTAGTATGCCTGCTATGCTATTGGAAAGGATGTACAGGCTATGAAGGCTGTAGTTGGTGAGGAAGCACTTACCTCAGATGATCTTCTTTATCTGGAGTTTCTGCAGAAGTTTGAAAAGAACTTCATTGCTCAGGGTAAGTGTCTGTTTCAAGAATGTCACAGTATGCAGTAACACCTAGAAGGTCTTGTTCTCAGATCTGCCTAGTGGTGAGACATTTTCCTGCCCCATGTTTCAGTCTGTGGTTGCTTTCTGCAGGTCCTTATGAAAATCGCACTGTTTATGAGACATTGGACATCGGATGGCAGCTTTTGCGAATCTTCCCCAAGGAGATGTTGAAGAGAATTCCTCACACAACACTGGCTGAATTCTATCCTAGAGATTCAACTGCAAAACACTAGCCACAGCTTCATCTCTAACTTCTTGCTCTGTGAAATGCCGTTTGTTTTCTTTTTTTTCATGTGTTGGTGTTTACTTGTTGCCCTTAAAACCGAGAATAGGTGACATTTGTGCCAGTGTTCCAATGTACACTGATACCAGTTTTTAAAATATCCCTTCTTCCAAAGCCTGGATCTTCAGGAAAATACTTAGGCCAGCTCTTACAAATGTGCAATAGCTATCACAAAGCTTGTTTTTTGAACTGGACCTTTTGTAGACATTTCAAGGGAATGTCTGAGCTTTACCAGAAAATGCAGATCTTTACTTTCAAACCAGGAGCACATGGCTTAGAAAACATGAAAGAGCAAATGTGACTTCCTTTGTCCAAAGCATCTGCTAAATTTGATCATACGCAGTTGCCATGCTGCTGGTGGAACAGATGGCGCTCCGCTGTCCTGCTGTTGTGCCTGAAGACCAGGCTAATATGTGGAAAGTGTGGTGCATGACAACATACCTTTCTGAAAAATGCAAGTCACTGATTTTTAACTATGGCTTAAGATTCTAAAAGGTATGCGTGAACTGAGGACACTAGTAGGCAGGCTAGGTGCTTTGCTACTAGCAAAGGGTCTTTTCAGAGGTTATAGGCCATGGGTTTCTACCTGAAGGTAGCATGATAAGGCTTTAATTACTGAATTAAAGGGTTTAAATTGAAGTCTGCAGAGTAAATTTCCCACTTACCTCCCCCCCCCTTTTTTTTTAACTCTGGAAATGCCAGAGATACAAAACAGCAGCTAAAGCATTCTGAGATCTGTAGTGTCCCGGTGGGCAAAACTGTAGGTCATTCAAGGCTTTGTGCTGCTACTGAAGGGGTTTGAGATGTGAAAAAAAAAAAACAACCCTCTTATACCTGACACAGTTGTACTGATGGGAGGTCAGCTTTTAAAGTATGTCTTATATTAAATGCAACAGGAGAAAGCAACTTCATGTGTGAATGGATATTTTGAATTCTGTTATAAAGCATGCTCTAGGTGGCACTGGGTTCCGAGTCGTGTTTGAAACTGTTGTGGTTTGCACTCCAGGCACAGATTTGGCTAGCCAGGAGAGCTCAGCATTCCCAAACACTGCAAACTTGGCTAGTCAATTCAGTGTTGTTTTTTTTTTCTTTTTTCCAAATTGGTTCAGATCAGGCTCCAAGCCCAGTGCTGGCAGGCTTTCTTGCTTTTTTTCCAGGCTTAATGTAGTCTAAGCTCTGGTCTAGCTAACCAAAGCATGTTGCACCTCTCTAAATGCCTTCAGTGCTTGTCTAGGAAGGTGCTAACATGACTTGAATGATGGTGTACTAATTCAGCTTTCCCTGACATCTTCTATGTGCAGTTCTTTCTATAGTTTGTTCAGTGTTCTCTAATGTGGATGCAATAGCAACTTGATTCCAGTGCATTCCACCCTAAAGCTGTGTCAAATCTATTTTTCTTGAGGTGGGGATGGGAGGTTGGAAGTGTTGGCATGAGAATACTTTAATGTAGAGAATATCTAAATAAATTAAATATGGAAGGTGTTGAACAAAGTTTTTGTGATTCTGCGGTTGAAAACAACTCCAGGTCTTTCAGCAGTGGCTAAGATGTCCTTTGCCACTGGGGATCCTGTTTACACGAATGAAACTACTTCATGCTGTGCTGAAAACACTTTCCACTTCTAGGTGTGCAGTGAGGGCCACTTGAGCCACACCCACGTTATTGCTGGAGCTGGTTGCTTTTGGTGATCAGGATTTGGCCTTCGGTTTTGGGACTGAATGCTTTGTGCTGGTGGAGTGGCTGGGAGGTGCAGTCACGGGTAAAGGCTTTGCAGGAATGTTGGAGGGTAATGTGATACCACCACTGTTTCCACACGTCTCAACCTGTGCTTTGCACTAGAGGAGGCTAGGAAATCTTGAAAGGCTTCTCGAGAATGAGCTTAGGCATATGTTGATTTAAAATTTTCTGTATGAACAGTACTACTAAGGTGGGCCTGGATAGGTTATTCAGGTATTCTGTGCAGACAGCCTGGGGCATGACTCTGCTTAAATTCCTGATGTCAGTCCCTCTCCATGAATTAATTGTTTTAAGAGTTTCCCTGCTTAGGGGATGCAGCATGGCTGGTGAAGGTGAGAGACTGAGAATAGTGTGAGATGGGGAGATCCACGATTCTTCCTGATGTACTCCAGAGAGTAGAGATAAACCCAAACACACCTTCCTTTGAACAATGTGCGCATCAAAACCAGTCACTTAATGAGGGAAGGAAGCACCTTTCCTTTCTGCTGATTTTGCTATTCGTCTTTAAAGAGCTGTGCCCTGATGTGCTGAGCCGCACTGACACTGTCTCTGTAAAGAGTTCGTTCTGACTGATAAAAGCCTGAGGCTGTCTCAGGTTTGTTTTTTTTTTTTTGCTATTAAATGTTGTACTATGCTGTAATTTGAGCTGTTTCTTCTACAGAAGTACAAGTCCTTGAGGTAGTTAAAGACATGAGCTCATTTAAAAAAAAAAAACCAAACAAACCTCATTTAAATGTCCGAGCTGGTTCCTGCAGTATGTTTTTCATCAGGAGAGGCACTTAGGTTGCAAATCCCCTATCCTCAGTATTAATAATGGCTTTGATTGTCCCACAGACCTTGAAAGACTGTTCACTTAGTGTGGTGGAGGAAGAGGAAGGAGGATCTACTATGCTAAAAACATGTCTGGCTTAAAGTCAAAACAAGTGCTTTTGACACTTTCTACCCATTTACCCCCTCAGTTACAGTCCCCCTGTCTTGAGGGAGAGCCTGTAGCTAGGGCATGGGAATAACTTCATGAACAGATGGCAGCTGTTGGTGCTCAGTAACTCAGGTTTTGAAAACATGAGTAAGAGGAGAAATTCCAAAGTCCGGTGAATTCCTGAAATCCTTCAGGAGGTGACGGGTTTTGGGGACAAAGGTTGAAAAAGCATTCCTGAGCGTGGGTGAATGCTGCAGAGCAAGGCACCTGCCTCTCATGTGATACCTGCAAGTGTCTGCATATGGATAACATGGGTCCTGAAATGTGCATGTGTTGCAGAGCAAAGCAAAAGGAATTCTGCAATTATAAGAATATCCATGGCAATTAAGCTCTACTAATTTGCAGCTGATGGGAGCAAAGGGGAACAAATGAGATATATTCTGTGGCTCAGGGCAGGCTCGTGAGCAGCTCTGACGCACAGGCAAGCCATCAATGATAGCGTGGCTCATCCGGGCCAGACAAAGGTTTGGGATGAATATAAATAGCAAGGGTGGCTTTGTGCCAGGGATAAAATAGCTGTTGTCTGCAGCACACGGGAGCTGCGTGCTCAGCCTGCGTTGCAGGGAGAGAGGGGCCAGCTGGGTTGCGGCAAGCGTGGTGCTTGGATGGAGCTTGGCAGCCACGCAGCGGCACTGCTTGCCCGGCCAGGAGCAAGTGGAGAGAGGTTGGAGCGAGCTGCCGTGTGTCAGCTCCCAAGTCAGCCCTGTTGCTGCAGTCCAGAAGGACAAGGCTCTTTCTGATCCTGTATCACCTGGAAATAAGATTATTTTTCAATTACATATTTAGACATCAGTGCAAGAAGCGCTTCAGAAATTATCAGGCCTGCTGGAAGCAGCAGTGCATGCAGTAATGCTTCTTAGCTTGCTTGGGTGATGCTGTAAGCGCAGTGAGTTTCTGCACGGTGCTTGTGGGGACCAGGGGTAGGGCTGGCTTTGGTTCGCTTGGCTTTGTAACACCAAAGGAGAAGGTTGTGCTTCCAGGCACAAAACCAGCCTGCTGAGGCTCTTCAGCTCATATCTGGGGGACTTAATTCAGGCTTACTTGCTGCTTAAACCTCTAGGGTCTCTGGTTTAATGAGGCATGTATGTCTGGCAGAGATTTGGTGGCAGCATCCAGCTCTGACCTGCCCCTTCTGCTCCCTGGACTCCTGCGTGTGAGTGACCGGGCTGCGACGGCTGCGCTGCTCCTGCCATGCTGCTCCTGACTGGCAGTGACTCCCGCTGGGATCTCCAGGCACGCCTAAGCCTGCTCTCCTCTGGCTCCAGAGACTCAAAGCGGGGCAGAAATCTGTGTTCCTCCCAGCTCCTGGAGAAAATGCATCTGCCACTACAGGCACAGCACTGCTGTCACCCTGTGCACACAGGCAGGTTCCTGGGTAACAACAGAGCCTGTCCTACAGACCAGAAACTTCCAGGTAGCAAACAGGCTGAGCCTGGCACAGGGCCCTGTCAGAGAGGAATGACAAAAATAGCTTTAGCTTCCATCAGCCGGAGGCCCTGGGAGCAGGCTGGGGCTTGCAGCACAGCTATTTTAGCGCTGAATTGAGAGCGTAGCCCTTCACTGGGAAAACGGGGTGGGAAAGCAAAGGGTGCTGAGAGCCAGGAGGAAGGGGTGCCCATCTGTGTGGCATCAGGCCGGGCTGTGCTATGAGCTGTCCTTGGGCTCTGTGTTCCTGCCCGGCAAGGAGCGAGCAGCTCTTGACATGGCGTTTTAGCCGGATGCTAAACAAACAGCCCAATATTTCATGGTGTGGAGACAGCAGGTACCATGCTAAATGGGACGTGCTGATCTCCCAGCTGCTGCCTTAGCGCATTTACACGCTGTTTTCTTTTTTTTTTTTTTTTTTTTTGGTAATGACTAATGAGGACTGCCTGGGGGTCTTATCCCCCTTTGCCAACTGATGTCAGCCAGTCAGGTCCCATGGAGAAGCACACGCCAGCTGTCGGCTCATTTAGGAGGGGAGGAGAGCAAACATTGAACACGTTTCCCCTACCCTGCCCCTTGGGTTTTCAGTTGGGACTGGCAGATGTAAGGCAGGGGAGCAGGCTGGTGGGGAGAGCTGCTGCAGGTTATTTGCACATCAAAAGCAGCTTTGCCTCCGACCCTCTATCACCCTGCGAGCACGAGGTGGCTCGATTTAATTGCTCTTTCAAAGGCAGCCCTGGTCTTGTCTCTGCTGAGATTTTAGGTCTGACTCTGCCCCCCCCCCCCCATAGTCAGAAACTGGTGCAGTGGCACCAGGGTGTTAAAAGAAGATGCAAATCAGCTTTTCTCCATCTTGAAGCTTATTTGCATCTGCTGATTAGTTCAACAACTAATTCAAACTCCTTCTGTTTGAGGACGGTTGGTGCTCGGGCAGCTGAAGCAGAGCTAACCCAAAGCGCAGACGGAGCAGGGAACCCCAGTGACGGTGGGGGAGATGCACAAGCTGGTGTTGCTTCTCCTCTTTTGCCCCCCAACACCTAAGCCAACCATGCCCCTTCTGCTTGGACGCTTCCTTAACCCTGGGAGCCCTGGCATATGAGGATGCCATCCCGTTCATGTTCAACCAGCCACAGAGGAAGCTCTGGGTATCATGAGGGAATAGCTTTACCTCGGTATTATCAGGGCTTTCTGCTCCTTTCTGAATGTCCCTCCTCCTCGGCATGAAGCAGCGGGGTTGCAGCCGCGGTTGTCCTCCACCGCTCAGCTTTCCTTGTGATCTCACGGCATCCGAACGCTGGAGCTGTGCTTCTGTTTGTGCAACAGCCCTACAAGGGCCAGGCAGTGCCAGTTACCCGATTTCTGCTGCTGCCTGAGGCAGAGGATGCTCTGAGCCCTACCTGTGGGGAGGGGACAGCTTTTTCTCATCGTGCCTTCATTAGGGTTTTGGTGGAAAAGAGGTGAGGTATCATCTAGGGTAATGGAAGAAGCAGCCTAGGGTTCCCCAGGGCTGGGATTTCAGCTTCCCAGCATCCTGGGCATTGCCAAGAAGCTGTCCTTACAGTGTACGTGCCCTCGGGAATGCTGTCCTTGCTCCCGACCTGCCCCGACTCCCGCTGCTGCTCCTCAGCCCTGGTAAGTCTCCGCTTTGCTGCACTGCAGCATCCGCAATTTGGTTGTGACCTCTGTGGGACAAGGGATGTCCCCTGGGATAACGGCCAGTTCGGGGGGCTCTTCCTCGCTGCTCCCCTGACCCAGATACATGGAAAAAAGCCCGAGAAGGGTTCAGCTGAGCCGGCAGCACCGCGCAGCCGGGGCAGGCGATGGTCGGAGGTGATTTGTAACAGAAGGTGCTGCTCAGGAGAGAGAGAGAGAGAGAGAGTCCTCGCACGTGGTTTTCTATCTTCTTCCTCCTCAGCAGTTTTCAAAGGCTCTAAAAATAAACTTCCCTCATGCCTCGGGCAGCGTGAGCAGAGCCAAGGTTTCCCTGGAAAGCATCAGCAGGAGCTGGGTGCCAGTGCCAGGTGCCCTTTTGGGGGGCACGGAGCAGCTTCTGTGCGGCTTGGGCCGCCTACCCTATGCTGTGGTGGGACGAGTGCCCCACGGAAACAGATGAGTCAGGATGAATAGTGTTTTCTGCAATTTGAGCGTTTCCCCCTATTTTCTGGCCCCCAACATCCCCTTTTACCTCCCCCC
>JANZLQ010000052.1:15988905-16008767 GCA_026212715.1 Elanus axillaris
CCCGCGCTGTTTAAACCTGTGAAAGCGCCAGATCCGTGCAGTGCAAATAGGCTCCGAGTTGACTGGGTTTGGAGGAAAACAACTTCAATAGTCAAAATATTGCCTTGGTTTTGTTAAGGCGTTTCCACTGTATGTCTCCCTCTGTAATTGTTTTCTCCGGCTCTCCTCAGGACATGGACCTGCCTGCTCTGGGGACGCTGGATCCGGGACCACCGGGGCCGGAGAGGTTTGGGCTGTGCAGGGTTGGGATGAAAATCGGTCCCACCTGCAGAGCAGGAGGCGAAGCCCGTGGGGTGCGGGCTGGGATCGGGGCCAGGTGGATTATCTCCTCTCTGATACCCCCTTGTTTGCCGGAGGCAAGTTGCCGCTTTTCCATGCATGGGTTATCCCAGCTGCACGGCGGAGATAACGCTGCTCGCCCACGCAGCAAAGCACTGGCGGGGCTGGAAACAAACGGGGCCAGGTGGAAGGATGTCCCCAAAGGGGACCTTGGTGTGCTGCGATAAATGGTTTGTGGCTTGGGGGGGGATGATGTGTCCCAGAGAGGAGCACGGCAAAGCACCATCCTGCGTTGCCACTCACCAGCGGTGAAAACCCTCCGAATGCTGCCAAGCCAGGTGCTCGGAGAGGCTAACTTAAGTTTTAAAAAATTTATTTATAAATAAAAACATAAAATTACCAGTAGTTTACATCGGTCACCAGAAATAACATCCAAAAAACCTGCAGAAAAATAATTATATGTACAGGCTGAGCCTGGCCAGCCGCAGAGCGGGCAGGGTGGCCGCGGCTCACACCGGGAGCGACACACCTGCGATGCGGACGGTCACACACAGCGTTGTGCAAAGGCAGCACGTTGATGCCTCCGGGCGATCACATCATACAGCGCTGGCTGGGGAGGACACGGGGCTGGGGGGGACCCGGGACGGTGCCGCCGAGGCCAGCGGGCGCGGGAACGGGGCTGAGCAGGAGGACACGGCATCGCCTCGCTGGGGGCTGTGGGATGGGGCAGCCGGGGAGGGCTCTGCTCCCCTCGGCATCCCGGGTGTTTGGCACTGGGAAGCTCCTGGTCGCCGTACTCTGGCTCCGGTGTGGGATGCGGAGGGGGTGCAGAGCCCTTGGCGCAGGGCTATGGCTTGGATGATGCAGAAAATCCCTTCTGGCCTCGAGAGCCGGAGCGGAGCCGGGTGCTGTCCTTCAGCTCCTGGCCTTCTCTCCAAAACATCCTTCAGCAGGTCTGGGCAAAGGCTGGCAGACCCAGCGTGGCCCTGACCTACAGCCGCAGGGCTGAGCAGGGATTTGAGGTCGGCTTTTCTCCAGCGGACCATGGCTAAGGATCACCTTGTGCTGTGGGCCAGCACCGGGACCGGCCGGGATGCCCCGGGGCGGCGGGTGTGGGGATGCTCCGGGGCAGGTGCAGAAGGCACAGACTGGTTTCAGTGTGATGCCTTTACAGGCTGGCTGGAGCGGGGTGAGGAATGCTGAATTTTGCTGCTTGTGTACAGCTTTGAGCCCTTGGCCAAATTTGCAGCATGGGATCGTGCAAGACCCACCGCCCCCTCCACCAACCCTGGGATGGAGCTTCCCAGGCTGATGCCCAGCTTGCTAGTGAATAAACAAACATATTACAGTAAAAATACCATTGCACTAGCACAAAGTGGTCCCGGCTGGAGACCTCTACCCTGGCAAGCTGGATATTGGCTGATTCCCTCCCGGCTCGTGCTGAGCTGCGGGGGGACAGGAGCCTCACGGCTGGTGGTGTGCAGCAGAGCCTTGTTATCCGCTTGCTGGCGGCAGGAGGAAATTTTAAGAGCTGGGGTAGAAAACAAAGTGAAAGTGGTTGGTCTGGGTTTTTTTTTCACCAGCTCCTGTCAACAGGATCCCATGGATGTAAGGGCACAGGAGGAGATAAGGCAGCTGGGGTTCCTGGGAGGAACGGTTGCAGCGAGCAAGGGAGAGGGCGATTTCCCCCTCGATTCCTTGGGTCAGACTGTGGCTTGGAAATTTCTATTAATTCTTCAATCCAGTTGCCTGTCTGGCAGCTGGAGAAAAGGGACACTAAGTCCTTGTCCATCAGAGCAGGGAACGTTGGGCTCGCCACGGCTGTGCAGGTCCAGGGAGGAGGGATGTGCCGGTGTGCCCGTGGCCAAGGGACGGGACGGGTGTGGGCTGTGCTCGTTAGTGAAAGGTGATTTCAGTGGGGGTGTTGGCTGTAACGAGGTGGGGGGTGTGTGCATGGGTAGGGTCCTTCCTGAGGCAGGACAGCAGCCGAAGGACGGGAGAAGTGGATGTGCAGGTTGTGCTGACAGCAGGAGGCAGCTCCTTGGCCCCACGGAGCTCTGGAGCTCAGCACCGACCAGAGGAAAGCTGAGGAGCTGTGAGAGCAGCGTGGTGCTTCCTCCAGGCCGTGGGCAGGGAGCAGCTGGAAACGTGCCGTGGCCGATTCCTCTCGAAGACAGTGGGATGGGCTGCGGTGTCCCCGTCCCCAGGGCCGTGCCATCACAGGGTCCCTCCGAGCCTGGAGCAGAGCATCCCCTGGGAGTTTTGCATCATCTCGTTAACCTGACAGCAGATTATTTGCCAAAGTCCTGTTCCCTGACCGCCCCCCGTCACCGGCTTCTCAGTCCTAAAAGTGGGCAGAAGGGATGCTGCCGGGGCAGCAGCGGAGGCGAGGGGGAGCTGCTGGCACGTCACCATGTCACCATTGGCACGAGTTGCTTGTTCACCTCTGTAACACGACAGGCAGCGGAGGGCACCGCCGCGGTGCGACACGGGGAGGGGAGAAGGGCTGGCGAGCTGGTCAGGCCACCAGCTTCACTAATAAATACATGGCTCATCTGAACTGTACAAGGTGTGGGGCAGTGCTTCTCGCCTGGAAGGGATGCCCGAGCTGCAAGAAGGAGAAGGCAGACCTGGCTCAGATCTCGGTGGCGATGATGTCCTCGTAGGGGACGTCGGTGCCGGGTATGTCCAGCTCGATGGGCTCCTTGCCGTCTTCCCCCGCAGCGAGCTGCTGGAGCATCTTCTCCAGGTTCTGGTTCCTCTTGTACATGTGCAGGTAGCTCTGCTGCAGCTGCTTCTGGTAGTGAATCACCTTCTCCTTCTCCTCTTTCCACGTCTGCCGTTCATGCTGGAAGCCGGAGGTCATCTGCTCGTTGTTGTCTCGCTCAGCCTTCAGCTCTGCCCTCAGCCTCTCCACCTCTCCCTGCAGGGCTTGAGCATCGTCCACCATGACGCAGGGCCTGGCCACCTCCCGGGCTTCGCTCAGCTGCTCCTTGAGGACGGCAAGCTCCGTCCGCAGGTCTACAATCTCCTGCTCCAGCAGGTTCACCTTCTCCCTCAGCAGCTCGGACTCGTTCTTCTTGCGCTGGAGTTCATTCTCACACACCTCCAGCTCCATGGCTTTGGTGCGCAGGGAGCCCTCCAGGTCCTGGGTCTTCATCTCCAGCCCTTCCATCTTCACCCTCACCTCCTTCAGCTGAGCCTTCAGGCTGAGGATCTCGGTGGTCTTGGTGTTGAGTTCTGTCTGGGACTCCTTCAACTGCTGCTTCAGGAGGGAGATCTCCCCCGACTTCTGGCACACCTGTGGGGAGGGATGCAGCACCCGAGTTATGGCTGTGCCTCAGAGAAAGCCTGCAGCACCCACGGTACCCTGTGCAAACCATGCTGGGCATTGGCCTGGGGACACCCCGGCCATGAATTCCCATCCAGGGAGATGCCCCAGCACAGGGAGCAATGCCCCTGGCTCTCAGGGGGGCTGGAGAGGACCCCACGCTCTCCACGCATCCCCACTCCAGCTGACATGGAGGGCTGCGGGTGAACAGCCGTGAGGATTTAAGGAGCTGACACCCCTCAGCTGAGGTGTGGAAATGGAAGGTATCAAGGAAGCGCTCAAGTCTCAATACCCGGTCCAACGTGTTTGCCGAAACCACCTCCAATGGCTCACACGGTCAGTTAAACTCGCTAAGCTTGTTTTGCAAGCAGACACCCAACTGCACCCTGCACCCTACAAAATTGCAGCTGGGAGCAAAGCGTGTAAATCCCACTGGAGCCTAAAGCGTGGCTGGTATAGCCGCTCCCAGAGACAGCTGTTGGGGCTTCGGCATCCAGCTGCACTTGGCGGGACCCTGTCGCTGCAATTTCGGTAGGGCTTGCAAACAGCCTGGAAAGGTGCCTCAAAAATGCAAATAAAATAGCGATACTGAAAGCAGTATGAGAAACCCTTGCATGTGAGGGAGCTAAGATGAACGCCACGCTCCTCGAAGCACGCTGGGCAACAGCTATGCTTCTCCCTGTACAGCCGCAGTGAAGCGATATCGGGGCACATTATTTAGGTGGGTGGGCTGAATTTTCAGCAGTTTGTTCAGCGATACCCAATCAGTGAGAAAATTAAGTTTAAGCATGGAGTGGAAGGTTTTCCGGCTCTCTAATAAATGTCCATGGCAAGTCCAAGTAGTTCCTATTTACACACGGGAAGGCAGCGTTAATGCTCCTTTGGGGCAGGCAGCCTGAAAAACCCTGTGCTGGAGGTTGGAAACACAAAGTTATTTTAATGACTGGGATTTTTATGCAGAAGCTGTTTCCTTATATGATGTGAAGTGCTGAGGGGTTAAGAGGGGCAGTGAGTCACTCAATTATTAACTTACAGAGCCTCCACGTGACAGACTAGGGCTCTCCTCCACTTTAATATCTATCTCCTACAGCCTGGCCTTGGTGTGGGCACCGTCTGCTCTGCTCAGCCCCTCTGTGGTGCTGCTGGATGCAGGTACGGAAATGGAGAAGAGCTGTGTGGTTGATTGCCAGTGCCGGAGCTATTGCATTCCATGCACATGCTCTGCTTTCGGCGTTGGCAGCCCGAGATGCCGCTCGGTGCTCCGGTGCCGCTTACCTCCCACTGGGTCTCCTCCAGCGCTGGGGCGAAGCTGGTCTTCTCCTTCTCGTAGGACCTCAGCTTGGTCTCCAGCAGGTTTTGCTCTTTCATGAGGTTCTCCAGCTCCTCCCGGAGCTGCTTCTTCTCCTGCTGCAGCTGGAACACTTGGAGGTGAAGGACCTGCTGCGTCCGCTGGGTTTTCTGGGAGGTTTGCTTGAGCTTGCTGTTGCATTTCTGCTTGAGGCCCTCCATCTCTTCCTTGCAGCGGCGCTGCTTCTCTTCATAAGCCTGGCAGGAGCTGACTTCCTTCTCCTCGAAGCTCGACTGAAGCTCCTGCAACTCCCCCTCCCTCTCTAGCAGCTTCTGCTCCAGCTCTTGGATGGTGGACTCATCCGTGGAGATGGGCGAACGGATGCAAGTGGTCTTCTCAGCAGCGTGGTGGTGGGGGGCTTTGCCGGGGTTGAGGATCTTGTTGCCCCCATCGGAGAAGGACATGGCCTTGAGGCTCATCATGTTGCTGTCCTGGATGATGGCACACTGCAAGATATTGTGGGCTGAGCCCCCAAAGCGGCTGATGGGTCCCATGGGAGTGACGAGGGGATCCAGCTGGTAGCTGCTGCTGGTGCTGTGGGTGGGGAGGCTGGACATGGAGTTCCTGCCGGAGTCGGACAGACCCCCGGAGAACAGCACCGGCTTCAGCTCCTGCTCCTTGGCTTTGTCCGGGGGGTGCAGCTGCTGGGAGAGGTGACCCCCGTTCTCCGGGGAGGAGTGGAGGATGGCACCGGACCGGGGCAGCACCGGCTTGAAGGCGGTCGGTCGTGCAGCCGGTTTCTCTGCGCCCTGGGGAGAAGAGCAGAGCCCGTCAGCGCAGACCGACACCATGTCATCTGTCCTCCCCCATCCCCTCTGCCCCCCAAGGACGAGACCCCCATGGCAGGGGCGGCTTGGGTCTCCACCAAGGGCCAACAGCTCGGAAGGATGCTGAGGGCCAAAACTGCCTCTGTCAGGAGGCAAACAGTGTGTTTGGAAATGAAAGGATACGGATCACGTTGCTGATCCAAATCCCCGAAAGCAGCGGGTGGCAGGGTGCCCTCAGCACCTCCCCGCTGCCCCTCTCCTCCCGCTTCCTCGGCACAAACTATTTTCCTCTGAGCCTTCTCCTGGACTAGGACCAGGACAACCTGGACCTGCACCCACTTTGAGGGCAGATGCGGTCCGGTGGGACACCCCCTACTTCTGGGGCCACCGCGTCCCCTACTAACCACTTCCAGCTGACTGGGAAAGGGCATCAGCTTCTGGGGCGTGGGCGTCCCGAAATCCATGCCGCTCGTCCCGGCTTGGCTGCCCAGCTCCCCGCCGGCAAGCGAGGTATAGTCCGCTCGGTGGGAGCCGTGAGATTTCTGGCTGACCTTGATGTAAAAGAAGTCCTCATTCTTGCTGCTTTTGGAGCTGGACTTGTGGCTGGAGTCCTGGGAGAAGCCGAAGCGGAGCAGCCCGTCCGAGTACCTGTTGAGCTTTTTCAGATGGGATGACTTGCGGAGCTTGTACTGGGAGGCTCGGCAGTGCTTGCTGTGGAAGCTGTGGCCGGAGATGAGGCTACTGACGCTGCCCATGCTGCTCCCGGGTGGGGGGCATGCAGCGGGGGGAGCGGAGCCCGGCTGAACCGTATGGCGAGGGGTCCGGGCAGCGGGTAGAGATGGGTGCTGCTGCAATCATAGCAAAGACCTCGCTGCGCCTGGGAGCTGCAAGCCTGGGGGAGGCAAGGAGAGCAGGGTAAGGAAAAGCGGCTTGGGAGGTGGGTGCAATGCTTGGGATGCCTGTGGTCCGGGCATCGGCAGGAGCGGGGCGGTTTCGGATGATATAAGAGCCTAAACACACGCCGTGCACGCGTGTTTGGGTACAAGCTGGCACGGGCACGTGAAAGGGCTTGTGCAAAGGGTATGTGTGCACCGTAGGGCACGTGTTTCCCTGTGTGTGTCTCGGGCTGGGGGGTGCAGATGAACTGGTCGGTCCTCAGGTGCGTGCAAAGGGAGAAGGATGCTGCTCCCCTGCTGCCAGCCCAGGGCGGCTCTTCTCCATCCCTCCGCAGAAGCCCCATGTGAATGAAGGAAGGAGGCAGACAAGGAAGGCAGGGAAGAGCAGGGCTTTTCCCTGCACCTGGGTCTGGCTCCAGCAGCCTCCCACAAACTGCCCGTGTCCCCCAGGCTGGCTGGCACCCGCCGTGGCACGGTTCCCGGCCGGTTGGGCACATCCTGCCCCGCACCCGGGGGCTTCCCGGGAGCTGCTGGGAACGGTGCACCCGGATGAGGCCAGGAGGGTTATGAGACACCGGAGTCTCTAAAAAGAAGGAGAGGAGGAAAAGGGATTTGTAGTGATTTTTAGGTGCCTAACAGGCACGAATTTCCACAAGCGCCCGTGCCTCCTGCTTGTTCCATGCCAGATGGATCCCATCTCCTGACAGCCGCGCTCGACGCTGCGAGCTGCAGTCACAACCTCTCCTGTATCAGCCTGTCACTCCCTGATTTCTCTCCAATTTTCAGTGCTCCTCTTAACCTACCTGAAAAGGGATGCTGTGAGGCTTAATTATGCTTAATGTCTGCGCAGCTCTTAAGAAGACAAGAGGCGTTATGTGTGCGCTAAGTATTGTGATTACCATTCAGAGGTATGCGGGGCTGTGCATTAATTCTCTTTGCTATGGGGGGAGGGAAAAAAATAATAGAATCCCAGCTCCTGGTGGCCTTTGTGACACTTGGCTTCCAGTGTCAGGGCAATAATGGAGATGCACCTTCCATCTAGATAATTAAAGGGTGAGGTGGGGAAACGGGGGAGGAGCTGCTCGTAGGCAGAAGTTAGTGCATGATCAAAATGAGCTAAATCAAAATGAGCTAAAACCTGTTTGCACAGGATGATGAAAAAGGAAACGTTTCTGCTCTCTGCTACAAACAGAACAGCTCAAAGCTCCCACTCTCGGTGCTGTTGGTGCTGCGTGGTCCAGCTCTTCTCCGGAGCTGCCCCGTACCTGGCTCCCATTGCCTGGGGGTAAAATGTCCCTTGGCAGTGGGATAGGGCTGGGTGGTGGAGGGGATGCAGGCACAGTGTGCCAGGGCATCCCTTGCTGCCTCATCCTCAAGGCCTAGAGAGTTGCTCCTATGTTTTCCCCATTCTTTGGTACATCCTGCCTTACGCTCGCTCCGGCGCAGGCTCCTCTGCATCCTGAACAGGCGAACACAGACCTGCGCTCATCCCTCAGCTTTATTTGTTTTCTTTTTCTCTGTGCCCTGAGGACCCAGACTGATTAAGTGTCAAAGAAAAGTCCCAGAAAGACAGAATATCCGCTTTAATCCCCAAATCCATTTTTGGGAGATTAAGAGAAGTAAGTAAGAACTAAGGTCTGAACTGCTGCCTGGATGCTGATATGCTAAAAGTGATCGATGACTTTGGCTTCATTCATTTTTACAGGGTAAGAGGCATAATGTGAGCGAAGGGGGGAGGAATAGCTGCAGGGAACAGGATAATTGGCACAGGAGGCTGCTTCGCCAGCATGTGTTCCCGACACCACGCGCTTGTGTGTATGCGCCTGCAGAAGAGAAAAGGCAGCGTCACAGCAGCAAAGCTGCCAACTAGAGCGACAGCAGCCCAGAGACAGCGTTCAACACGTGCGAGCGAGCGGGGAGTTGGGGAAAGCAGCCGATGTATGTCCATACACCTATGGCAGAGGTGTCAAGGAGGTCTGATGCCTTAAAATGTGGCACGGCACGGGGTGCGTGGATCCACTGCTCTGGGGATGCCAGGCTTGCTGTCGCCGTGACCAGAGCACCCAGCCCTTTGGACAGATGCACCCTTGGGTTTTTGGGTGCCTACAGTGAACAGGAGAAATGTGGAGAGGGAGTGCTGGGACTTTCCAGCCTCTTGGCAGGAGGCGTTTCAATCAATCCCAGCCCTCCTACACATGCCTGAGAGGGTTGGGCACGTCTTTTTCTCCTTCTTCCCTCTTTTGATTTAAAAATGAACACTTTGAAAGCCGTGGAGGAGTTGGCATTCACGCACAGCGTTAGCAGAAAGAGAAAGGCTCTGGAGACAGCACAGCTGGGAGCACACCAAGCAAGAAGAGGGCACAGGCTCCAGCTTCAGCTTTGGGGGCACCTCCAGAAAGAGGGACCAGACTTGTCCCCCCTCCTTGTTCAGCCTCTGTGGCACGTGTTTGCGTCTTCCCCTGCGTCAAATCTAGTGAGTGTGTGACTCTACGGGGAGCCAAATTGGTTTGCTGAGCCAAACAAAAACTAGTCGTTATGTACATACATATCTATTTAGACGCATGCATATATGTATATTTTAAGGGGGTTTGCATGCTTGGCAACAGCCACAGTTCAGTTAGGTTAGGCATATTGCAAAGTGTAAAAGGGGGCTGGGGGTGGGGGGAAAAAAAAAAAAGCGATACTGAGTGCAGGGTCTAAAAATGCCCCGGCAATGGTGAGTGCCCCAGTCTGTGCAGCTGGGGGGGCCACACTGCGGCGAGTGGTGCAGGCAGCCCGGATAAGCGTGCAGGAGTACTGGGGCTGGACCTGTGCACGTCTCTGGGGTTCACGTTGTCCGCTGTGGGTCCGTGTGTGCCTGCCAGCCAGAAAAGACACAAGCCTTTTCTTCTCGCTCTGCCGCCTCCAGCAAATGAACCCTTCAAAGCTCTTTTGACGGTACCGTGGTGGGGAGGGGGCCAGGGCGACGGCACGAGCCTCATGTCCGTCGGACCCCCAGGGTCCGTGCATGTGCTCCATGACCCTTTGTGGGACTTCGAGGGGCTGTTAACAAAACCCATGGAAGCGGAGTGGTGAGCCAAGAGGCGTGCGGGTCTGGAAGTGGCCGCCCATGGGGCAGACCGCCAGTAAACACCCGGGCAGCGTGGGCTGAACCCCCGGGATCAGGGGCTGAACGCATGGATGCACCAGCTCTTGCTTTTGCAGAAACAGAGGGGAAAAAATGAGTGGCATCCCACATTCATTGCAGTCATGCCTACCCTGCAATTGCATGTGGGAGAGCAACTCTCTCCATCGCCTCCTTTCTGAATGGGCTGCAGGAATTTAATCTTATCTCCTTGCAGCACGGTTTCTTTGAAGCCTTTCCCTCTTCCCTGCAGAGTTTTCAGAGGCGGTAGCTTTCTCTCTGCCTTCCCCAGACAGGTCACCTTTCGTTAAGCGCCTTCGTTTCCTTCCAGGCTTCGCAGTGTTACTCCCCCCCTGCTGATCCTGTTCTTCTCCCCTCAGTATGCGAAAGCTTCCTTCTCCCCTGCACTCTCTTGCCTACTCTTTTTCCCTCTTGAATTATTATTCATCATTTCTGTGCAGATGCACCCACACATTTGGGTGTTTGTTGGGAGATGCAGAGATAATACAGAAGCTGCAGCAGCTGCCAAGAGCCTGGATCCAGAAGCAGCCTCCTTCCTTTTCCCTTGATCGCTGCCAGCTGACGTGCCCCTCTTTTACTCAGTGACTTGGGTCTTTGAGACACCAGGAATGGGACCCCGGGGGAAAATACGGGCATTTCCGTGCTAAAAAGCCATACACGTGCTACCTGGAGCATCTGACTGTGTTTTAATGAAGAGGATGGCTTAATCCAAAACTTGGAGCCCAGCAATCCCACCGAGCTGGATTTGGGATCTGCAATCAAAACCGGGTTCTGATTTCAGGACCCCCAACCCCAACCACTAACGAACACCAGGCCAATGAGACAGACCCACCTCGGGCTGCGGGAGCATCTGCCTGTCGCTGCTCAGGCTCACGAGCTCTCCCTGTGCCCAGCTGGAGCCAGGCTCTCCGAAACCCGCTCATTTTGGTCTCCAAAGAAATGGCAGCAATAGGGCTTGGAGAGCCCCATCAGTGGAGCCGACCTTGCCCCCACCCTGTAATCTTCATCCTAATCGTGCTAATGGGGATGAATTCAAACACCGCCCAGGCAGACGCCGTCCTTGTGGTGCTCAATTGTGGCTCGGTGCAGGCAAAGGGCCCCATTACAAGGCTTTCATTCACTCTAATTCATTGTCCCTCACTCATTCATTGACATTCATTGGGATCATTTTGATCGGAGGCAGGGAGTGAATTGAGTCCGGGATTCACAAAGCGAGCACCATGTGTTCTGCCCTGATTTGCCATTAGTGAAGGGGGACACTCCAGATGAAGAATAACCAGCCTCAATTACATGTTACATCCACTCTAATAGCCCAGGAGTCCATCACACTTAATGTTATTTCAATGAACACTAAGAGAATTCACACCCACTGGCTGGTGCTTGTTAGAGGAGACGGCAGTGGCTTTGGCAGGGATTTGGGTGGGCTTCGTGCCAGCGCACCAGTGGCCGACTGTGCCGGATCTCTGCCAGGCCAGTGTCCCCAGGCAGCTGGGCTCTTATGCCCCAACCGGTGATCCTGCTGCAGGCCCTGGAGACGAAGGTGCAATTGCTCAATAGGGGGGGAAAAAAGCAACAAAAGGCAACCCGCGTCTGTTTTGACGCCCGTCGGCAGCACCGAGCGCTGCCTCTTTCCACCCGGTTCCTGCGGGAGGGCTGCTCAGGTCAAGGTCGCTTAGGCTGCCCTTCCTCCTGCCAGCCCTGCTGGAAAAGCCAAAAATCAATGCTGAATTCAGCGTCAGCTTTGGGAAGAGCTTGACAGAGCTGTGTACACCTCTCTTCCATCCATCGAGCAAGCGAGGCACCAGGCTTGACTGGGGATGAGTCAACAAGTGGCTTTAATGGGAGAGTAGGGCAAAATCCTCTGTATGATGATGTAGGTGGCATTGAGGCAATTGGCTTGAGCTATGTTTGGGGAAGCCAGTACTAGAATAAGAGGAATTTCTCAAATTAACAATGAATCATATTGGCAGAGGGAGCTTAAGAGGGTATCGGCTCAACACCCGCTGTGCTGAGCCTACTTCCATGCTGCCTGGTGCCTCTGCAGGGAGCCAGCAGCATTTCCCTGTGTGGGAGCCCTGGCTGAGCGGAGAGAGGCTCCTGTCCCTGCCCGAGGACGATTGCTCAACCCACAGAAAATCAGTGCAAGTCAGCAAAGTCCCATGACTTTCAACGTCTGCGTTTCTGCAGTCTCGTGCTTTCTCTCCAGCAAATGCTTACTGGACAGTTAGCCTGAGCCCAAACTAATAGCACCAGCAAATACGTGGGCTACAAAAAGTGATGTATCATTCTTTCTGTCTCCCTAGCCTGAGAGGGACTTAGAAGCGAGACAAACCTTGTTGCTGGTGGCTGGAAGGCTGCAACCTCAGCCAGCAGGTATTTTTTCCCAGGAAAAGCTGGTGTTTGCCCTGGCAGCCTGTGGGGTGTTACAGCCCACAGGAAAGTCAGGAGATAAGCCAAGTGAGCTGGTGGGAGAGGGCTGGGCTGGGGCAGCGTAACCGATCCTCAGGCTCGGCAGGTCACCGAATGTCGTGGCGAAGGAGGACAAAACATCACCTACTTAACCTGCTCCCACCTGCCAGCCCGGTTAGCGGTCAGCGATGGGACGGTGTCATTAAAGGAAGGCTGTGCCGGGAAGCTGATGCTCCCTTGCCAGTCCGTGCTGACCCGGGTGAGACGGGGCTGTTTACGGAGCCAGCCCGTGTTTTCTGTGCACAAGGCGACGAGGGATTTCTGCTGCCGAAACACCCCGTCTCTCCCCTGCACAGCTGCAGTTTATATTAAACAGCTTCATATGCAAGCAAATCCAAACAGCGTTATCACAAGCTGGGCTTGAGACGGTCCCTCCTGCTGTCCCTGTACCCCCGTCTGACCTTGGGAAAGGGTTGTTCCCAAGATGCGCTGCCCTCGCTGGATGCAAGCGCAGCAACAGCAGGGCATTGTGGGAATATCCCTGCACTGCTCTGGGAGCCTAAGCATCCATGTTACTACCACCTTGGCTTGGTCTACAGCTCTTCTTTATGCTCCTGATGCTATACATTCCTGCAAGTCCTACTACCATGACTGACTCCTCAGTCCTACCCATGACGTCCCCAGCTCTCCGCTCACACCAGAGCCCAAATGCTTTCTCCCTCTGTTTTAGGCTAAACGCAACTCCAGGACCCTCCAGCTCCCAAACTTCACTCGAGCATGTGCGAAGACACCCCACCTGTGCCACCCAGAAATACCCAGACCTCTTCACAGCTTCATCCCTGCTCCTGCCAGCAGCCTCACGTCACACGGATTTCGGAGCTCATCAGTGATTCAACAGCCAAGCACAGCACCCACACAAGTCATATCAGTCATGCTCCCGGTACAAAGGAAATGCTTGTATGAGACATAGTTAAATATTCCTGGGGTGGAGAGAAAAACCTTTTCGGCTTACTTAACTCCTAACAGCATCTGGCTTTTCCCACTAATGAGCGACTAATACTGCAATTAAAGCCCTGCTAATTGGAAACTCAGAAATGCTCTGGTCCCTGCTTTTGTCTTTCGCAGGTTTGGGGACTCGCCGGGGCTGTGGCAGGCACACCTGAACGGTGACGCCAGCGCTGGGGAACGGCCACCACCTCCAGACCGGTGAATTCACACCCCTCCCACGACAGGCACCATCACTCCACGGAAAACAGCCGGGTCCGCAGCGAGACCCCTCCGTGCCACGGCACCCGGGGCCACCAGCGCCCGCTCCGTCTCCGCCGGCTGCTCGCAGGACCCCTCTGATAACGGGGCAAATTTTGGGGAGGGTTTTTTTTTTTACAGCCTGAGGATGCTGTGGGGGGAGAGGAGGCTCCCCTTCCCATGAAGGACTTTGCAGAAGGAACCATCCACGGTGGCCCATCGCCGCGAGGCTGGAAGGTGCAAAACGGCCGCTCCTTCCCTCGGAGGAGGGCGAGGGGGCCCTCGCATCCCTGCCAAGGGTTAGTTATTTTGGGAACCGTCTGGGGCTGGCAGCTGGTGCTGGGGTGGGTGACAGCTGAGCACGGCTTGCACTTGGGATCTGCGAGGCCCCTTCTCGCGCTTCTATTTCCGACCCTGTAAAACACAATCTGCCAGGGTGTGAGCACGGGGAGGGCATCCAAAAAAGCTGGTTGCAAGGGACTGGCTTGCATTAGGCAGCTCGGTGTCTCCGTACATCTTGCAGGTGCCTCCAAGTACAGTCGGGAAGTTGCAGAGATGCTGTCTGTTAATTCCTGCCTGTGCAGCACGGATGCGGTGAGGTCTGTGCCTGGTGCTAATCGGTGTAGCTGCAGCCCCTGTTGGCAGCCAGACCGGTGAGGTTTGGTGTCCTACACGTCTCCCACGCGCTTTCTCTGGGGTCTAATTGATGGAAAGGACTTGCCTGTCCAGCTAAATATAGCAAGAACTTCATGTAACGTGAGATGAGCCCTAAATACTTTTCCTCCCAGCTTTCCGCTTCCACGGGCTTTGCACGTGTCTTCCTCTGTCCCTCTGATCAGGGATAAAACAGTAATGAGCCCGTTTCTCCCAGGTTATGACAAGATGGTAGCACCAAGGGTTTCTTCCACAAGCCAGTCCCTCACCAGCCACCCTAGGAAATACCTGGCCTAAGGCTCTTTCTGCTGCAAAACTCCCTCAAGAGCATACAGGGGAGAAGCATCCTCTTCACGTACAGGGAAAATTTAGAAGTGGAGCTGTAGGCTGCCATGGAGACAGGGCTCTATTTGCAATCTTCTTGCCTTTGACTGTCTCTTCTCCTCTCCCAAACGGTTGAGAAGCAGCCAGGAGCACGGCCCGCGTTGCCTCCCGTGTTCCTGCTGGCCACGGCTGCCCAGCCCACCTTCCCTGGAAGCCATGTAAGTGCTCGGGAGGCCCAGTTGGGTCTCCTCTCTGGTCCTTCACCTCCTCTAGTCTTTTGACACCTCCTTGGTATATCTGGGGACATTAAAGCAAATCTGTGCTGCTTCCCTCTCAGTCTTGTTGGGTTCACGTGCAACGTGAGCGCCGTCAGGGTGCATGGACCCACCGTCTGCTCTCTCTTGCTCTTTTCTCACTGGTGATGACCAGGTAGTTGAGGACATGAACAGCCAGAGGCTGAGACAGGGCTGGTTCTCTTGGGATATACGCCTCAAGTCATAGGCTGGAAACCACCTGCTGCAGTGGGAAGCTGCAGCTGCTTCCCTAAGAAACAGGAGGGGAAATAACTGGCCCGGGCAGCAGCTGAAACCCCTCAATCTCTGTCCTTAGCAGTAAGGCTGTGAGCATCAGAGGAAAAATTTCTCTGAGGTAGAACCTAAAGATCTTCCAGCAAGCTAAACTTCTCCATGTCAAGTCTATGCTTGGCTTCTCAACACCTGAGCTCCAGAACTAAGCTGTGCATTCTTTCTGTGCTGCCCTTCCTCCTTTGTGATACCAGTTATGCTGCGGTTTGTCTAAATGCCGGGTACTTTTGTACCCTGCATGATGCTCAGCATGTGGAAGCTGAGAAAAGGTAACTTCTGCATGTTGAAGCGTCAGTCTCAGCCCTTGCTATGAAAAGCATCTGCTGCGCTGCCGCTGTCTTCTCTCATCCTTCAACTCCCTCCCTTGCTTTCCAGAGTCACATCCCTGTAACACTCCCTGCTCTGCTCTGTTCTTATCTCTGCTTTGCTCAATCAGGCTTCAATACAGCAGCCGCCGCAGAAGGAAAGAAAAAAAAGGCAAATTCAGTTCTTGCTTCCTATTTTCCTCCTCCTTTTTTTTTTTTTTTCAAACTTGGTCCGTTGTGAAAACCACCCCTTTAATGCCTGGCTGCCAAATAGAGCAATTCTCTCAAAAGAGAAATGTACATCAAAGTTGCAAGGAATATTCAATTAACCTTTAAAGGAGATCATCCATAACTGGCTTACAGAGATGTCATTTAATTGTTTAAAAAAAATAAATACAGGCACTTGCATTTCAGAGGAGCATGTCTGCTGAGACAGTTCTGGCTGATGTCTTGCTAAAAGGCAATTAAACATCTAAATGTTGCTTCCACCTCGCATTCTGAGCTAGAACCTCTGACATAGTTATCTTTGCTTAGGCAATATGGCAAGTGGCCAAATTAATCCCTTCTGCATCTAGGAAACCTTGATAAACTTCTCTGAGAAAATGCCATTGATGGCAAAGGGCCCCGTGTCATTGCACGACAGCAAGTCAAGACGGACCTTTTGGAGGTTTGTCTCTTCCAGCAAGAGGGAGGCAAGTGCCCAGCTGCAGCCTCTCCGGCTCTCCGTCCTGAGCACTGCCAATGCCCTGTGGGGGAGAGATGCTCAGTTCTCCAAAAGCCAGAGGCTCAGGAGATGAGGCTGTTTAATAAATGATTAAAAAGCCTCTTATTCTAAGGAGGAGAGCGTGCCCATGCATTGCTACCCTCTGCTGGAAGGAGCTGGCTTTCACAGATGCCTTAAGCTGCTAAGGAGATAAATGGAGATCTCCTTTTAGCTCAGGGGGGGAAACTGTGTGTGAGGAAGAGGAGGGTCAGAGCTGGAACGCTGCTGTTGAGAGGGCCCGGTTGCAAAGCAATGCAGGGTCAGCATTTGCTCCTGCAGCTCTGGAGTAATCCCAGCACTGCCTGGGCAATAGGGTGTCCCCCTTCCCCCAGATTTTGCTTTCCAAAACCAGGTAATGGCCATGCGTGCACACATTCAGGGCTTCCCAGAAAGGATCTATTGAGCCTTCCTGCTGAAGGGGGGGCTTTTCTTAATTAAATGAGCAAGCACAAAACCCCAGTAGTAGCAAACAACCTGTGTAGGAAAGACTTTGTGACCCACGTGCCAAATCTTTGTACATTCCCTGCTATTTTTAACTAATCCCTAATGGCAACGGTCCACTTGGGTGCTGCCTGCTCCCGGTCGCACACCTTCATCGCCGCTCTCCCTGATCCCGGCATTCCATGCCTCCTCCCTGCATCCTGCTCCCTTCCACGGAGGAGCTTTCTGTGCAGCCTTCTACCTATAGGTCTCCTGGAAAAACCACGACAGCAAACCCAAGGGCAGCTGGTAAACACAGAACATCAAATAAATTAGGTGGTGGTGGGGGGTGCGGCGGGATTTTTAAGACCTCCCAAGAGAAAGAAATATTTATAAACACACATACAAGTCGGTAGTTAGAGGGACTAGGAAAAAAAGCCTCCAAGTTTTCTGTCTGTGCTATGTTTTTTCTAAGTGCTGGAAGATTGCGGTCCCGTGCCGCAGAGCGCAGGGCATGGGCAGCCCTCATGGCTCTGTTATCGAGCGGTACAGGGCCGTGGTCCCGTCTCTGCCAGTCTGTGCTGCTCTGGGAGCAATTACAGCACCACTTTCCTGTAATGGCTGCAGTGATACTATCTTTTCACACTTGTCCACGCAGCACCTTGCACCACAGGCTCTGAGCTCTGCCGAGATGTCTGTGGGTGACCGAGTGTCCCGGGGAGCGAGCCTGGAGCTCGGCTCTCGCTGTCGGAGATGGGGACGGGTTTTTGAATGGTCTCAAGGAAAGCAAATACGTGATCCAGCCCTCGACCGGCTTTTGCTCCCTGTTGCCCTGAGAGCGGCTGCTCTGCGGCTGCCCACCTCCCTGCATGCCACAGATGCCTCACCTGAGCCTGTGCTGAGCATGACTGTACCTGCCCGCAGCAACATAGAGGCTTTCAAAGAGGGGAAAAATAGTGATTTAGGGCTAAGGATATCATCAGAGCAAGGGCTGCGGGAGGCACGGGACGGGGAGAGCATCCCTGTCCGTGCCTGGCCCCGCTCTGCAGCAGAACATCTGCAAGGGCTGCGCTTCCCTCCTTCTCCGGTGCCACGGTCCCTCTTCCCAAGCCCGGAGCGGGGGTCTGCCCCACGCACCCTCGGCACGGGAATCCTGCCCTGGAAGTCCCTACGCCCGCTTTGGTGGCTCGCAGGAGAGCTGGCTTTTCTTGAACTCTCATTTTCCTGCCTGAGTTCCACATTCATTCGCCTCCCACCGCTCCGCAGCGCTGCCTGCCAGGGAAGAGTGACTAAGGGGTGGGTGGAAAAGAACGACTCAAGCCCAATTTAGCAGCCTTCGGTGCCAAGAGGAGGGGGTCACCCGGGGAGCAGGAGGGGCACCGGCACAGCTGGGGGCTCGGAGAGCGTGGGGAGCTGCCCCTCGAGCATGTGTCTGTGCCGTGGGCTGTGGCTGGAGGCCTGGCAGGGAGCTGAGAGCATCCCCCGTAGCGTGCAATTGTGTTCCCGAGTGCACTTTTGCAGCTGCCATTAATTGCCCCCACCACCGACTGCACGGATGATTTTGCACTTACAATTCTTTGTCCCACTGATTAATGGCCCTGGTGATTAATTGCACGGGTGATCCGGGAGAATGGCTAACAGAGGGCTCTGCAGACCCTCCGAAAAGCCCGGTTGCGGGCATAGGTGGGAGGTGGGCAGGTCGACACGGAGCGACACGGAGGGGCTCGGGGAGACGGTGTGTGACGGTGCGTGGCCGTGACTGCAGGCCGGTGTGGGAGGCTGGGGCCAGGCCAGGAGCAGCCGGGCAGGCTCTGCCCTGGCAAGGATTTCAAAGGGAGGTTAATCACCGTCTGGAGCGATGGTATCAGGACAGATAGTGGAGACTCATAAGGACTTTTTTCCTGCTCATATGCCACTTGCAGCAGCCTTCAGTGAGGAAAATGCTCTCGGGAGGAATTTGGACAGCCATGGTAACTACTACGGAAACGCAAGCCCGCTGGGAAAACGGGTCAGGTGCTGGTCCCTCTGCCGTGAGCACGCCGAGTCACACGTGTAAGGAGTTCACAGGCCTCAGCTCGTTTGTGAACGCAGAAGAGAGAAGCCTGCTCAGCACTGCTAGGCTGGGGCAGCCTTGACTGAGGAGATGCCCAGGGCTTGGCACTGCTGGAAGGGGCTGACACCGGGGCCAGGGGGGTGTAAGCAGAAGGGGAATGTGGGAAACCAAATGCAAACGCCCTGGGGACGCAGTGGTACCTCCGCTGCAGCTGGGATCGAGGTATGTGGGCATAGCCGTGGAGGGGAATCAGGGCTAGGAGGGGGTCTGGATGGGAGCTGTCTGGGCTTCCCCACAATCCTGAGCCAACTTCTGTGTGGGACCCTCCGGCCACACCGCTGGGAACCTGTACCTGTGGTCAAATACTCCTGAACCATGAGAAAAAGCCAGGTGCTCTCCGCAGAGCCCAAGCAGACATCCGGCCCCTTCGGAGACGGCAAGGTGCGAAACCCTCAGCTGGCTGAGCAAAGAAGGGAGCGTTGTGCACTGAGCCTGGGGCCCGGCTCCGTGCTTGTTCCCCACCGGAGACGGCAGCTGCCGGGCTGTGCAGATCTGGCACCAAACGGAGGAGAGCCTCACCGGGGTGAGAAGCGACAGCCCAGAGCTGACTTCTGCTACAGCCACAGCAACGCTCTAGCACTGCTTTTAAAGGCAAGAGGTTAATCCCTGGCTTTCCAAGACCCTAGTGGGCACCTCCAAGAGCTGTGCATCCTCCGGTCAGCAGTGACCTCCCTGCTCACGCATTTACCTGCGTGCAAAAATAAGCACAGATCCCACAGCCTGCCCAGTGCGCACACACCCCGAGGAAAGCATCGACAGACCTGCCTGACCATGCGTATGTGCACCCGAGGAAAGGCGAAAACGCTTCCAGCGATACCTGGCTCCACGCTCACATCCCACAAAACCCGCATCCAGACACAATTAATATTTGCACACAGAGGTACCCGATGCCCACGCAAGCCTCTGCGCTTGCTAATCCTCTTCCACCCACGCTGCCCACCCGCTTGCTGCCCGTCCTACCCCACGCACACAGGCACTACCGGCAAATAATTCCTTCCACGGGCAGGCAGCCCCTTTCCCGAGGATGGCTCAAGGCTGATGACAGCGAACCAAAGGCATCTGCTCCTTTCTTTCTCTTCCCGGAGAGTTTGGGGACTGTGTAACCAGAAGGAGCCTGAACCAAGGTGCTGAACACGCAGAATTTTCTCGCTGCCTTGAAAAGAAGTTTTCCAGACTTCAGAGGGAAGGGAAAAGCCGGAGCTGAGCCCCCGTGGGAGCAGCGGGCGGCTCCGACCTGGCAGAGCTCGCCGAGGGATGTTCAGCCGGGGCTGGAAAGGGG
>JANZLQ010000052.1:16009527-16021499 GCA_026212715.1 Elanus axillaris
GGGGGGAAGGTCTTGGGGGGGGGGGAGGAAGTCGAGAGAGCCCTGGGAAAAGCAGCCAGCAGCAAGGGAGCTCGTCCGACCGGGAAAGGTCTGGGCTGAAGTTCCTGTTTTGCTTGATTTGGAGCAAGGACTTGAAGCGGAGTCTCCAATAACCCCCGTTTGGGATGAAGGCCGGAGTTTGCCTCGCTCGTGCCACAATTAGTCCTCACGACAGGAGTAAGGACACGTTCCCCAGGCCTCTAACCACGGGCAAGCAAAGCGGGGGGGGGGGGGGGGGCATGGCCAAGAGCCATCCTAGGTGCAGGTGGGGAAACTGAGGCACGGTACCTGCAGCCCTCCTCCAGCTACCACGGGCGCAGAGCCAGCCGTGCTGTCAGGTGTCAGCAGAGGAGCCTCGCCGTGCTCAGCCTGATGCTCAGTTAAGCGGCTTTGGCTCCCCAAACAAGCCACCCCCTTGGCTGCTCCGCTGCGAGTGCCCACGTGTGTGTGTTTTGGGCAGAAAGGCAGATAAATGCAGGACGAGGAGGAGCTGAGCCACGGCAGCGTGTGCACGGGTGGCTGCTCCCATCCTGGCTCCGGGCGCTGTCAAGCCTGGCAGGAGTTTGCTCTGTGCACAATCAGGTACCGAAAACGTCCCCAAAGCAGCAGGCTGAGGTCAGCGTGGGCTGAAGACCACCTGTGGGGCTGGGAATTGCTGTGCCCAGGTACAGACGTGGGGGGGGGGGCAGCCTCCTGACCCCTCCCGGCCTCACCTTTGGTGCTGAGCTGTGGAGAGGGATGCTCTGAAGAAAAAAACCCTGAGCGTCTTTGCTAAATCACCTTCCTGAAACGATACAGGCTGGGTCCCTAGTACCAAATTTCTGTAGCCCACGCAGGCTGTGCTTGTCCACAGGTAAGGCCCATCCTGCTTGTGCAGATGTGCATTTTCCAATATCAGGAGGAACCTGAGCGGGTACCCACACGCACTCTGACTTTTGGTGCATCCCGCTGCTCCCCTGTAGGCTGGAGCCGGGTTGGAGGTGCAGTTATATTCCCACATCCCTTCCCTCCCTGTACGTCTGCCCCTGGGGAAATCTGTTTGCCTCCTTCTTCCTCACCTAGTCATTTATCTCTTCCTACACGGAGGCAGGTTTCCCGCCTGTGCGCGCCGAGCAGGCCTGTTTGCCATCGAGGGCTGACGCAGCGCTTAGGAATTCGCTGGGGAGCTGGCAGCACATCTGGACTTGCCCCATGCAAGGTGCTGTGTCCCGGTCAGGTATGCAGCGAGGAAGGATCCCCCCGCTCCAGTACCTACCGGTGCCGTGCTGGGGAGCAGCCGTCGGCTCCCCCCGAGCCCCACATCGGCTCCTGCCCCTTTCTGGAGCGGGGAAGGGGATCGGGGAAGATGGCAGCCCTAGTTCGAGCGGGCACATCGCAGCGGGTGTCTGGCTGTACGGCAGGAGAGCTGCAGCCATTCTCTTGCCAAAGTTGGCTTGGGAAACGAGCCTGGGTACAGCATTAGCGTGCGCATCCCTGCGGACACACGGAGCCCCGGCAGCAGCACAGGGAGAGGCGGGTGGGCCCAGCAGGACCCCCAGACATGAGAGGACAGCAGGTCCTCAGGGACAGGGACTAAACCAGTCTCAAACCGGTCTGCGGACCCATCAGACGGTGGGTCCCCATGGGAGCGGGCTCGTGTCCCACGGCCGGTCACGCCGCGGTTGCCAGCCTTTGGCACGACTGGAGGAGAGCGGCTGGGACTCGGCGCCGGGGTTTGCTTTGCTCCCACTGTGGGAGCCTGGCCGGCGCCCTGTGAACAGGCAAGCGGTGTGAACCAGAGCAGCGAGGTCTGCTGCTGCCCTGCCTTCCTCCGGCGTGCGCCCAAATCCCAGCCCTCGACTCCCACTATCGGGGCATTTGACACCGAGCGAAAATAGTTACGCTGGGGTGGAGCACGGGAGAAGTGAGGTTTTAGCTCTGCACAAACCGCAGGGCTTTGATTTATGGAGCTGGCGCTCGGCAGACGAGATCCACCCCCCTGCTTTTTTTAATATTGTTTCCTGGCAGCTTACTTGGTTTCTCTGCCGATTTGAGCAACGCTCCCACAATCCTGCGGGTGCCTCGTTGCCTTGAAAGCAGTCAGCTGGAATTTGCTATTTTAGGACCTAAAAATTGAAGAGAGGAAGAGGAAGAAGAAGAAGCAGAAGGAGAAGGAGAAAGTGTATTCGTGTGAGCGCAGAGGAATGGTTTAGCAGGATTTCACTCAAGGGGCAAAGGCGCACACACACAAAAAAATTGGGATTAATTTTCAGTCCAGCAGAGCTTCGTGTTTCTATAGTAAGTCATAACAAAACAAGGCAGCAAAGCCAAGAAGTTATTTGTACCAGATGGGCCAGCAGTTGTATCTGCAGCTTTTCAGGAATCGCCCTGACTCGGGCAGATTTTGCAGCCAGGAGCTCAGGAGTTCAACCATCGCGGGGGGGGGACGGGACAGGGTGGCAGTGGGACCACAGCCCTGCTGTGTCCCTGCCTGGCTGGGGGGGGGGACAAACCGCTGTCCCCCAGCCCGTATCACTGCCCCGTCATCCTCCAGCTCCTCCTGGGCTGAAACTCGTCCTCCCCGGCTCATCCGTCCCGTTCATGTCAGCACTCGCCCCGTCTGCCGTGTCCTCGCCCCCGCAAACGAGTCTGACTACGTGGTGTTGCCTCACCTCCCCGAGTCACCTGGAAGTTTTCCCAGGACAAGGGAGCCCTGGAGAGGAGTAGTAAAGGGTCCTCGCGGAGATGCGGGTTATTGAGGAGCCGCGGGGTGAACTCCCAGCCCCTGCCTGTCGGGGGGGTGCTCAGGCAGATGCCCACCCGTGGCCTGGGGGGGGGGACTGTCCTGCCAGGGCAACATGGAGTTGGGATTTCCTTGACGCTGGAAGCTGAGCTCTGGTGAAAGAAAGGCCTCCCTGTCTCCCACCTTCATTAACAGAGACATTAAAAATTCCTCCAACAAATTCCAACCCCCCCCAAATTTTCAAATAATCCACTTTTTGCACCCTCGCTGCAAAGAGGCGATGAAATACCAGCGACTTGTTTCCTTGGGGGAAATCTGGGCAGAGAGTGGATGAAACGCTCACCTGCCTCGCTCCAGTCTGGCACCTCCGGCAGCTGCCGGCAGTGCCAGGACTGGCGCAGGTAGTGGGTGAGTGAGTCAGTCACTCATCCCTTCCACTTGGTACTAGTCTTTCTTAATCATTTAGCGTAGTCATCCTGGATACAGCCCTAGGTGGATTTGCATGGATAGATTGAACAAGAGTCCCTTCTCGCTTGTATTTTAGGATAGAGGATAAGTCGAAATGACAAAGACAGGATTTTTTCCTCTTTTTTTTTTTGCTAAGAAATTATTTACAAATCCATTGAAATTGGATATAACTTAGTTCACACTAATTTACTGCTCTGTAAGGGAATTACAAGATAATAAGATCAGTGATAAGAGCAAGAAGTAGGTGTATTTAATGACTTTTTCCCCTACAGAGCTATGAAGCAATATTGGAAAAGTGAGGCAAGCCTGGGAAGAGGAAATGAACCCGCAAAATGCTCCGCAGGGTTGGAGGGCTCAGATAGTACCCAGAGGAACAGGACGAGGACGCTAGTATAATAAATAGCGCCTTTATTTTTGCACATGAATTTTAAATAGCAATACAGGCACTGGATGTGAAGCCAAGCCGGGAAGTGCTGTCGGCGCGGGGAAAGGGACATCCCTGGTGCTGGGGCCGGCAGCCGGGCAGGGTGGGCCGGGGGTTATGCGCTTGGGATTGCTGAGCGCTTGGGAGCATCGGCCCTCATCCTTCCCAAAAAACCCGCTCCTTAGCAAATCGTAAGCTGAAAATGCATCCCCGCAGTTAAGTTTACCCTCCCTGGAAGCACGCACGCTCTGCTGCGGGGAAGTGCTGTGCTTGCCCCCCTGCCCAGGGATTTGGAGATGAAAACGCAGCAGAGAAGAATGAGTGTTTGGTGTTTGATCGTTTTGGCCGGGCAGGTGGATTACAAATGAC
Source organism: Elanus axillaris (assembly GCA_026212715.1). Taxonomy (NCBI): domain Eukaryota; kingdom Metazoa; phylum Chordata; class Aves; order Accipitriformes; family Accipitridae; genus Elanus; species Elanus axillaris. The sequence goes on from JANZLQ010000052.1 coordinate 16,013,550, forward strand.
AATTAGTCCTGTGAACCTGCTCGGCATAATTGCAGTGGAGCTGCAGGGACATGTGCGTGCTCACACGGGCTATCTTGCAGAATAGAAAAGAAGCTGGTTTAGCCATCCGTCAGCGGGTAAATACTACGGTAGCGATCTGCAAGATAGCGAGAGAGGAGATTATGTATGTGGCCAAGGAGGATCTTGGCTGATGCTGGTGGTGGCTACTTATGTGTCATGCGGGCTTTGCTTTAAGCTTTGCAAGGCTGTTGTGCAGAGGGTGATGTATATTAATCAGCTCAGCCCCGCTGCGGCCAAGCCACCAGCTGATATCCCTGACGCGCCCGTGATATTGTCCTCATTGTGCTGCACAAAGCGATTTCCAGCCAGGGCTGGGGATGTTTCTTGTTTTGGTTGAGGTGGAGGGGAGAATCCGACCAGCTAATCCCTTCTGACCGTACCCTTCCTGATGGGGTTTAAGCAAAGCGACGTGGCACCCACGCGACACTCGTCAGCACTCCTCCGTGCTCTCTCCTTGCACGCTCTGTAATTTTAGGTGAAATACAGCCAGCCAAAGCTGGAATGAAAAGGAAACTCCACGTGGCTTTCCCAGCCCAGCGGCAGACTTTCATTTGGTGAATTCAAGCCTACTTAGACCGGACTTTGCTCTCGGCTTCCTTCTCTGGAGCCCAGAGAAGCAGCCCACGGCCCCCGTTTCAATCCCAGCCAGTTTAGGAGCAAAAATATCCAAAAGGTCATGAGAAAAGCTTATCACATCCGAGCTTAGAAAGGCAGACTGAAGTTTCCTCTTCCACTTCTGGGATTCATCCGTTCCTTTCCCATTAAAATTAATGATAGAGCACATCTCAGCTCCCTGGTAGCTCTGCAGCCTCTTCCTTTCTTGATGCTAAAATAGAGACAAGCCCACACTATGTCCCCAGAGCAAAGTTTGCTTTCGCAGTTAAACAAAGCAGCTTCCTCTGCCCAGCGGAGTTGCAAAACAGCGATAAGTTGCTGCATGGTTCTCGGTATTGATCTGCGATGCTAATCTGGGTATCTGTTAGCTGGACATCCCGGTCATACCGCAAAGTCTTGCTTCTCTAGTCCAGATCTCATGTAACCGGGAATTCTTCTAAAGCACCGTCCTGGCGTCATTTCATTACAGGAGCTCCGATAGTAAACGCAGTTTCTAGTCCTCGGGGCCAGAAAGAGAAGCTGGAAAATGTGGCTCCTCGGGGCATTCAAGACAAAAGGCAAACATACACAGACCCTCAGATATATTATCTTTGAGAGCATCGTGCACTCCAAACCCGGCTTATGATTTGCAGAGGGAGCTGATGGATGGTATTTCAGTGGGTGAAGGTGGGGAGAGCGAGCGAGTAACCCCGAGCTGCAGGCAGGAGCTGGAGCCGGGCATTACATCTTGGATCAGAAACAGAAATTGGCTGCGAAGCTGAACTATCCCAAACCCCTGTGCCATCCTGACCCCAGAGCTCAGGCGGGGTTTCTCGCCGGATAGAGAGGAGCAGAGGTTTTCCCTCTTGCAGCCTTTTCCTCCTGCTCCTCCCCTCCTCCTCAGCATTACTCACTGGGTTATGCAATGCTTATCTCCCAGCCCTGCACACATGGCAGCAACCAGTTGGGCAGCAAAAAATATTCTGCTGGAAAAAGCAGTTTGTCTGACTCTGCCTGCCTCGCTCCCAGGACTCACCCCGAATATTGTACAGGCTGCTTTTCTACCACTTACCAGGGGAAAAAGAAGAGGAAAAAGGGCCTGGCTTTCTCTTGGGACTGTTCGATGTGCTGCTTAGCTCCGTTTGCTTCTGCTTCATTGGCCTACAAATCCAAATCCCCCTAAATAATTCAGCAGAGCTGCTGCACTATAGGTCTAAATAATTCATCCTGGATCTTTGAGAGGGGAAATGTGGTTACATCACCCTTCAGAGCAAAGCTTTTGGGGCTCTTCCACTCCCTTCCAGAGCAAAATTTCCCTCTGATCAGGCCAAGATGCTCCTGTTGTCAGGGCTGTTGGGAAAAGCTGCCGTGCTAAGGGCTTTGAAGGGAGCTGGATCCCACGCGGCCACCAAGGGCCGTTGTCCCTTGCATCTCCCTTTGCCGTGAGCACCCGAAGGTGGAGGTGTCCAGGGCAAAACCTGGCCCCAGCCAGGACTTCCCAGGAGAGGGGAGCGAAGGGGCAGAGCGAGGGGCTTCTCCTGGGAACACCGCGGCCGCGGAGCAGGCTGTGCCACGGGGGGCTGCACCCACGGGTGACGGCATCGCACAGGCTGCACCGGAATGTTTAGGGAAGCTGCCGTGTTGATTTTCTCAGATGTTTCAAGTTCTGAAAAGCTTTCACCTGCATCTGGGATAGTGGAGGCTCGTGCTTCTCCTCTTCTCCCTTCGGATGGTTGGGATCCTGCTGAGACAGCCCGCTCCTTGGGCTGTGCGGGGGGAAGACATCGGGGAGGAGGAGGGAAGGGGTGGCCGTGGGGGGGTCAGAGCTGTCGAGCAGCCGCATGTGAAACACCCGTGTTGTGTTTTCAAATCCCTTTCGCCGGAGATGACTCTCCCACGGGGAATCATTGAGCAACTCATGTCAGCAGCCAGCTGATTTCTCCATGAGCAGACATATGTGCCTGCTTTTCCAAGGGGCTGTTCAAATTAAAAATTCCCCATCGGTGGCCAGGGCAAAGCAGCGATCATTAACCCAGCTGGGGACAGACCGGTTGCAGAGGGCATCCGTGGATGTGGTACCCACACAGTTATATATTTCAGTTTTGGTGCTCGGTGTAAGTAGCACACACCGTACATGTATCACGCTGAAAGCATTTTGCTTAAATATTTATGAAATCCTTCCAGGCCTGAAGCACAGCCAGTTCCGGAGGTGTGCAGAGCTCTGCAACCGATGCAAGATGGGGGCTGGCAGGGCTGGCTCGGGGAGCTTTTGCGGGTGACGCTGTGCCGTGTTGGGCAACAGAGAGCTGGATGGTTTTGTGACTTAGAAACAGGAGAAAGAAGCAGGATGCCAAGAGATGCTTTTCCCTACTCTGCCAGTGCAGGCCCAGGCTCTGTCCTGGAGCCCAAACCCATCCTGGTCGGTACCCTGGGCTTCAAATGTGCCCTGGCTCGGGGAGGAAGGAGAAATGCAGCCTGAGCTTCAGACCAGGCTGAAGGTGACAGCATTTCTCTTGGAGGAAATAGGAGTGAAAGAGCTTGAGCAAAGGCAAGCAAAAAACTGCTTGTGCCCTTTCACTGGTCAGGTCCTCTTCATTTTCCCGACCAGCAATGCCCTGCTCTGCAGGCTGCAAAAAAAATCACCTAAATCCCCAACTGGTCTCCTTATATTTCCCATCCCTTTCTCCTCTGCATCCCTGTGATAAAAAGCTGCCATACGGGCTCCTTTCCCCCATACCCTTCCTCTGCGGTGTGGGGCTGGGCCTTGGCCTTATCTCTGCACAGGGTAATTTGATTTTCATGGTGGTGGAAGCATTGGCAATTACCACAATAAAAGATGAGATTTGCAGCCAAGCTGGTGAGCGTGGCAGCTGGGCTGACACAACCATCACCCTCCTCCATAGCCCAAGGGTTCCCCAGCCTTCTGGGCACGTGTGAACCATGCACCGGGGAATATCCCCCCCTAAAAAAAAACCCCAGGGAAGTGGGACAGCAGTGGGACTCTCACAGTCCCCTGGGGATCAGGGCTGAGCTGGGGTTGCAGGAGCACGTCCCTTCGCCCCACTTTGTGGCATGACCTCTGCAGCAGCAGAGGCAAAGGGACTTGGACAAGATCCTCATTTTTGGGTCCACCCAGCATCGTTTGCTCCACATCCCGATGGGGACGCGATGTCCCTCGTGCTGCCGCCTGGCCGGGCCGCTCTTTCCCAGTCTCACTACCGCTCGTGTTTATGGTGCCCGTAAAAACCAAATGCGCTTTGCAGTTTAGCTTCGTGTATTATAAACTATAATCCAAACCCCATAAAGGAGCGAGTTCTTTGCATAATGATCACATACGTTTCTTTATGTGCTTTTATAGCATGCCAGGGCTGTGGTTACAGCAGCTCTCCACCTCACAGATATGCAATTAGAGCAACGGGAGCTGCTGGTCGGGGCTCGGTGGACCTGTCCCCTGCAGAGATGTCGGTCCCTTGGTGGGAGGATGAGCAAAACCAGGGGTACCCGGCAGCCTGGGGGGGTCTGTCCTGGGGGGACGCAGCTGGGCTGCCACGAGGAGAGGGGCTGTGCAGCACCTGGCTGCCGCAGGGACGCCTTCCCGAAAACAAGGCTCTGATGTGGCCCAAACTGAGTTTTGGGTCAGGATTGGAGGATGTGGGGTTATTTCGCCACACTCTGGAGGGAATCGTATGTGTTTGTGCAGGGCAGGAGGCCGTGAAAGGATGCCAGGAGGTATTTTTAGGGAAGTGGTTTATTTTAAAAAGTCATGACTCAGCCCTTGTCTCTGCTCCAGTACAGTCACGGTTCAGGAGTCCTCAGACCTGACCGGAGATGAGGCAATAGCAGTCATCATTCAAGGGGAGCTGGTAATCTGTTAATTTGGCACGTGCAAAACCCCCTTGCACTTACCCTCGCCTGCACCCACGGTCGGACCGTGCACCCTGCCTTTGCCAAGGCTCCTGGGGGGGCTCACGGCACTTTTTGGGCATCGGTTAACCCCAGCTCTCAGTGCAAGATGAAATACTTGTGGTGCATCCACTGCAACTAGATAGAAAACAGCCCTGTGGAAGAGAACATCCACCGCTGAGCTGAACGGAGAGCTTTTGTAATGAGGTTTTATCCCAACTCAAATACAGGATGTTTAAACTGGGTTAAAAGGCCCCACGGGGACAGTTTGGGGGATGCAGCGCAGCTCGGTGCGAGAGCCTCCCGTGCTTCCTTTGGGGAGGAGCAGGAGTCAGTGCGTGTGAAATCAGTTTTAGTGGGGTCTAAGAGCTCGACTGCACGATTTTTTTTAATTTATTTTGCCCTGGTGTGACATACTGATTGGGTTCCGCTGTTGCAAATTTGAATCCCTTAAATCAACTTAAATCACTTATCAACGCAAGCAGTAATCTCGGGGATTTATTGAACCAGGGTCGCCTAAACACAGATATAAACTTGTTTCACTAAATCAGGGCAAAACCCGAAGCAGCTATTCTTCTCTGCTTTTTCTCCAGAGTAGTTTAAACCAGTTCCAAGTTGATTTAAGCGAAGCCTGGTCAGGGGAGACAGGAGACTTGACACTTTCCCCATCCTCACTCCGGCAGCCAGGAGAGCTACCTCTGCTGCAAACAGCCAAGCGACCCCGTTAGCAGCTCTGCAGGCTCCTGGCTCAGCTCAGTCCCAACACACTCCTCCTGGATTTGCACATCTCTCGAAAAATAACCCTGCCCAGCTACCAGGCCCAAGAGCTTGTAAAGAAATGCCTTTTTTTTTTTTTTCTTCCCCCCGCAAGAGCCCACCCCAGCAGTCACCGCAGCAATGGGCCTCTCAACCCAGGACAGGAGGCTTAAGTGTGTAAAAGCTGCTTTTTGGGAGATGGGGGATGCCCACAAAAGCAGAGCCATGAGAGTGCAGGTACCCTGCAGCAGAACTGGAGGGGTTAATTGGGAGCAGAGGGTTAATTAGGGAATTTCTGACACCTGGGGAGCACCCAAGGGTGCTGCAAGCAGGTGGCTGAAGCCCATAAAAAGGCTCCTGGGGAGTAGAGAAGGTTCAGCTGTAGGTGGAAAAGCAAGAAGCGGAGGAGCTGTGGCAGAGGTAAGAGTGCGTGTGCCCGGGCGGTCTGAGCCATTGCTCTGGTTGTTACCTGGCCAGGTTAAAGCAGGTGTGGGTAGGACTGTGTGCTTTGTGGCAGGACAAAGTGGTCCCCAGACACAGAGCCACCTGAGTGCGTGGGTGTTGTTCTCTGGTTAGGATTTAACAGCCCAGAGGGAAAAATAAAGCAGAAGCAGAGATGCAAACCCTTTTTCTTGGCTGCTCTCCAGGGCAAGGGGAAGGGAGGTGTGGAACAGCCGTGTTGCAGGTAGGAGTCTGCAGTCTGGCCTGTAGCCTGGTGTTCTCCACCTTTTGGAGGTGTGGGAGAATTTGCAATACAGGATGCCTCGGGGGAAAAAGGATCTGCTGTTTTACCTGCTCAGGGGACCACTTGTTTCTGAGAAGCATGAGGGGCTGTGATCTTTCTGGAGCAAGAGGGGTGGTTTGCCCTGTTTGCTTGTGCAACCAGCTGGTTAATGGAGAGGAGACCCGGAGAGGGGGCAGAGCTGAGATTTTTTGCTGGAAACCCAGCAAAAGCCTGGTAACTTGTGTGAGAAGGGGCTGATGGGGATTGTGGGGTGGAGGGTAGGACCAGTGTGGTGCTGGTGCTGCCCTGGGCTGGCTGTTGTTGTGCTCTGGGAGAGCTGCTTTGGGATGGATGTCCCATCGGCTCCAGTCATCTCAGGCCTTTCCACGGAAACTCTAATTATTGCTCACCCCGCGGTAAAAATTTGTGCCCTCTTGGGAGGGTCCATGGCACTTTGCCCTATGTTAAACCATGACACGCTTAAAAAGCTGCATTAGGAAGCTGAAGAGATGATTATGTGGGGTTATAGAGGTGAGGAGAGACAGGATTTTGCTGGGGAGCGAGTGGGATTTAGTAACTTTGTGCTTGCTGTGAGCTGAGAGGATTGTGCTGCTGGCTTTGGCATAGTTCTTGGGTTTGGATGGTCTTGGGCAAAATGTTTTCCCCCTTCTTGTCTACTTAGTCTTTAATGTACTTGTGGGTTATCTCCTATATCTATACTGTGTTTAAGTGGAGGCAGGTTAAAGACAGTGTGCTAAGTAAATCCCAGGTTAGCCTCAAGCAAGCTGAGTGGCATCTGGTTTGAGTGGTCCTTGTTGTGTACTGTGAGATAAAATCATGGCTGTGCATGCCTGAGTGGGAGACACTGGAGGAGAAAACAGGATTGCTGACAAGATAAGCTCTAGCTTATCTATGCAGAGTGTGACTTGAAGTCAGCACTCAGCCCAGAGTGCAATAGGTAGAGAAAGCTGATTCAATCGCTTAGTCACAATGTAATTTTGTCAGGTGAAGCCCTTCTAATGTAATGTCTTTTACATGTAATTCCTGGTTACTTCTGTTACCTCTGCACCGAGCAGAGGCATAACACAGTTGGGAGTGCCAAATTGGTCTTAAAGGGTTTATTGAAGCAAGATTCCAGAGGTGAGCATGGATTGCTAGCATCCTACCTGTGGACGAGCATTTTTATATCTTGAAGGAGGGAGGGCTGAAGGCTTGATGGTGCTGCCTTTCCTTACCCAAGTGTTTCCCTTTTTGAGGGAGCCATGAGAGAACTTGCAGAACCTGCAGGCTGGGGTTGGGGTGCTGGCAGCTGTAGGACTCTCCTTGCCCACAAGAGGCTGCTGGTGCTGTTTGCAAGTGTCCCCAACGCCAGCTTTCCCTCTCCTTAACTCTCACTTTAAAAGAGTAACGACAATAAACCAAGACCAGAACAGCAAGGAAGAAGTTGTTTCCCTTCCAAATGTGGGGAGGGAGGGGGGGGGGTCACCCCAGGGAAGGGTGCTGGGACAGGGCAGGACAGCCCCATGGGGGTGTTCCCTGGGGAGAACCGAGGGGGAAAACCCTGCAAATAGGGTAAAAGTGGTCCTGTGCAAAGACTGAAGGAATGGGCTTGTGTGGTGGGTGAACGGGAACAGGGCTGGTGCTGAGATCCAGTATGACTCTGCCAGCTGTGCCTTTCCATTTTGCTCAGTGGTTTTTTGTAGGCTTTTGAGGATCTGGGACCTATGTTCCCGTGGGAATGTCCTGCTGTAGGGGAGGGAAGAACAGTCCTGTTTTGAGCCGTTTGGCAGTTGAGGGGTTCCGCTTAAGCCAGGGGAATGGGTCTTGATGCCCACAGCCTCTCAAGGGGAGAGCAGATACCTGGAAAGAGGCAGAGAGGGGTGGTTGAGTATCTGGTGGCTGGGGCTATGGGG
>JANZLQ010000052.1:16021563-16047980 GCA_026212715.1 Elanus axillaris
CTCGTGCATACTAAAATGTGTTTACAGTTTGTGTTATTTCACATCAACAAACCTCGTTCCATGCCAAGGGGCCTGCTGAGAGCCACCTGAGAACGGCACCGCTAATAGATGGAGCTCATGCATTTTGCATGTGAATAGTTTGGACTAGATGATTATAAAGCAGCAACAGCCTGTGTTGGGCTTTGCTGTCTGGTTTTTCTCCTGCCTGTTGGTGGCAAGCAGTTCCTTGGATCTTGTCCTCCATATTAGCTGAGAAGTGACAGCACAGAAAAGGGAACTATCAATCCTAAAACCAGAGTGTAATTGAAATGACTTCATCTCTTTACTCCTGCAATCTGCTCTGGACGTTGGCCTTTGTGTTCTCCCAGTCCTGGGCCAGGAACCACTTAGTCCTAAAACCTGTCCTCCTGTAATCAGCAGTCGGGCTGCCCCCTCGGTACCTTTTCTGTCCTGCTCTATCTCGTGTCGTTCATGAAACTTGGTGTGGTTGGTCTGCAAAATCCCTGTGGATGTTTATCTTTTAAATCATTGTAGATGTACCTGTGCATTCAAGCAAAGAGGGAAGAGACAAACAGAATGAGCATTCAAGGTTCAGCCTACATGTTATGCAGTTATAAACGAAACACAAAGGCAACGCTGCAGACAATAATCCTTGGATGGTTTTAGAAAAGGCTAGCTGCTGTTGAGAGGGTTTCTTGAAAAAAGCTTAGATGGCTCTTCAATTAAAAAGGGCTGAGCTGCTGCACTGGAGCAGGTCGCTCCCTGGAGCTTGCTGTGAAGCCCAGCCCCTCTGATGCTCTTGCCCTGCCACTGCATGGCCAACAGTGCCCTTGGCATGTCTCATGCTCATGGGTCCTCAGAGCTGCGACTCCCTGAAACCCCTGAAGAGAGGAAAAACTCATGGTTTCCCAGGAGATTCCAGCAAGCAACAGGTAATTTAATTCCTTTAATAAGAACAATCTAGGAAATTGTTTCACAACTAGACTTAAATTTTGCAAACACGAAATGTAGGGTTTCTCTATACTGATGCATATTAGTAATTAGGTTATTAGCAAAAAAACCTTGCTATTCCTAGGAAGACAAACTTGACTGAAACATCTCTGACACTGGGGTAGGTTTTGCTTTCTGACCTTGGCCGAGCCTCCAGGCTGGCAGTCACAGCGGGCAGCCTCTGCCCATTTCTCCAGACAGCCTGTGCTGGTGCTCAGCTGCGGGTTCCTTGTGTGACCTTGGCAATATCGTCTGACTGCCTGTTCCCCTGTTTTCCAGCCTCCGACTGTTTGCCCTATCTGTACTGTTGGCTCGTGAGCTAGAGACTGTGCCTTGCTCCCTGTGAGGAGATGACCCTTGTCTTTCCATGGCGAGGCACTGTGGCTCTGCCGCTCCTCATCCTCTTCTAAGGAACCTCTTCAGTGCACAGGGCTGGGAGGTGGCTGTGGTCTTCAGAGCAGAAAGTTGTTTTCTTCTGGCTGCATCGCTTTCTGGTCATCAAGGAGAAGCCAGGAGCAAGAGTTCAAGCCATCTGCCCAAGTTCAGAGCTTCCAACCTGTGGGCACAGTGTGGAGGGGAGGTTAAAGCCAGCCAGGTCCCCCAGCTCCTCCCCAGCAGCGGTGACTAAAAGCCCCTCTAATTTCCTTGCATCTCATTGCGTATTGATGGTCAGGGATGTCGGGTAGCCATGGCAACTCATTGATTAGCATCCAGCGCCTGTGAAATGAAGAACATGCAGCCATAAGAATTACAAATGACGCTATATTGTCTGCTGCCAATAGGCTGATTACTGCCATTTTCTGCCAGGTAGACCAGCTTTTACAGGCAACCCGGTGGTGTGTAATTACCATGCTGTGATTGATGCATTGCTATAGTTACTATCTGCTGTGTTCCCTGACTAATAGTTTTTAAATTCCTCTTCAGATGGAAATGCATTGCCTGTAAATGTGAGAGGCAGAGGTCTGCAGAGCCAGGAGATTCATCCTGAAAGGAGCCCGTTTGGGTGTGGAAAAGTGTCTCATAATATAAAATGTGGTGGTCAAGTGCGTGAGTCATTTGGATCAAACCACTGATGAGGTTGGGCGAACAGGGGTGATAAACCAGGCTGCGAGTTGAGGGGGAAGCTGTGATGGCACAGGAACTTGAAATGTTTTTCCAGGCCTAAAACACTTGTCACCTGTTGATACCATGTGGTTGTCTTAAAAAAAACCCCAAACCACCACCCAAATCAACAACAATAAAAAAACCCCACAAAAACCCCTCTTGGATCTGAGTGGGATCTGGCATCCCGCAACACAAAAGCCTCCCAAAACAAGGAAAAGGGACATCTTTTACCACTGAAGACGTGCCGCCCATGGGGTGGGCTTTGAAAACCGAGTCTCAAAATATGGGTGCTTCTTACATCTGTCATCCTGCAGTGGCCAGGAGGAGGGACGCGGGGTGTGCAGAAGTTGGTGTGTTGTCCTCGCGGGTGTAGATGCGAAGCCGTCCCAGCTCCACGGAGCCACCAGCGCTGCTGGCAGCTGCTGACTCGGTGCTGGTGCTCCAAGTCTGTCCTGGAAAGGGATGGGGTAGATCCTGGCTCGGATCTGGAGGGCTCACAGGTGGATTTCTGCCTTTCCTGGGGTGAGGATGCCGAGCAGTGCTGCGGACCTCTCCCCTCCTCTTCTCTCCCCTGTGCGTTGCCTCTGATGTTTAGACATCTGCATAACCTACACAAAGTTAAAAGGGGTTTGTTTCTTTTCAGACTGAGTGCAGCCAGGGTAATTTAGTAGAAAAATGTCATGCTAATGCAATTCAAAGTTCAAATGATCTTTCATTTTGAGGGAAAGGAGAATGTGTGTGCAGTCAGAATGTTAAAACCCGCTACTTGCCCTGCAATTCAAATAGAAATATGAGCTTCGGGGGATACATAAGTCACATGAAGTACTGCGAGTGAAACACAAAATGAATGAAAATGATCCGGAAGCCATTATTAGCATTGCTGGGGGCCAGATCCAGCTTGGAACAAGTGTAGTGGCAGTCGGGAGCAGTGCTGGAAAGGAGAAGTTTGCATGAAATTACAATAACATGGAAATAATGAGAAAAAGTTATCAGTAAGACGTTTTTCATATTAATATCTAAATGTTGCAGCCCAGGTGCTCCTAACCCTGGTTCTTTCCAATCCCAGACAACGTTTGGGTGAGTACTTAGTTGAAGAGGGGCACATTTGTAATGAAGCTCTGGCTCTTCTGCTCGGGCTGCGTTTGGGAGCTATGTCTGGTGGTAGCTGCTACTACAGCTGTGCAAAGAGGAGCTCTGCTCTGGCTGCAGGATGCTTTGGGTTTAAAGTCCCCGGGATGGCTTTCTGCGCGGTGTTGGCTTTCCCCTTGCGTTGCTGAACACGCTTGAATCTCAGGGTGAAGTTTGCTGTTGCAGTTTGAGCCTTATCCTCCCGAAAAGCATGGAAGGAAGCAAGGACCAGTGCCTGGCAGGGTTTGGGGAGGGTAGCTGAAACCCAGGCAGAGGAGATCCTGTAGGAAAAAGGAAGGGCTCCAGCAGGCAGTGGGGGTTACCAGTGGGCAGCCGTCCTCCGAAAGGGAGAAATCCTCCATGCTTGCTGAAAATCAGCAACCTGCCTTCTCCTTCTCTCTTTTGAGGCAGAGGATGGGGGAAGCTATGTGACATTGAGGGAGACTGTTTCTAAACAGAAGTGTTCAAGCATCTCCAGGAGGGAACAGCAGTGCTTTGAATCCAGGAGAATCCAGCCGAGCCTCCGCTGCCACCTGTGAAGTTGACAGAGGAAACTCCTGGAGGCAGAAGTCCTCCTGTCTCTCCTGAAAATTGCAGGTGAGTTCCCCGCCAGCTACAGAAAACCAATTCTCAAAGTTTCCGTTGTCTTTATCTTCCCTCCAGAGCATTGTCCTTTGGGTCTCCCCAGCTCTCCCTCCCTCCTCCTCCTCTCCGTAGTCACCCTCCCAATGGCAAATATTTCCAGCTCCATGGTTTTATTAGCACCGACAGAGGTTTAACACTCGCATAAAGCTTTCAAGGCCCATGATTAAAAGTCAATAGTGGAAGCGTTCACTGCTCTGCATAGGAACGGAGAGGAAAAAAAAAAAAGATAGCAGGAAAAGCACCTCCCAAAAGAGGTGGCCAGGGGAAACACGGGCTGAGAGGAGGCTGTAGGTCAGGGTATTTGTTGCAGTGAAGGCAGCCGGGGCTCAGGTGCGAGCCAAGTCATGCCACTGAAGCAGAGGGGGATGGATGGGAATGAGCTGAAGTGTACGTTACAACAGCGAGGGATTCTGTCCACGGTTTCAATAGGTTTGATGTTAGTTAAAATAATGATCAGTAAACCCCTCCTACCTGGCAGTGCAGAGAAATTCCATCTGGTGAGAAAACATTTAAGAGTTGTGCTTAAAATGCATGTCACTACCAAAATCCCGATGCAGAATTGTCTTTACCTAATGTAATTGGGACTTATTTTAAGGCTTCTGAAATGGTTAAATGTGTGTGTCCAGAGAAAAGGTATTAGCGAGGTAATTGGGCTATAAAATAGTACATACACACTAAGGGTTTCTGTCTGGTGATACCCTGGTAATCTGGAGAGCAAAATTTGATTTTTCTATAATCCTGGAGTGTGTGTGTTGCTGAATTCAAAATTTTCTCAGTGGTGTTGTACATATCTGAAAGGTAATGTAATATTTTAACACGAAATTTTTTATTACATTCCCACATTTAATGTAACTCTTCCCCAAGTCCTCTGGATGATTGTTTGCAAGTATCTGATTGTTAGAAAGAAAAGGTAATTGCAGAAGGAAAATGAGTCTCCAGAAAACTATTTTGGAAGTTGAGCAGAATTGTGGTATGAGCAGCAGTGTGGCTGATTGCCCATAGGTGGTGAAAATCATTTGCATATTCCAATTTTTCTCACTGCATTTGACATTTGTCTCCCTCTTTCACCAGCATGTGAAACCCTCCCAGGTGGTTTTAATGGAAAATCAATTTTTTAGTCCCCTCTGCTTTTTGTTCATCTATATGTATGGATAACTCTGACATATCCGAGTTGGGCTTTTGGTGTAAAACATGGCACCATTAAAATAGATTCCTATTTCCAGCAGCTGCCATACTCCCCCTTAATTCAATACAGTTGCTCCAGTACAACTGCCACAGCTGTTCCCCTCCCTGCGGTCTCCGAAACGTGCTCGGCCCTTCCCCGCATCACGGAGAGGTGGGATCCACCTCGGAGCTTGGATGGTACTTGGTACCACAGAGCCTTGCATCACTTTGAATTTGCCTTTACAACAATCCAGCGGGGCAAGACTGTACATAAACATGAAAAGACACAATTTCTGTCCTAAAGAGCCCGGGATCAGCTTTAATAAAGGTATTTAAACAGCCGGCCCCTCCTGGGGGCAATGGAGGAAACTCCTTGCTTTGCACCATCTGGTTCTTGCAGGTGGGACAGACAAGGACTCTGTAGTTAGGGTGTAGATGGATGAAAAAATAACAATACTGGACAGCAGCCATGTAAATGGCTGTTGCAACCCACTGCTTGAGCCTCTATTTCTTGCGCTCTAAAACGCAGAGCTGTAACCATGCGTGTTGTGGGGGAGCTGGATGCAATGGGGAGCTCTGGGAACGTCTTCTTGCAAAGCCTGTGTTAGATTTTGTCACTTTTTGGGCTTGGCAAACTGTTTAAACGCCTCTGGGACTTGCTCTCTTTCTGCAGGAGGAAGATAATATTTACTGATCTATCCTATCGTTCATCTTATTGTGGCTGGTATGATAGTGCTGTCATAAACATAAGTAATATAAACCGAGATAAGACAGGATGTTTTTCACCTGGTATTTCATATTACTGTTTTCTCTTTTCATCATCACAGAGCTTGTTATTATTATATCACGGGTTTAAAGTATAATATGGTCTTTTGTTTTTGATCTGTCTCAAAGAGACAGGAGGAGGGAGTTTTCTCCAGACTCGGGAGCGGTGGCTCCCAGGGAGATGACAGCGCACGGAGGGGCTGCTGGTCCTGCTGTGTCCTGCAGCTCACTGGGACAGCTTTTGTTCTGAGGGACTGATGCTTCTCTCGGGTGGAGCCGAAGGAAGGCATCTGGCTGAGGTTTGTAAAGGGCCTGCTGAGCTTTAGCTAGACTCTGCTGGAAATCTCTGCAAGCACCCAGCTGTGCATGCAGACGTTTAAAGGAGGGCAGTGTTTGAGAAACCTGGGCTGGAGCTCGGCTCAAATCACTGCTGGTGTACTGGTTGGTTGGGAAAATATCCTGGCACCAAAGTAGACGCATCTGCAGCCTCAGGGAGTCTGAATCCAGGGATGCTTAAATAAAATGATGCTTGTTTCTGGCTAGGTATGAATTTGGGGGGGGGGGGAGGGAAATGTTGCTGTACAGAATCAAACTGCTTCAGCCACTGGGGACATCTGTGCTGGCAGTGGAGCAGTGATTTTATGCATAATTATCAATATGTTGGGGACAAGCGGCCTGCAACTGAGACTCTACCATGGAGGTAGATCCTGTCCTAAGGAGCCTGCAGCAAAACGAACCCCTCCCTGGACAGAGAGCTGAAGCAAAAAGCCAAGTCTGGTTAAAGAGGAGGGCTGTGGGAAGGAGGGCTGCTTTGGGGAGCACTCCTGTCTGCCTGCCCACATGGGAGGGGGCAGGCAGGGGCAGATTTACAGTCTGTTTATTAGCACTCATCACCAGGGATGTTTATTGGGTGTGAAACATGTTGGTTCCTCAGATAACACAAGCTGTTCAGTAGTAACTGAGTTACGCCAGCAGCGCTGCCTATGCCATTAGTGCCCTCGGAGGATTAATTACAGCGATATATACCCCTCTCTTCAGATGTCTCAGGCGGGGTGTTTGTAAATCAAGTGTGTGTTTATTGTGGGCAAACTTCTCCAAAGGCTCTTTCCCAAAGGAGAGGGAAGAGAAAATGCGGCATCAGAACGCAGGGGCTTGTCTCCGCTTTGGGGGTGACCTCAGGGCAGCGGGGGAACGGCTTGCGTGGGAGAGCGGCTCTGGGTCACCAGATTCAGGCCTGGAAGTGATGGATAGAAGTGGATGCAGGGGGGAAAAACAAATGCTAATTTATTCCTTTTGCTCAAACTCATTGAAGAGTAGAACTTAATAGCTTAACTCTGGTGGTAAGAGATCCTAAAGCACTTTGTAGTGAGCGCTGTGGATTCTGCTCTCGTACCTCTATAAATCCTGACTAACTCCTCTGGACTGATGATGAGATCACCAGCTGCAGTGACAAGGCTTGAAATGCTTTACCCAGAGTGGAAAAGTGGTTCGGCTGAAATCAAAGGCTTTGTGCAGATAACTCGGTATTGATGACTTCCCAGTAAAAGTGATTGCTTATTGAAAAGATGACTTTAACAAAATTAACTTCCTCAAAGGTTTTGTTTCATTTTGACATTTTTGGCCAAAAGTCTTAAATATTTGGAATGAGGTGAAAATTGCCAAGAGTGACATTATCTCGGGTACAAGATGACTTCAGAGGTAAGACTGCAGACTTCAAATAAACTGTAGCTATGGGTAATACCTGGTGATACCTGAAGCCATCTGTCACTGCTGTGCAAGGTGATCCCTTCTCTCCGCTCCTGTCGTCCTTCTTCCAGCCCTGCTGGGAGCAATGCAAACCTGCTTCCCCAAAGCGCCCTCCTGCTGCATGGGAACCATCTCCTGCCATGACTGGAAATATCTCCTGCTTTTGATACATATAAATTTCTTTGTGGAGGGAGGAGTGATTCGTGTTAATAAGCTTCCCTTCTGCCTTCCTTCCCTCCCTGTCCAGGTAGACTGCGCAGTGGTATCTTGCTTTTACTTAATGACTCTCATCTACAGAGGAAGTTCCCAGGCAGAATTCACAAGCAGTGGTATTATGAATTCCTCCTGCCTGGCGATAACTTTTTTTATGAGGTTTTTATTCTTTAGATAATATATTAAAACCATATTTTCTGCTAAGTTTGCTTCTCCTCATTGCTTGCCCTTGAATTCCCCCTCTTTCCCTCCCCCTTTTCACCTGAGTGGCATTTTCACTGGAGATGTTTAATACAGCTCTAATCCCCTGATTCCCCAAGGTACATGAAAGCAGCTTTACGAACCCATAAATCCAGAAAGATAAAGTGCATTTTTATTAGTTGTGTTGCCATGAAAGTACAAAAAAAGTAGTCTAATATGAAACAGTCAATAACAAATTTGCCTAATAGTTCCGCTTATTATAGTAAAAGCACTTGGAGAAAGGCTCTGCCTGGGTGTCAGTGGTGGGGAGCGATGCTGGGATGGAGGGGAGCAGCCCTGAGGGCTGGGATCATCTCAGCTGGAGAGTTAGTGGGGTGCAGGTGGTATGTGACACCCCCCCAATTCTGCAAGTAGGACTTGCCAGCACAAACCTCTTGGCCCAGGTGATGCTTTTGCAGCCAAATGACTGAAGGATTTGCCCAGCTTTGCAGAAAAAGCTTGTGTGGGGGTTTGGGGTGAATGGGGAGAGGTGAGCAGAGCCGTGTGGCTCAAAGGTGGGAGCTGGACAAGGGCTGTGGCCGTTCCTGCCCACAACACGCGTGTGACCCCATTTGCAATGCTAGAGCCGTGTCCCTGCCAGTGGGAGCTTGCAAGGGCACAAAGCAATGCTGGGTGGGAGCGTGGAGCAGCCGGGGGGGCTTTTCCCACTCTGCATTTGTAACCCCGCTGGCCCCAGCCCCATGTAAGGGCTCTTAATTCCAAGGGCAGCCCACCTGGGGCTGCCGATGCCTGGTTTTCCTTGGCACGCGTGCAGCCTCTGCGTCAAACCTGCTCTCCGGGAGGTCACCCAGGTTGATTTATTATTTTTTTTTTTTTGCGGGTCGGTGTAGCTCTGCCTTTGAGCTGTGCTGAGTACTGAGGAGCAGCCACCAGAGAAGAGCCCTTGTTCTCCATCTCCCCCCTTACAGCATCGCCAACACCCTCTTCCTCTGACCTCCGCTCTCCCAACTGACCTTGTTGGGGCTCTTAAATTTTTTTGCCCCAAAGCCCCGGTCTGTGTCATGACCCATTGGAAAGAGCCATTGCCCCGGCTCCCTGGTGAGTTTTCGCACTTGGCCTTCGGCCTCGCCGGGGGCTCTGTGCAGGAGGGTTTTGGGGGGAGCCGGGGCTGCCGAGCAGCACTAGATGGCAGGAGTCAGTCATGCAAAAGGATGAGGGCTGTCTCCCTCTGAAAATACACTCGAAGCTGCTAAGGTGGAAATCTGCCAACTCACTCGGAGCTGCGTGGACCAGGATGGGCTTAAGTGGTGAAAATCCCATCTCCAACCAAACTTTAGGATTCTGCTTCCCATCTTTCCCACAATCCAGGAGCGCCCTGCTCGAGGATGGTGGGATTTGACAAGGCTTTACGAGCTAGGTTGTATTTGTCTGGTGAATCTTGGCTCAGATCTTGGACGTGCTCGGGGTGCTGGTTTGGATGTGGGATTGTTGTGTGGTTTAGATGTCTGATTTCTTTGGAGGATGTTTTTGTTGAAAGCTGTGGCCAGGTACCGCTGCTCCTGCCTCACTGAGGAGCATCACCAAGGCAGTCCCAAGAACCCAGCTGCACCAAGAGCACATTCTTACACACGCAACCCCATTCTCCATTTAGATGTCATCTTTAGCTGCCCAGCAAACTTCCCTTGCTTAAACTTTTGCAATTCTGCCCATTCAGCCCCTGGCTTTCCAAAGCAGGGAAGAAAGCAAAAAGCCAGAGGAGCTGGGTGTCTGCCTGAGGCACTCGGCTGCATCTCCAGCCCATGCCCGTCCCTCCCAGTATGGCACAAATGGGCAGCACCAGCTCTGTGGTTCAGCCAAACAGCTATTTAAGGAAGAGGTGCATGGAAATACTATATTGCTCTAAGTCTTGTTATAACTTTTTATCTCACTGT
Source organism: Elanus axillaris (assembly GCA_026212715.1). Taxonomy (NCBI): domain Eukaryota; kingdom Metazoa; phylum Chordata; class Aves; order Accipitriformes; family Accipitridae; genus Elanus; species Elanus axillaris. The sequence goes on from JANZLQ010000052.1 coordinate 16,031,451, forward strand.
GGCTTTGCTTTTCAAGATGCTCTCGGTGGCTGGCAGCAGCTGTCGCATATCCCACTCCCTAATGGTGTTTCCTATTGAGCATGAGCTGGTGCTGCTGTAACCTTTCTGTAGTCTGTGCTGTGATATTATCGGGCCAGAAACCTGAGTGAGAGACAGATGATGCAAAATCAATCTCTGGAGCACCTGAAAGAGAGAAGATTGGTACCAAATGTTGTAGCAACAACAAAAAGAAACAGTTCCTTCCTCAAATTCTTCGCCTTGGGAATTCCTCCTGGGATGGAGATGAAGAGTTGCTTTACCTCTTTGAGGCTGAAGGAAACGGGGAGAGGAATAGCACCAGCCTGTGGTTGTGCATGCCAAAATCTGGGGGCAGAGTAGCTGCTGCAGAGTAAACACAACAAAGCTGGTCTGTGCTCCAGGGAGGCAAAGATCTGAGCAGAGAGAAGCCTGTCCCCTGCGGCTGGTGCAGAGGAGGCATCAGGCATTGATTACTCCTTTCATCATGGCACAATTAGAGAGGATCGCTAATGATCTAATTGTTCTTCTCATCCCAGCCCTAAGAACTGAGCAGAGATAACCCACTGGTACTAATCTGGGCTTCAAAGACTTGCTCTGCCAAGTTATCCCCTCTAATGCTGTCTAATCTTTGTCAACCGGTAATGGTAAAACAAGATGTTCCCAGTGCCTCTGTTGGGAGCACAGCCCAGAGCAAGGCAGCATCTGCCAGCCGAGACAGCACTTCACATTGCTCCAAACTCTTCCAAAGTCCCAGGGTTTATACCAGGGTGTAAGCTGGGACCTGACCCAGCCCATCACTTTGAGCTTGCAGCCTCCCCAAAAACCTTCTCGGTGCTGATGTACCCACCGAAAAGCAAAGGCAGAGCTGCATGGTGGAGTTTGCAGATGCTGTCTCTGATGAGGAGGAGGCACATGTGGAGGGTGTGTGGTAAGCCTGAGGGATAAGATTAAAGCTGATAGGAATCACATTGCAGAATACAGGCTTATATCTGCTGCTGATGGGGATGTTTATTTTCAGTGAGGCGCAGGTTTCCTCCGGGAAGGAATTAGCCCCAGCACAAGCTCAAAACTTGAAGTTTCCCCATGAGGTCAGAAGCTCTGTGTACCGTTCTGGTTACAGGAGTGGTGGTTATACACAGGGGGCACAGCCATGGCCATTACATTTTTTTTTTTTACATAACCTTTCATCTTGCGATAACCCACAGTTGTTATAACGACCCTCCCTGATTAGAGGTTCCCAGACTTGAGCTTGAGTCCTTGTGTAAGGCGAGTAGGAGATTCCCCACAGGGATGAGGGATGCAGTGCTGATGTGGGAGCGTGCCAGGCAGCAAGGCACGGTTGCATCCTGGTTTTTTTTGGGCTGGCCCCTTGCCAGAGGGGACTGGCAAACATCTGGGCAGAGGTAGCATGTGCAGACAGCTGCTTTCTGCCTGAACATCTGTCCCTGTCCCTAGAAAGCATCCCCTCAGATGCCGAGTGGTGCAGGCACAAGCACTACTTTGTAGACAAGGATATTCCGAAGCTTCCCCCTCGCCTCTGGCTCCAGCTGGTGCCTGGGGATGCATTGAAAGACCCTTAAATTGGGAAGTATCATCAGCAGGTCATTATCCAGCTGCGTTTTTCCTGTGTCCAGTGAGAGAGCAAGGTGGCAAACCAGCTACTTTTCTGAAAGATGGATGCAGCCTCGTTCCTCCCATCTCCTGTCAGCGGCTGGGTTCAGCAGTCTCCTGGCAGCCTCGCACACTTTCGGCAGGGCTGGAGCTGACCTTTCCATACGGAGGAGAAGAAAACGAGAGGAGAAGCGTCTCTGTCTCGTACTCTCTTTTCCCTGAAGCAGGGGGAAAGCAGACGCCTCTGCAGACCATCTCGGAGTGAATCGAGAGCCAAACCCTGGGGTTAATCATCCAGGCTGGGCATTGACAGAGCATCTCTATGCATGTAAGAGCTCTTCAGGAGAAGCGTAATTTCTCTGCATGTGCACCACTCACAAGAACAAAACAACTCCCCGGAGCTGGTTGCAATAACAGAATTGTCTTCTGAAGAGAAATCGGAAAGCCAGAGGGCTTTGGAAAGGGCAGTGCAGAGGCTTTTAATGTTTTTCTTCTTTCTAAAATAAAGATGATGTTTACTACTTCCCTCCTTTTCCCTTGCCCATGCAAAACAGATGTTGCTGTGCAAAAGTCAACCACGCTAAACTAATTACCCTTCTGTACGCAGTGAGACTGTTTGGCTCTGGGAGCGGGGGGGGGCACTGGGGAAAGGCAGCATCTCCGAGCAAAGGGGCATTGGCAGGCAGCTACCTCCGCAAAAAAACATGGGTGGGTGCTGCCGGCCACAGCCTGCTGCGTCTGCAGAGACTGGGACTGTAACAGCACGTGCGTGGGACGGAGAAGGGTGGGAGTGTGGCAGCGGATCTGTGTGGTTTGAGCGTGGTTCTGTTGGCATGAGGATGCATATGATGTTCATTGCTGGATAATGCACTGAGCTACTGCCGGGGTGAGCGCTGGGGCACCTGAATAATGTGGAAATAGCAGGGCTGTGGGCAGCAACCCCGGCTCTTCCCACCTGTGCCTGTTGCTCTTGCTCACTAAAGGGGCTGGGGAGACGTTGGATGGGGCTGCTATGGGGAGGAGAGGAAGAAAGTGGAAATTAAGGATGAGGAAAAAAGCAAAGGGAAGAGAAGAAGTAAGTGGCAGGGATGAAGGCAAGTGTTGCTAACGTTTGGCAAGGTCTCCAGGGTTATCCTGGGATTGGGGATGATTAATGTGCCGGAGGACTCCTCTCTCTGTGGTCTGCTGGCCGGGTGATCTGTCACTGCCTTGTGATGGACTGCCTGGTTCCCACGCGTCACCGTTTTAAGGTGGGTTATTGATGGCCCGCCTTTACAAACCATTCCTCCTAATTACTTTTTGGCCCAGGAAATAGCCGTCAGAGCTGGCTGGAGAGAGGGTGAAGGGGTAGGGCTGCAACAGAAGCTCTCAGGAGGTGTCTAAAACCCACGACCCAGCGTGTCTGTCCATGTCCGTCCGTCCCCCCCCGCCCCATCTCAGGGACAGCAGCTCCAGACCTGCTGGGTCACTTAGGAAGGAGTTTAATTCGCTGAGCGGTAGCGGTGGGCACTGGCTGAGTAGTCCAATGCTCCTAATCAGATTGGGTGCAGAGGTGTCTGAATTTCTCCATCATTACAAAGCTGGTCTCAACATACCATATAATCAGCCAGCGATCAGTGTGGGATGCCTTGCTGTCCTGCCCTGCCTTCCCTTTCTGCTGATTGATTTGTTATCCGTGTCAGACCTTTCATCTGTGATGGGCAGAGATGCCGGAGGATCCCGTTCTGCCCTTTTGCCCTGTATTCGCTTGCTTTGCACAGAGTTCAGATTAGCTGAGTAAAAGCTGCTGTTGGTTTGATTGACTCCCAGATCAATTAAAGCAGCATGCGGACAGATGGAGGGCTCGGATCCTGAGTTTTACCCCAATCTCCTTCTTTCTCTATTCTCCAGGGGCCTTTCAGGTTAATTGCCCTGATCTCTAGCTGCCTTTTCCTGCTGGCCCTGAAGGACTGTCTGGCTAATGTTGCCCTACGTGGCCAAAGCTGCGATGAATCCAGGCTGGGGAGGTGCTGGGGAAAAGGAGGGAGGGAGAGAATTGATTTGCTCCATCAGGCAGCAGCAGCAGTTGCTGCCACTGTTTAATTCTCAGTTCAAGCCCCATGGAGAATGCAAACGGCTCCGCTCCTCGGCCAATTTACAGCTGCTGACAAGCTGCTAAACAACATCTTTGTTACATGCACTTGCGAGTCCGTGGGCTCTTCTCCGGGTGACAGCATGATGCACAGGTAAGGAGTGCGGATGCTGCCACTATTTCTAATGAGCGCTGCTTGCTGCAGGCCACCCCAATCGCCGGCTGCCTTCTCCCAGCACCTAGTGCAGCCCTTTCTGCATTCAGAGTTTGTCTTGTCAGCTTCAGCGGGCTTTTGGAAGCGACTGACAGATGAAAGTTCACCTCAGGTAGAACTGGGGCCCTTGGCGCAGGCTGCCTTTGGATGGTTGTGATAAATGAGGACATCGATGGCCAAACGCTGCCCTTCTGAGCTCGCGGGTACGGGCGCCGACTGCCTGCACCATCCCGTGCACAGCGTGCGCCTGCAAAACCGAAGTCAAGCTAACCCGCACAAAACCTGAAGGGTTTGGCTCGCTCTCGTTTGGGATTTAGTGTGTTTGAAGGAGCGTCCTGAAACACGGCGGATGCTCAGTTGCAGGGAAGACGCCTTCCAGCAGAGTCCCTGGGGATGAAGAGGGAGGAGGTAGTGGTGAACCGGCCCCGCTGCGCCCTGGACTCTACGCTTATTTTTAAGACAACTTTTCATACCAGCGTTTATTACACAAGACCCTTTTGGTCTGAGGCTTGCACCTTTCTCCAGCGCCCAATCCCTGTGGGCCTGAGCACACCCAGGGATCGAGAGCCCCGCGAGTCCACGCTCACCTTACCAGCTTGCACTAATCCAAGGCTGGAATTAGCTGGTCTTACGTTCAGCGGGGGCCTGCTATTGCATTTAAGTAAATTATCTCCCTAATAATGACAAATCAATTATTGGTGCTGCTTCCAAGGAGAACGCTTTGGTCTACCTTTTTCAAAAAGCAATAAACCTGTACGTTCTCACTGCCAAAAATTAGCTGCAGCAATGCAGCCAAAATAATAAAGAATAATCCAACCATACAGACAGCTAGTTAATGACTTATCCTCTTGCAGCTGGATGTGCTCAAAAGCAGTACAGAACTGAAACATACCCAGAAAGCTTGTTGGGTTTTATTAAGATATCAGCTTCTCTCTGCGTATTTTTTTGTTCACCCTTTTTTTCTTGTCATCATGGGCCTCACCAGGCAGTGAGGTTTGTGGCTGGGATCAGGCCAGTTTCTACCACGTGGAGCTCAGCTACGAGCTGCGACACGGCTAATTGCAGCTGGGGACACGTCTTTTGGGTGCCCCCCACCCCGCGTCCCCGCTGAGCCGGGGAGAGGGTGGGAGAGCACCGTGCAGACGTCTGCCTTTCTGGCAGGACATCCAGTCCCATCGTCGTCTAAAACTGGGTCCATGGGGAGGGTCCGGGGGAAGTGCTGCCAAGTGCTTGATCGGCACCAGACGCTGCGGTGACAGGCACGGTTTGGCACCAGCCTGTCTCCTCTCTGGCACGGGGAGCTGGAAGTGGGTGGAGGAGAGGTTGCCTCTTGCCCACTGCTCTGCCCCTGCACCTTTGCATCTGTTTGCAGGCTCTGATTAGCAGTCCTGCCATTTGGGTGCCATGTGGGCATCCGTTATTTAGTGGCATTATTTGCGTTGACAGGATTGATGGGACATTTCATCAAGCAAATAAGAAAAAAAAAAAAAAGTCCAACTTGTTCCAAAATACAAAGGCAGCAGCCGGCATAAATTAATGTGTGTAGTTTTAAAGTGTTTACTATAGCACTGTTTTCTCCTGTCTTCCCACAGGAGATAATTAAGAAAGAGGCTGTTTCTCTGCTACCATTAGGTATCAGGAGATGTTGCCATATCCCCTTAACTCCAGTGGACCTCCTTGAATTTGACAGATGATCAATTTAGCGTGTTGAGAAGAGGAGGCTTACTTCTTTTCCACTGTAAGTTTAGGTATTATTATTTCCCTGGGTGGGTTGATTCATATTTGGTTGGCTTCATTAGCTGAAATATGCCATAGACCAAATTAGCACTGAGTTTTCAGTGATCAAGAAGGATGGAGCAGTTTGTTCTTATCAGTAATTGATCATGGAGCTATTAATGGATGCAAATGTATTTGTTCACTCTGCTTTGATAAATAATGGCTTGCTGCTCCCCTGTGATATGATTTGTGCTCACATTTCCTCTTGCTGCCGTACAGTCCTCAGGCCATGGGCTGAAGCATCTGGCTAACAGGAGACAGATCTTGTGGCTTAATTTTCTTTTGCTATCAGTTATTGATGGGCAAACTTCCCCAGCTGATTCATCCCGGCGGTTTGCTCCAACTTTCAGCAAGCTGCTAGGGTTTTTGTGGTCAGAAAGCCGTTTCCCATTTTTTGCCATATGGGTTGATTTTTATTTTAGGATTAACCTTTAGTAGCTGTTCCCGCAAGCTGGAACTGCTTTAATGAGAGCTGTGCTGTTTGGGGGTCCTCACTGGCGCACGTTCCCTGTAAAGCAGCTGCCGAGCTGTAACTGCACCCACATCCCTCCTGCAGCCCCCCGGGGTGCGGGCGCCCACCAGACCCACACTCGCTGTGTGATTTGAGTTCTTGGTGAAATTCTTAACTGCAGATGGACCGAAATAGGTGGCTCTTTGTACTCGTCTCTATTCACCAGATGGTTTCTGAAACTTCTTGGAGAGTTGTCAAGGACAGTGATCAGGAGCAGAGGTGATGCTTGAGGCTGGGAGCTAGAATGCCTGTGTTTATCTCAGCTCAATAGTCTTGGGGAGGACCTAGAAAGCGGAGTGCTGCTCAAACGTGGTACAGTGTGTTCAGTCTTCCCCTGTATTTGCCTTTTACCAGCTCGTTGTAGCAGCTTTTCCCTTGCAAGTGCCTGTGCAGCGCTTGGCCCAGTGGGGTTTTGGTCTCCAGTGGGGTCTCCTGGCACTGCTCTGGTCTGCACACAGGCGACAAGGAAGAGGTAGTTTGTGAGGACACCTTGCCACCTTTTGCTACGAATAAATCTTGGATAATGTTGTTTTTTTTTTTTTTTTCTTCCTCTCTTCATTATGGTAATGGCATCATTTTTGTGCATGGCAAATCTCAGACACAAATAGCACTAAATCACCTTCCTCTTCTATGGTAACTACACTAATATTATTAATACCCTGCATTCATAAAACAATTTTCAGCATCTCAAAGCGCTCTGCACACATTAATTTAGCCTTACAACCTTCCACTGGGAGAATTGCCAGTATGAGTCACATTTTATAGCAGGGTAGAGGAGGTAGAATTGAAGAACCAACTTCTCTTCGTATTTACACCAGCGCGGGCGCAGGATAAGTGCACTCGGGATGATGGCAGATGCACTTGTGAGCGTGTACAGGATTTGACTCATACTGGAGGGAAGGACTCTCCTTGAGGTCGCTCAGTGAATCATTTGCAGAGCCATAAATAGAGCCTGAAGAATCCTCAGCCTCCCTGACTCTGCGCACGAGGCACATTCCCCAGCAAAGAAAAGGGCTGTGTTTATACCCTGGGTGAAAAATGAGAACAAGAATGATTTTAGGAAGGAAGAAGTTGCAAGGCATGAAGGCCGGGGGGTGTGTGTGTGGAGTGGAGAAGGGAGGAAAACACCCGATCATCAGTCTTCCGCTCCAACCTCCTCTTGATATGAATTTGCGAGGATTTGGGTTTCCCTGCAGGGCAGGGTGCCTTTTCCATTTGGTCCTCAGCTCAAGCACAGTCCTTATTGTCCTGCAGGGACATGTCAGACACGTAGTATGGATCTCCCTTCAGTTATGGGTATTTGCAGGCAACACTTATTGCTGGGCAGAGATCCTTCAAAGGGTTAAATCATGAGGCTGAAATGTCAGATGGATGCAAAAAGCCAAGTGGTTCTCAGGATTTTTTTTTTTTTTAATTACCGTCTTCCACCACATTTTTATTTGAGGCATCAAAGACAAAAGAGAAAGAAACACAAATCTGGTCTGTACCTGCTGTGGAAGGCTGTCTGTCTGTCATCTCAGTTCCTTTGCTGAGGACAAACAAACCCTCTCTGCTTTGTTCTGTGGTGGTGTTTTGTTCCGTGCATTAATTTCTTTTCTAAAATTAAAAAAAAATATCCCAGAGACTTGGCACATTGCAGAAGGGAAAAATGCTGTTTAGGGGATTAAAAAGAAAATAACTTCTTTCTTTCAAATAAATTACAAAGCACTCTTGCTGCTTTGTACCTGAGAACCTGTAGGAAAATAGCGGTTTATTTTTAGTGCCAGATTGGATGGAGAGATGAAATGACTGAGTCGTCTTCAAAAGCCACCAATGATGAACTAGTGCCAAGGAAGTGAGGCTGCAAAGTGTTATTACTGTTTGTTTTTTTTTTTTTTTTTGTTTTTTTTTTTTTTTTGGTTTTTTTTTTTTTTTTTTAGTCCAGAGTGGTTTGACATTCAGCTTGTTTTATTCTTAGTCCTGATCAGAGACTGAGAGTATTGCACATCTCAGGGAGAGGAGGGAGCTCAAACGATGATCAGCAGATTCATACCCAAAGAAAGGTGCCGAGAAACATTTCTCTACCCCCCGCAACCCTCTGCCAACGCCTGTGTCTGCAGTCGCAGCTCGCTTTGCCGAACCTCGTGCCCTTGCCGAGCTCTGCTGGCATCCCTGTCCCAAACTTGGGGAAAAACCCCAGCAAATCCTGCGGTGCTCTCTTCCCCACTCGGGCTGCCTTGCTGCAGCCCACAGTGACTGGGATCCGGCATCTCCCCCAGGATGAGCTCGGCGGTGACGGTTTGTTAAATAACTCAAGCAGCTGCCTGCCCAGATTTGACTCCGAGATGCTGATGCTTCACAGCAGGTTAATATCATCGTGTGGTTTTTAACAGGGGCAGAATTAAGGCTTTTAAGTACATATTGCCTACCCCGCTTCTCAGAGCGGAGTAAAGCCCACGGGGTGACCTGTGCCGGGGGCACGGAGGTTTTCCCACGGTACTTTCCCCATCTCCCTCACCTGGAAGAGGGAGAGTGGCGGCGGAGGAACAAGACATGCAGGTGGAGCTCTCCGAGCATTGGCATGTATCATCTTCTTTATCGCTGTCATGGTGCTCGTAACTACCTCCATCCATCACTCCCCCCGTACCATGGCGAAATTAGCCCAGCCCTTACCGGAGCAGCGTGCCGAGGTGCCAATCTCCCCTGAAAGCGCGAAGCCGTCCTCTGCTAAAAGTCTCTTAATTTTCCTTTCTTTTATTTTTCTCCCTCCCCTTTTCTTTTTACTGCCACATTAATGAGCTTTCATTTTCATAGCGGAACAATGAAGGCCGTGGCCAATTATGCTAAATTACAGGTGCGAGAGGCACAGTGTCAGATGTCGTCCTGCGAGCGCACAGCCGATCGCAAGCGCTCGTTCAACTCCTGCACCGTGAAGTGAGCAAACGCCGCTTTCATCAAAGTGCCGAGGCCAATTTTGGCAATAAACCGGATTGCATCTGAAGTGGATGGGTCCATAAAGTTCGCTCCTGCAGCTGCTGCAGTGTTGCTTGTGATGAGAGACCCTTTGGGCCTCTGAATTGTGGGGAGGGAAGGAAGGATTTGAGCATCAGACGTGGGCTGTGCTTCAAATGTACGTGGGGATATTCGTGCTGGCAGAGGGTGTGATTTCTTCTTTCTTTTAAGCTGCTTTTCTATCCCAGCAGAGCTCCTTGTGCGAAGCGCTTCTGTGGGTGTATCTTATCTGTTCAAGGAAACAATTAAAGCAGCAGTGGTGGTGATGGTCTTTTTCCTTGGTAGAAATGTGTTAAGAGTCTCTTCCAGGGATTTAAACTGCTGGAGAAAGGTTTGACTGCCAGAAAAAAAGTTATATGGACTATCTGGACTTTTTTCAGCATTAAATTCACATACAAAAAAGGTCAATTCCTTACCTGTATCTCTAACATGTTGGCCTCCTTCCTATAAAGTAAATCTTCTGGAGGCAATCGCTGCTCTGCAGAGCCGGCTCCCAGCTCCGCTTGTCAGGGATGTTATGGCATGATATATCCACATGGAATTTTTTGCTCACACGTGAAGTCTGAAAACTTGGAATCGCGTCTCCTGTGGCTGTGGGTGCACGATCTCCTGCGCCAAAGGCTGCAAGTTCTCCGGTCCTCTTGCACGGTGGCGGCAGGATCGGTGCAGGGAGCGGGGCTGGGCCAGCGGCACCGGGGGCTTCGGCTCTTGCCTAATGCTCCTGTTGAGGCTCTGAGTCAGCGTCTCCTCTTCAGTTTTCCTGGTTTCTGCTTCTTTCCCCAGGAAATCCTGATGTCACGGTATCGTTTAAACAGATGCAAATCCACGTTTCAACTTCCCTCTGTGTATCTTTGCTCTGGGTAAGGTTCACCCTTAGTCTTCTGCCTTCACCCACCAGGCTGCCTGGTCTTGACACCGGCAGATGCATCTCTTTCTTGTTTGACAAGGATTTGGTGGTTTTTTGGGGGGGGCTGGTGCATGCAAAGCAGCTTCATGTCACGGTGTCTGTGAGTTATTAGAGGTGCTAAATGCAGAGCATCTCCTGACAGCTGAACACCTCAGATCTCTTAGCCATCAAAATCACAACGTTACTTCTGACTGAACTTAATCATCTCATAAGAAATGATGGAGAGGAACGGGGAAAAAAAAAAAAGAAAGAATAAAAGTATGAAAATCATTCCTGTACCACCACACTTCTGCTCCAACCTTTCTTCTTTCATGTCTTGGCTGATTTGTTTTGATCACACCGAGCCTTTGCAGCTGAGGTTTTTCTGAATCCCATTCACAGGGAATTCATTGAAATAAGGATCCACTAATGAGTTGTACGAGACCTGGGGGACAGGAGCGGCTCGCGGGGCACTGGGGCCTTGATGTGGCTCCTGGGGCTTGGCGAGGGGACAGGGCAAGGATGCAGGATGCTGGGGTGAGCCCAAAAATCCCTGCAACCCCGAAGTGGTGCAGGTCTTGTAAATACGGGCAGTGACAAGGCTCAGCAGATGGTGAAACAAGAGTGGTGGAAAATCCCTTATACTGTGAGCAGTGTATTGAAACATAACTTTTTTTTTTGGGGAAAAAAAAGTATTTATTGTATTGATGTAGAATTGAGTGGATTTTTTTAATATCACGATTCTGATGAAAACCTGGTGGAAATACAATTTATATAACTACTGAGCTGGTTCAGAGTGAGGGCTTCAAGAAGGGCCAAGCAATTATTTTTATTCCTTTTGTTATAGTAAAGCTTAGGCTAATTCCCGGGAAGGCCTCATGGTACTTATGTGTGGTATGCAGACGTGAGGAGCCCGAAGTCTTCCAGGCAAGAAAAAGAAAAACTCATCTGTTTTACAGAAAGATAAGTCAGCGCCTAACTTGGAGCATGTTTGAATTTATGTTTTTTTCGCCAAGGGCACTGTCCAAAGTCAAATAGGTAGGAATTAAACTCACATTTTTGTCTCGGTCCAGTATTTCTAATATGGATGCATCTTTACCTCCTTTAGGGTTTTTCCCCCTTCATATTCTAAATATTTACCTGGTTGCATGACTGCCAATACACCCAAATGGAAAGAAAAGCTCTGATTTACATACATTTAAGTCAAATTCATCTCAAATGATCCAATTCTTAACCACCACTTTCCACTGTTTAGTGTGGGGAGTAAAAACAACCCAGGGCATCTACCTCTGCTGAAAAACACATTTTGGACTTGACCAGACTGACTGATGTCCTTCTGTCCCAAAGTTTTGTTTTTTGTTTGTTTTTTTTTTTGTTGCAGATGTTTTCAATTTCTCACCAATTTGTTGTAATTGTTATGATAAGCATTTCTGCCAAAATGGCAGTAAAAACTCAATTTTCCCAAGGAAAATTAACAAAATACATTCACGGCTCATGCAACCTGTTTATTAAGCTGTAGCAGGAATTGACTGCAGCTGCGAAATAAGATATAATTAAAGTCTGGGGTCCTCTCCCAGATATCAGGTTTTCAAAATTTGCTCTGCCACAGATACAGGAATTATTGTGGCCAAACAACCCAATCTGTCAACTGGGAGCACTTCCAGAAGCCGAGCGTGTGTCTGCGCGTACCTGGGGAGAGGTATATGTTGGTTGGTGTTTGTGTACATCATCAGAGGAAATCAGTTCATGGCTAGAAAATGGAAAAGAAATGGTATTTTTTTTCCCTGAGACATCGGCATCAGTCTTTTCTCCTTTTTCTTAGGACCTTAGAGCAAGCTGTTACAGGATTTTTTTTTTTTTTTTAATTCTTAAATGGGGAATACAGTCCCCTCTGCACTGGGCTGGGGAGGAGGCAGCATCCCTGGTGCCTTTGCAGCTGATGGATGCTGTCGGGGTCCGTCAGCTCCGAGGATGCTGCTTGGCTCTGACCCTTTCCATTTGCACCCGCGGGAGTTCGGGGCACGGGAGGAAAGTGCCGAAAGCCAGCGGCAGCCTGGGGAGGAGGCTGTGGGGGAGGCAGGCTGACCCTACATCTCATCATCGCTGCTCTTTGAAGTGTCTGCAATTCATTCTCGGCTCCGTGTCGCAGCTTCTGGACCTTTTGGGGTCACGGCTTGTTCTCCGCAATAAGCAAACAGGCTGGCACTGTATCCCTGACACTCGGATTTAATAAAGAGATATTTAACTCTGCCCTGCTGCAACCCTTTCACAAAGACAGGGATCTCCATGGCAGCTGGAAAGTCTCGCACTGGTCAAGAGGCAATTTTCTGATTAAGCAGTTTTGCATGGTGTCTGGCAAGGTCTTTTATGTGCTCCTTTAATCCCCTGATCCTGTGCTGTGCCGGAGCAGGGGGGAGAGGCTGGGAGGCGATGGCCGTGCCCAGCTGCTGACTCCCCACTCCTCCCTTCCGCTGGCTCAGCTCCAGAGATGAAGCCAAACCGTCAGCTAAAAGACCATAAAGAATTACTGCTGTCCCCTTCAGTCGGTCCCTGCAGCTCCGAGCGCTTTCCCTTTCCTCTTCCACTTGTAAAACGGGATGTGAATATCTTCTGAGGCAGAACATGCTTCGTGCTGCTTCTGCTGGGGTTGCTGCCTGATCTACAGGGCATCACAGGGCAGCTGTAGGCTTGAACTTCAGGGCCAGGTTGTTTCTCGCTGATGGAAATGTTGTTTCTTTGCCTGTAAAGCACTGCGAGAGCTGCTGATGTGCTGGGGCTTGGACTTCCACCTGCGGCTCCAGGGATCCGATGCACAGAGAGCGTGAAAAGTGCATTATAGGTACTTGATATGACTGTTGTTCTGGCTGTGTCAGAAAAGCATATTGGAAAAACTGTGGGCAAGTCAGAGAATTACTTGGAGAGTGCTTAGAGATCTTTGACTGAAGGAGCAGGCGTAAATCGCCCCGACTGTGCCGCTGGTTCTCCCGGTGCTCAGGGATAAAGGCGGTTTGCTGGATGCAGGCTTTGCAGCCAGAGCTGTCACTTGCTCAGGGTTTAGGGGTGTCACTTCCACGCAGGTCTGAACAGCATCCCCAGGCTGGGATGGGTGCTGGGTGGCAGGCTGCAAGCCCACCAGGCTATATCTTGTGCTATTAATAATTTATTTTTTTTTTCCCCCCAAATATAAACCCTGAAGGGAGGCACCTGAGTGACAGCAGGCATCGATGGATGCAATGAAAGGCGCTAAGCGCCGTAATTTTGTTGTAATGACTCAAATTCAAAACAATAACCCAGAGGCATAGCGTGCCGGCCGCCAGCGCCTGCTGCATGCGGCGGGGTCGTTAATGGGAAACGAAGGCCTTGATTCAGCGGCAGCCTGATTGCACAGTGGATGGAGACTGGAGTGCCGAGCTTCCCGCCGGGGGTAATTTGGGCCACTTTCCCTCCGTTCGCTAAAGAGCCACTCAATTGATGGGGCCACTTTATTGCTGCTTTTCTTAAGGCTGGAAGTAAATTTCCCAGGGCTGGGAGCAGGATGGCGGCAGGGCAGCGGTGGTCCCTGCGGTCCCTCCTGCCTCCTGCAACAGGCTGCTTCCATATCTCTTGCGCTGGTCCACTTCTCCAGGTTGTATTCCTCTGCGAATAACCCTCTGGGCAGCTTGGTCACTGTATCTCAGCCGTTAGCAACTTGCTTTAAGAAACCCAGAAGGAAAAAGGCTTTGTGGTATTTGCCGTTGTGCAGGGGGGAGGAAGGGGCACAGGTTGCTTTGCAGGTGCAGCAGTGGGGACATTTCTCTGTCCTTTCCTTCACACACATCTTGCAGAGGGGTCCCCGACACGGTGCATTGTCACACACCTGGGTCACCTCTCTGCTGCTGCCCGGCCCTCCTTTCTCCCCCCCCCAGCCAAAATACCTGGATGCTGCTGCTTTGACTTTCTCCCTTCTACCAGGCACAGCCAGAAACGGCACAGGCTGCTCCTGGAAAAGTCAGATTTTTGGTCTGGTTTGCTTTTCTCTTCCTTTCTAGTTAAGCTGTTGAGTGGCATCGCAAGCAGGGAAGGTGCCATGCAAATAAAGTCTTAACTTATTAGTATTATTGCCCGATGTATGGAGCGGCCAGAGGCGAGGCGGTGTGAGCAGTGGGGTTTTTGGGAACACCCAAAAAGCGCTCCGTTGCTCCCAGCCATGCAGTGGTCATCGCACACGTGTGGGTGCGAGGGATGGGTGTGGGCAGGGACGGGCTCGGGGGCACCCACGCGGTTTTGCTTTTCTCTGCCAGCTCCACGTTCCCGCTGCACTGGGATGGGGAGGTTGCACAGGCCAGCAGTGGGGGCTGAGGCATAACTGCTATTTTCCATTAAGGTCTCCAAACACTTAATTAATTCAGATTTTACCAGACAGCTATTTGTTTGTTAAATTAAAACCAGCTGGTTATTGAAAGAAACATATTTATTGGGAATTAGCAGCCATGTGTTGGATGGATATTTACTACCTAGTTGTCAAAGCTCAGAGAATCTGTGTTTAATAATCATTTTTTTCCTTTCAATTAACGTAGGGGGGGAAAAATAATCCCATTAATTCCAAATTAAGTGCACGTTTGGAAAACTTCAATTCTGAACGCTGCTGACATTGCTCTTGTATTACAGCTGCCTTGGGTCTGGCTCTGGCAAAGCTGTTCTGGGACAGTGATCTGCCACCCCTTGCCCTGATCCAAACCTGGTCCCGAGGGTTCTGCTACCCCCAGAGCCTCAGCTCTCCCTTCTCCAAGCCGAACCAGGCATTTTGCAGCTCAGCCTGGGTCCAGGGACATGGACCACTAAGTGCTGGGCAGAGGCAACCTGTTCCTCTCCTCCTCCCAACCAAAAGTCTCAAATATCTCAATGGTTAGAAGAAAATGTTGGTAATTGGTTCTTCCTGGAATGGGCAAGGAGGAACATGAATCATTTAGAGAGAGCTGGATGGCAATCAGAGCACTCTCCTGCACCGTGCACTGCCTTTCTTCCTGAGCTTGCTGTTTCCTAAAACATTTATTGCCCATCACAAGCAGTTTCTTTGGGTGCCCGGTGCCTGTCCAGGCTGTTCTTGGCTTTTACCAGCCCTGTGAAGAAATGCTGTTTATCTACACAGAATTACGAGTGTGTGGGGAATAGTAACTTCCCACTCGGACACGGTCACTGGAGGTGATGGTTTGTGGAGGTGATGTCTCAGCCCTGCATCCCACGGCGATGCTCGGGTGCGCAGGGGCATCTGCTATGGGTGTTTGGTGGTTGTGAGCGTTTTTGTGCCAGGCCACTGAGTTGCAAGACGTGGCCTTGTCTCTCCTGCCCTTGGACGAGTTGCTTCCCTTGCTCTGAACCTCAGCTCCTTGTCTGTAGCGGGATCTGGCCCTTGTGCATAAGGGCTTTGTAATCCAAGTGCAAACTACTTGCCGACTGAAGGCACCCTTTGAAACAAGCCCTCGGTGCCCTGGGGAAGGAAGTTTGTGTCTCATTGCCCGGAGTTTAACTCAGTGCTGACTTTTTTCACGCAAACTAAAGGTGTTTGTCTGCTCTCCCCTGTGGAGGGCAGCTCAACTGTGCGGATCCATCGCTGCCGGCTGGCCAGCCGGGGGCAAAGCTTGACCTTTGCCATCTTCCTCTGAATTGAAAGGAGATGGGGTAGCGAGATTTTTGTGCAGAAAACAATTTGTGAAGATTGTAGGGATGGAGAGAACAAAAACCATCTGAGGGATTGCTTCCAACTCATTGCTTCCAATTTTTATGGCTGTGATGAGAGACGGCATTTCCCCAGGGCTGCCAGAGAGGGGACGTAGCCGGATCTGTCCCTCTTCCAGCAAACCCCTCCTTCCTCGGGCTGTAGGGGATGGGATACAAACCGTGCAAAGGGTGGTTTTGACATGATGCATAGGATTTCTGAGGCATCGCTGTAAATAATCATAAGCAATGCGACCCGCAGGGATGGAGAAGCGGCTGGGCTGGCGGGGACCCCGCTAGATGGCAATGCTAAACTGTGCCGTGGTCCCACCGGCTCCGGTGCAGCCAGCAGCGGCTTTCCGGAACATGCTGGGGCCTCGGCTCCCCGGCTGCTGCCCTGGGGTTGTGTCTTGCCCTGGCAAGGTCTTGCACCATGCACAGGAGGGTCAGGTCGGGGGAAAGCGTGAAGAACCCCAAGGGTAGGTACGGAGCGGTTCGCCCTGGGGACAGCTTCTTCTCCAGCTGATGTAATGAGTTGCTTTATGTAGCAAAACGTTTGCAAGAATAAAGGAAACGTATTTTTAAAAATGCAACAGATAGGGAGATCAGGCATGTGTATGCACATAGTTATGTACACCTATCCCTTTGTGAACTCCACTCTCCCACGCTTCCCTCCGGCAACGAGTTTCCCACGTCAAAGATGACAGCCTTGGGTGTCAGGGACAAGCAAGGGGCTGTGCAGAATTTTTTCCTACTCC
>JANZLQ010000052.1:16048080-16064933 GCA_026212715.1 Elanus axillaris
CTCCCAGGCTGCAGGAGCCGGGAGGCAGAAGCACCCGCTCCGTGTCCCCCCCTCGCTCCTTGCTCTGTGCATCCACCGTCCCCCTCTCCCTCCTGTCCTCTTGAAACGAAGCAGCCCTGGTATTTTCTCTCTCCGCATTTGAAATCTTTTCTCAGCTGCTCGCTTTATTCTCTGGCAGGTCAGTAGATGCACCAAATATTTTTTTTTTTCCCCTCCCAGGCACATTTGTCACTAATTGTTTTCATGCCTTTGGCTGTTTCTCTTTAGACTCCCCATCTCTGTGTTCACCTGCAATTGGATCTGGATTTCAGTGCCACTGAAAAACAGAGTACTTCAAACTCCTGCATCTTGTTGCTATTTAGCCTGACTGCTCTTTCCTCCTTTTAATTGCTTTCCTCCTTTCTTTAGGGGCTGGGCCTGCCTTCTTTGACATTTCTTAAGTAGCATCCGTGCTGAGATGAAGGATTTTAATTAGCTTGCTAGGCTCAAAGTCAGCGAGGCTGTGGGTGTGCTGCCTTGGCTGCACAGCCAGGGCACCTCGAGTTGCTCTGGCTCGGGCATTGAGCCTCGTGCAGGTACCCGTGGGGATGAGCCCACCAGCAGATAGTCACGAGAAACGTTATCCTAAATCAACCTATGTAAATCCACGCAGTCCAACATCCTACATCCAGCAAGTGAGCCAGGACTGCCTGTATCCTCCGGATTTATACAGCACCAGCACCCTGCGAGCCCGGCCGTGCTCCGGAGATGCCGCGGCAGTGCCTGCCCACAGGAGTAATAATTCCTCTTGCCTTCTCCGTGCCCATGGTTCCCACCATGTCTCTGCAAGTAGCAACCTGGGAGGGAGGATTACCTGGGTGAAAAAGGAGTTGCAGGATCAGGCCCGTGCTTAGCACATCAGGCATCTGCTGTTATCTCAAATACCGAGTACCGAGAGGTAAATACTGGGGTTGAGCTAATCCCACTCGATGTCCTTCTGCTGTCCTCCTGCTGAGGACTTTCTCTCCCTCTTGCTCCCAGCCCCAAAGCTGGAATTTCCCAAGGGAGCGGAGCACCTGATGGCAGTAGTGCCCGTGGCCGCGGGGCGATGCTTTGCATGCCGATTGCTTTCCTCTCCTGGCACACTTAGGCACGAAAAGCCTTAATCAAGGCAAGCAATTATATTTGAGAAGAACAACAAATAGAGATCAATAAGCAGACTGTGATGTCTGCTGGAGACATTTATGATCTCTCAGCTGGATTATACTGGCCAGCCAAGAAACACAGTCATGCAAAGCAGTCCTGTGGACCGGGATCAATCATGATGCTGTTACTCTTCCCAAACCCTGGCAATGCTTCTCCCCATCCTTCATCCCTCCAGTGTTATTAGAGCCCAATCTCCAAAGGAAAACATGGTCCTTGTTATCAAATTTTAAGGAAAGAAATTCACAGCACTAAGGGTTTGATTGAAAGTCTCGCTTTGAAGAGGAGGGAGGGAGGCAGGTACCTCCCTGTTCCCCCAGGCTGGTCCCTGCCCTTATCTCCAGGTTTTATGGCATAATCTGCGGCACTACCCGCCGTGCTCTCGCCTCTGCTTGCTGGCTTGGCATTAGATAAGGGAGAAGATAGTGAGGGAGTATAAAGCTTAGAGCCTGTGGCGGGGACTCATTTTTCTCATTTCAGGCAAGGGGAAAGGATATAAAATGAAAAGCAAGCAATCAATAAAAGAAGAAAGTTGTATTTCTTTAAAAGAAAAAAAAAAACAACACCCATGGTTGCCTGCACTTTTATCCGAGGCCTTAACACCAGAATAATGAACTGCAAACCCTATTTTAGCAGTTCAAAAGTCCTGAGACAGTGCTACACTCCCTTGTCTCTCCCCACCTCTGAAAAAATCCCAAGCGGGACAGATTCTTCCCTCTGTTATAGCTGCATAAATCCAGGATAATGGTATTGCCCTCCACAAGGTTATTGTGTGTGGGCTGCAGCAAGGGGAGGGAAAGGATCAGCCCTGCTACCGTGTAAATCAGAGATGCTCTAATGACTGAGACTGTGTGACTCTGCCTCCACCTTTCCCGGTGACACTGTTGCTGTCCCGAGCGGGGACAGTCACTCCTGATCTACGACAGATTAAAGGAACAAAAATAATCAGTCCCCGCATGGCTGTTGAAGCAACAGAGAGGTGTGGGCTCAGGCTTTGCAGATACAGCTCCGGGAGCAACGGAGCACTTCTTCGTGCACGTGGTCTTCCACTCGACCCTCTGGGGTTTACAAATAAAATAGATAGAGAAATGTAAAAAATAAACCCGTTCTTTTCTTAACACCAGGGTGTACGATAGACCGGCCTGATTTAATAGCTGTACAGTCATTCAGTTGTTAACAAATCAATATTTTCCTAAGAAACAGTACGGCCTGCCATAAATATCTTCATAGTTACGTGAACCTTATCCACATAATTCGTGCGCTGTGGATGCCATAATGAGTTACATGATAGCTGTGTCAGGGGGGATATTTATTAGGAGATGATGGTATCTGGGTGGCCTGTAAAAGGTTAAAAAAAAAGAAAAGAAAGAAACAGGAAAACCACAGACCTGTTCATAATTCTTGTTTCTCACAGTATGTATTGCTTTAAAGTACACCTGCTCATTATTGAGGACTAAATCAAATGGCTTTTGGGTAACACATGGAATTTATTTACACTTCCAATATATAATCTAATACATATAAATTTACAACTACATAGAAACACTCTTGAGCTCTCAAGTAGAATTGATGTTGTGGTGAAGTGAGGAGGGTCTGCCAGCCTGGGAGAGGCTGGTGTCTCTGCCACCTCCAGAAATCCCATTTAATTTGGGAGCGTGTTGGTCCTGACCACCTGCAGACGACGTCTGGGCTGGAGCTGAGCACGGGCAGAGCTGCCTGCCCCAGCTCCTGCCGGGAAATTGTTTGGGTTTAGGATGCTTGGAGCCTAACGCCGTCCCAGATCTGATCCCAGACCTGTATCCTTGCCCTGGCCGGGCTGTGGGACCTTTCCTTTGGATACCGAGCAGTAACCGCATCGCTCCTCGATAGCCCGACGCAGCTCTCATCAGCCACTCCACGGCAAAGTCCTGCCCGGCCTGCTATTGCCATCGGGGGAAACCTTCCCTGAAAATGTGCTGAGAATATACTGTCTGGAGAGGAAATGAGCAATGCTCACATGGCAAGAAAACATCCCTATCATGCAATTATTTCTAAACATGTTATTTTATGATCCTTCAAAAAAACCCCTGCAGAATAAGAGAGGAGGAGGAAAAGTGAGCAATCAGGGAATCATTCTCAGTTTAAATTGCCCTCAGGAAACAAATGTGTCAGAGTAGATTGAAAGATGGTGTTATCCCAGGAGAGTGAGAGAGAGACAGAAACAAATAGAGACAGGGAAACTGTCGTACAAAGAGATGGAAAAGATCTGTAAGACCTGAGCAGATCGCTGACGGCGATGTGCTCCGGATCCTCTCCACTGTCGTGCAACTCTGTTAAGACCTAGTTGCACTTTATTAAGAACAGATTTATAAATAGCACATGGAGGGTAAATAAATGACAAATAGATGTTTTAATAAATGGAGAATTAACTGCTAGAGAATCCAACAGCTCAATAAACAGCTGCTTTACTGTCTCTAGGGTTTTTTTTTTTCTTATTCTGCAGACTGAGGCATAACAACTTCGGTCCTCCTAGCTATGTGCCACACGCACCGGTCATCATGCCTCCAGCATGCTTGGCGTGTCAGTGAAGCGGTGATTTTGCCTTTATAAATCATTTCTAGATGAACCCTCACCAAAATGAGTAACTGAGCTTCTCTGATTCAGGGCTAGACTTGCCCACGTCCCCGGCCGCTCATGCTGAAGCCCTTTCCAAGAACTGCTTTTACCCAGAGGCTCCCGTTTCCCGATGCCCACTTGACAACAGGAATATCCTCTGGGTTTCCAATTTTCTCCTGAATTACCTGTCCTTGTGTCGGTAATTACAGGAGCCACAGCAGCTGTGCCTCTGCCTTTGATTAGTACATAAAAACCACTTCAGCCAAAGTGGCCCTGGATTACACCCATTTTCTGGTGGCTTTGCTCAATGGGCTGTTTGGGGTTGTTGAGCACTCCAAAGAGATCTCTCAATTTAGCGGTCTGGGAGGGCTCCAGAAAACCACCACCTTTCTCCATGGGCTTTATACAATTAGCAGCATCTCGGCTCCACCTTCCTCTCTTTCTTAATGAGCACTGCCAGGCTTCAATCGCCATAAAGAAGCCGACAAGTATCAATTAAATGGAAAAGTGCTCCAGGAGATGAACCATAACCCAAGGCAGAGCGGTGCCCAGGAGCCTGCCGGACCCCTCACTTTGTGCTTTTCCTTGCCACCCGATGGACTGCAAGTCTGTGCCCTCTGGCATCTCACTTCATTTTTTGCATCTGTTTTCCCTCTGCGCCTTTGCCTGTCTTACCCATCTACGCAATATTGGCACGGTGTGGAAGTTTGGGGCCAGGCACTGATTTTTTGCACAGCTGCAAAAGTTGTTCTCTGGGTGGCCATCTCTCAGGGAAGGCAGAGATGATCTTTTCCTTCCACAGCTCTTTTCAGAAGGTCCTTGCGAGGTGAGGACAGGCTCCCTGTGATCCCTTTTGCCATTGCAGCTGGGCATTTCGGCGCAGGGATGCTCATGTTGCACGTGGGGCTTGCGTGATCCCTCAACAAACCACCCAGCCTGTGCTCAGCAGGTTTTCTTTTTGCTTACTTAGGAGAGCCAGGGTTACAAAATTGGGCTATAGTGTGGTTTAAACACTGTGGCTAGGGGAGACGGCAAAAGATGGTTTCACGCAAAATAATCTCGCTGAAGTACTGGTTTCACAAAATACGTCGTGCAAAAGATTGGAAACAGCGTGGATGAGATTTGCCTGTCAGCTGTGAAAATCAGGAGTATTACTTGTGACTTTAAAAATATTACATGGTCCTTTCTTTGGAGTAAAGGAAAGCAAAAATTTGGGCCATTGATCTCAATTGAGTTACCCTTCAATGGATTTACCCCAGTGTAATTCAGAGCAGAGATTTACCCATAATGATTTCACCCATGACTGAATAACTTTCCCTTCATCGTCTCTGCCCGTGCCAGAAGCACACTGGAGAAACCCAGCAATCAAATCACTCATGTGCACCGAAACAGTTCAGCCAGGTTCTTGACGAGCATCGCTCGCACGTGTGCCAAGGAGCCACGTCTAGACAAGATGATTTAAGATGTGTGTTGGAGTTCTGCGCCATATTACATCTGTTTTATCTCCCTTCAACCGAGATGAATAATCAAGGGGAGAGCGTGCCAGGGCGATAG
Organism: Elanus axillaris; assembly: GCA_026212715.1. Taxonomy (NCBI): domain Eukaryota; kingdom Metazoa; phylum Chordata; class Aves; order Accipitriformes; family Accipitridae; genus Elanus; species Elanus axillaris. The sequence continues at coordinate 16,053,412 of JANZLQ010000052.1, forward strand.
CAAGGGAAAAGGTGGAGACTCCTGTTAGCACCGTGTTAAAACAAGCCGTGCAGCAGCATCTCCAGGCGAAACACAACATTTATGCTCTTTTTTCTCTTTCCCTTCTCCTCTTTAACCACCTCTGTGCTGGCAAGAGGAGCCGGCGGAGGGGATGCATGGATGGATGCTGCGTATCCATCAGGGATGGGAGGGGGGTTGATAAAGTCCGCCCAGCGCTGCCCAGTTCTCCCCGCTCTGCCACCCCCCAAGCCCTCCCCGAGCATCGGGACGAGGCTCTGGAACCTTCCTTCTCTTTGCAAAGCAGAAGAGCTACCTTTAAAAAATAGCTGGGGTTTTCTTCTTGAGCTGGTAGAGGTCCATGAAGTCAGTGCTGCTGAATTTAATGCTACTGTTCGGACTGGGATCTAAGATAGCATCAGTTGGCATTGCTTCACTGATTTACACCAGCACGGCTCTTGGACCGTAATTGAGGTCATATTTCCCAGATAAGTGGGGCAATACCACTGGTAGATTTTGTCGGAGGTGGGCATGAGCTTTGCCTGGGCTGCAGGAGCCCGGGGGGATGAGGCAGGGCTGCGGGGGGCTCGGTCTCATGGGAAAGGTGGGATTCAGCTGGAAGGCTGCCCGATAGCTGCCCCATGGGGAAGAGCTGGGAGCGAGGGGCAGAGCCCTGCGTGCTCCATCTCTGCTCTCTCCCTCATCTCCAAGTGCCTCCCCGCAGAGCGAGCCTGCTCGGGAGCCGGCTGCGAGCTGGAACAGAGCTTCGGCTCTGACCTCGGAGGTTGCTGACAAAGGATATTAATGATTTCCCTAAGGGCAATGTTCAGGCAAACAGGTTTGTCATTTATTTTGCAGATTTACTGGAGTATTATTAATTTACTAGGATAAACTCCATTAGGAGAAGGCATTCATTTCTGAAATATAACTTATTCACAGCGTCTAGACCCGCTCTTCAGACAGGGATTCCACTAGTTAAGAATTATTCAAATATTGATCTGGACATTTCTAATTAACTTTGCCCATGCATTATTATGCATATGCACAAAAATTGATTTTTGCTGGCCCAATAATTAGATTTAATACCTGAGGTAACTTATATTTATGTGTTTAATTATTAGATTCATTAGCAATTTTAATAAATGCTATCGGCTCAGGAATTAACCACCATACTTGACACTTGTTGACTTTCCCAGTCACTGGTGAAATAACTGCCTAATCAGAAGAGGAGAGAGACAAAAGACTTTCTTCAGACTGCTTTGGAAGTAATTACCACGTTGTGCTATATAATTATTAATACATTCCTTCTGACTGCAGCACGGTTAGTTTCTGAAACCGAGGCCATCGGTGATAAACATATAAATATCTAACAGACTTATCTCTCTGGGCGGTGCAGGGAATATAAAATACATGGGAGAAGAAGCAGGCAGATGCGATGGGAGAAGGACAGGGACTAACAGCATTCGAGTGATAAAGCCTGGGGTGCTGTACGAACCGGACCCCGGCTTCCCATTGCAATACCAAAGCAGAGAAAGGACGGGGCGATAGCGGCACGAGGATGGTGGCATGGTCTGGTGTGTGATCCATGACTTGCAACTCCAAGCTGGCGTGGAGTAGAGATGTTCTACTACAAATCTTTGCGGGTCTCCAAAAGCAGGCACCTGGGCTGCGGGGAGATCAGTGCTTCAGGAAGGACTCCCCTCTCCTTCCCAAATGTCCATGTTTTCCTGCGGGATTAGGCCCTGAAGTACCCCTACCAGGACCCAAGTAGCTCATCTCCTGAAAATGGTGGAATTGAGCACTGTTGTTGCAGGTTTGCAACAGGCACCCCTCGATCCGTCTTTCTGGGTATTGCAGGGCTCCCCGGAGGTGCCCACCCTGGGGCAGAGCCCACCCCTGCTAAGGTGGAATTGGTTTTTAAGTGAGCTGTAGTAAAGCAACCTCACAGTCATAGCAGGAGCTGAGCAATTGCCCCGATTTATATTGGGATCCATTTCTATTTTGGCATTCTGGAGCCATGAATATCATGCAAAAAGCCCCCTTTGCCAGCCATCCAGGAAGATTTGCGGTGTCGTATCTGAAATGCATCACAAAAATGTGCTCGTCTTTTCACCCTGATGACTTGACGCCCAAGATGTGGCTGGTAATAACCTAACAGTCCATTTCTGAAGGGTTTGTGTCCAGCTGCTGCCATCGCATCCCGCTTGCCCTCCCCTCCTTCCCTTGCCCACGGATGCCTGTGCAGCCGCACAGTATTACCGAGCATTCACTTGCAATTTGGTGCCGGGGCCATTGGGAAATTGCTGACAATTTGGATGAAAATGGTTGGAAAATTGCAGTGTTTAGGCCCATTTTGTGTGGCTGTGTGTGTGCAGAAATTGCAGAGGAAACACTGGAAGAGGCCAGCAGTTAGAAATAGGCGCCGTTGTTCTGCGGGTGGTGGGTGGCCCCCCCCAGTCATTATGTATTTGTAAACAAATGTGTAAATCGAGCAAACGAAATTGCCCCTGAGGGAAGCAAAGGATGGATAAAAGCATTGGGAGAGGAGAAATGCAACCGGGAGCCCAAGGTGGAACTGCCTCTGCTCTGCCACGCTCTTGGCTAAAGCTCACCTTGGCTTAAAGACGTGGCTGTGCCCCAACGCGGCTCTCACTTGGTGCCGTTCGGGCATTTAAGACAAGACGCATCTTTTTTGCAAACCTAACATCAGCGAGGTTGTTTACATGTTTGCTTGCTGGTAGTTTATACGTCTTCTGCAGAAATTTGCCCCGTAAACTTGCCTGTTAGCTGGAGTGATTTATGTCCTGGTGCATCTCAGGGTGAGAAAGAAAGTCTTGCACTTTTTTCCACACAGTTTAAGTAAAAGGCCCTTTGGCAGCTCTGCGTGAGCGATGGGATGGTTCCTTATCAATAAGGGCTTGGTGTTACCCTGGGCCGATTGCTCCCTCCTCGTGGGCACGGCACTGCAGAGGTGCTGGCACAACACACCAGCTCCCAGCGGTGTCTATTGATCTGTAAAAGCCTCTTGGAGCAGATCAACGTTTCTGCCCATCCTTTAAGATTTATTCTTTTCCTGCTGTGACAACAGGGAGAAATTCTCCGTAGGAGAGGGAGGGCAGATGGATATGTGCTCAGGGGTCCCTCTGCCAGCCTTTGCCCGGAGGAGCATCCCGTGCCCGGATCCCAACCCCGCGACTGCCGGGCACACGTCAGCTCACCTGGCACCACATTGGCCCTGGGATGGGACCACCTCCACCCTCATTCTTCATTTTTTGGGGTGCAAACCCCCTTCGTGCAGCAGAACAAGCTCTAGCCCTGCTCTGCGAGGCTTTCTGGGGAGTCTTCTTGACAGCATCGTTGCAGTAAGAAACTGGAAGGGAGAACCAGATTTATGCAGGTTTGGGTGCAACGCTGCTGCTCAACTCTTCCTAAAACTTGCTTTTCCCCCCCCTCTTTCTCTCAGCATCCCTCTTTCCCTCCTTCCAAGCACAGAAGCCCCACGAGGTCCCTGTTGCACGAGGCAGTTGACATTCAATCCAAAAGCCTTGTTAAAGACCCAAGAAGGGGGGAAAGGAAGGTGGGGGAGAGAGGAATCAAACTGTTGATCAAATTAGACAAATTCTCCAAGCCTGGTTTACACGTCCTGAATGAGATGCTAATTAATGAACAGCAAAAAAGCAGCCAGGCTCCAATTTGCATAAATATGCATTGTCAAACTGTTAGGTAAACAAAAGGCAAGTAATGGCAGCACAAGCCGGGTTCATTACGCAGCGATCCCAGTGAGGCTGTTCAGTGGGGATTACAGCCTCTGCAATTTTATTTTTTTGCTTAATTTCTCTTTCTGTCTCCAGTTAGAATTCAATTCGATGTTTATAATCAGCTGCAGACAGAAAACCCTGATGTAAAGCCTTGACACAAATAATGACAAAAAGAAGCCTTTTCCTTTTGTGTTCCTTCCTTGTGCACGCAAACGTGTACGTAGGGACTGTAAATGAAAATTTGGGGATTTTAATAGGTGCATGTAAAAATGCATGCAGTAAAGATTCATTATAATCCTTCTTAATTACAGCTAATTGGGATTGTCGATTGTTCTGAACACTGAGAGCTGGAGCAGGGAGGTCAGTTCCTTTGGTTGTTCAGAGGGTAATTACATACACTGGAGTTAATGGGTCACTTGGGAGCTTCCTTCTATTCGGTCCCCACCGACGCACGGGAATGGTCCCAGTGGGAATGAGCCAGGTCCCTCCCGGAGGGCTTGGAGGGCCGGGGGCTGTCCTGCCCCCAGCCCCTGGTGCAGCAGCAGGCATACATCTTATTTCTTGGGAAATCTTTTAATCTTCTGGGTTTGCTTCCCCGTCCTTGGGTGGGAGAGGTGTCACGAGAGCTTTTGGGAACAGAAAGAGCACTGCAATGCCCGTAAAATAATCATAAATATCCTTTTAACAGCTAATTGAGATTCCTCCTGTCTAACAGATAGTTAGATGGATGGACAGATAGAACTGAGGAATTATGATGTTTTATTATTCACTCTTGGTACGTTTTCTTTGATGCTCTCTGGGCCATTTATTCTACCACATTAGATGATTTTTATTTTGATATTGTAATTTTCATTTTGGTAAAAGCACCCACAGGAACTGAATGGGAACTCATCAGCATAAACTGAAAGGAAGAAATAACTTATATTAAACATAATAATATTTTTCTTAAATAAGGGAAGAAACCCAAATGATGTAAAGATACGGACACACAACTGAATACAATCAAGCTGCTGCAGCTTGCAGGCTTGAGCCAGGAAAAGTCATCGTTTCTGCGTTATTAACTAGAACTAGTTGCAAACTAAAAGGCTTTGCTCCGCGATGGCTCTCCCCTGTCTGTGTGCAGGCAGTCGCCGAGGCTCGGTGCAGGGACGCCAGCTTGCAAAATCGCAGTCAGCTGGTGACTGTGGGTGATGTGGCTTTACCCTTAAGTGTAGCAAAAATAAAGGTATTTCTCCTTTTCCCCTTTGCCCTGCCACAGAGAGTGGCAAACCCTTAACCAAGAGCCCTGCTAAGGGCAGGTTTCCCTCCCTGCTCATGCTTCCCTGCATGAAACGATGCTGCCCCGTGCACTGATCATGCTTCTCGGCTTAAACATTTCCCCCCCAAAACTGATTTCAATATATCTCAGCTGTGCCCTGCAGAGAAACATTCGTGTGTGGAGCTTTCTGTTGGGGAAATTATGTCCATTCTCTGCTTGAGAATCAGCGTGAGCTGGGAGGGCAGCAGGAGAACAATATATTAACGTGAGTGCTGCGGCGGATGCTTTATGGGATCAATTACAGCGGCCAGGCTCGAGCGGCTGCGATACTTCCAGTCATGGGCAGAGTTGGGCAGGTCAGGACTGTAAGTGTTTGCATTTTGGGGGGCTGTGGGAAGCTGTAAAGCAGACCAGAATGCCTTGTGTCAAACCTCTCCCCACCTGCTGACCTTTTTCTGGTTTCGCCGAAGATTTGGAGAACAAAGTGTAAAATTAAAAAACGGAAAGCTTTTCGCTGAATTGGAGGGAAAATGGGTAACAATTCCCTGGAAGGTTTCCCAAAGCCAAGGAAATCGTGTGGAAGATTGCATTTGCATCCTTAGGTGAGCTGCTTTCATCCTGGGTTGGCAGCGGGCTGACACCAAAGAGGAGCTTTCAGCAGATGAGTCCAGTTGGCTCCAGCTGACCACTCAAAGGCTTAAGGGCTTTGCTGAGTTAGGGCTTTCCAGCAGTTCTTTTCAAATTGCATGGTTATTATTTAGATTCTCCACTGCTGTTTATTCTGTACAGAGCTCCTGGCTTTTTTTTTTCCCTACAAGGAGCTTGCTACTACTGTTGATTTTTTTTTTTTTTTTTTTTTTTTTTTACTTCAAGGATTGAACATAAATAATTCTCTTTTGGTGCATCATCCCTTCCTAGACAGTGACCTCTCCAGGCATGATGCTGAGCACTGAGCTTTGCTTCCCTCAGGGCCATCCTGCAAGAGAGCCTTTAGCTGGGGCTCCTTTCCAGGGCAGGCTCCATCCTTCCATCAGCACCGACCACGCTGCCCCTTCATCTCTGCCCCGGGAAGTGCTGGCGGTGGGGAGTCAGGACATCATTTTGCTCCAGGAGGGGGTCCAGGCATCTGCCATCTCGCTACTGATCCATCCCCTTGGAGATGAGGTACCTGCCTGGGTCCAGGGTGCAGCGCTGAGCTGGGAGCCCCAAGGGCTTTGCAATGGGACTATTGTGAAGAGATTTAATTTCTTCATGCTCCCAGGGGTTCTGTGCCAATTCAGGGTTAAATGGACCCAAGCAAAGGCAAGCTGTGGGAAAAGTGGGGAGAGACCAAAGGGATTTCACCTTAAGGGAGGAGTCTCAAAGGGAAGCAGCTGGTGGTCTCATCCTCAGGGAAATCTGCTGTTGCAAAAAGAATTAAGGGTATCTCCGTTGGGTTCAGGTCCCAAAGAGTTAATAAGGCTGGCAGAAAGGGGAGAAGAGTGATTCAAAACCATGAATCACTTCTTCATAGTATTCCTTGAAGGACTTCCAAAAGAATACGAGAAAGGAGGGAAGCGATGGATGGGCTCCTCGGGTGCTCTAAGCCTCCCTCCTTCCCTTGGCAAAGGGAAATCTGTGAAAGAGGCAGATGAGAGATTTCCTGTTTGGCAAAGAGGGGGGAATGGGAGCTTAAATCAACCTGCTCATCTCCACACTTCTGAAACAGTTTGAAAGATGCTTAAATATTTATTTAAAAAGAAAGGGGAGGAGGGAGAAATAGAAAGAGGGGGATACATAAAATTAAAATGTTCATTATCTCACAATTCATATTTAATAAGGGTCGTCGTTACAGCTGGATAATGGATTTCCTGCCATAAATGTCTTTCCCATTTCTGTGGGCCCAGCCTTGGCTGGGAAGGGCTGGGGACACCTGGCAGGGAGGAAGGCACAGACGATGCTGAGAGGTGGCAGTTGGAAGGACATACCCCTAAATTCACCAAATTCTTCCTTTTCTAAGACTATTTCACCCTATGCTGCTGGAGGAGAAGAGGGAGGTGCTGGAGTTGAATTGCCGTGCTCAGGGTGTTCATTTAAAGCAGAGGGAACGCGGTGGTTGGCAGGCAGGTCAGCGAGCGCTCAGCTGCCGGTCTGGTCCGTATTCCCATTTCCCCCAGGATCTACCCCTGGGGACTCGTCAGCTTTGCTTTGAAACAAAAGCTCTTGTTGAGCAAAATCCCAGGCCCACTGGCTCCAAGAAGGTGCAGTGCAAGGGCTGTTAAATATTAACATGCCAACAACATTAGGAAAATCCAATGGAACTTAAGTGACTTCGAATGTGAAGCACTGATTAACTGCTGGAGGGGATTATCGAAGAGGTAAATGGAAAGTAACACAGGGAATTGCCTGATATGGATTGATCAGAGGCTCCCTTTGGACCAGGAAGGGCTTATTAGACACACTACCTGATGCTGCTATTCAGAAGCATGGTTAGCAGAGCTACTTTGGCTCGCTCTTTCTATCAGCTTATTAGAAACCCCTGGGTAATGAAATATCTCCAAATAGGATGAAGCTGTATTTACTAATTTGTGAGGATTAGCATGAATAGAATTATTAAGATCCTTATCGGAGGCTGTTGTGAGGTACGTGGCTTCTTTCGTTGGATCTCCATCCCAGGAAAGCTGCAGCAATGGCCTCGGATGCCCCGAGTGGGTCCAGCCCGGGCAGAGGGACGCTGACTTGCGGTCGGATTTCCCCCTGCCTTCCCCAAATTTTACTCAAAGCCTCGAGAAGCAAGAAAAAACTCCCTGAGAACAATCAAAAGAGGGTAATGTAGTTCTCTGCCTTTGCTTTCTGTCTGTTAGGGCTGCATCTCTGGGAGCAAACTGTGCCTTGTGTCCGTCTCCCGTGGGATCCCTGTGCTGAAAGGGCTGGGAGGGGCTGGGAGGACGTTTGGGTCGAGATGCTCCAGGTACCTCCTGGGCACTTCTCTGGGCCCAAGGTGAATCCAGGGCAGGGATGGAAAGGAAAGAATTGCACCAGTTTTATAATAAATGTCACTGGTAGGGATGGGTGGCTTTATTAACTCTTAACTCCATTTGTCTTCCATGGCCACACAAACAGTGACAATAAATCACCCAATCACCAACAGTAATGGACAGAGCCCATGGGGACAGCCCAGCCCCGATCCCTGCCCGCCCGTGCTCCCCTCTGGGAGGGTGCAGCTAGCAGAGCCCATCTTGGCTTTGCAAATTGAGGAAAATAGGTTTGTCGCCAGGAGTCAAGTGGCAGAGAGTTGGGGATTTGCTGGGAAAAAACACTAGTCCAAGATTTGTGTGAGTGGATGCAAACCCCTCTATAGCTTCTGCTGTGCAACTCCCCAGGGAAACCGAGGCATGGTGGGGGGGTGAAGTGGCTGGTAACACTATGGCTGGAGATGATCGGCAGCAAAAGTCCCCACTCCTGCAAGCTGATGATCACAGCAGTGTGTCCTGACCTTCAGATACCAATCCCTTTCCCGCAGGAGCCAATGCACACGCTGAGGTGCTGTGCCAGCCCATCAGTGCTGAAAATACAGGTTAAAATCTGGCACGGGTCAGGGGCACCGCAGGGCTGCCTGGTGGAATGACGTGGGTGAGCGGTGGCCCAAAGGGGTGGCAAATTTGGGTTCCCAGCACGGTTTAGCCCTGTGCCGCAGTGCTGTGGGCTCGGGGTGCACAGCGAGAGCCTCCGAGCAGGCACGCAAGCAACACAACTCTCGGTGCTACCACGCTGCTGTTTCCCCGCTTTCCCCAGCTGTAAAAACTTCCCACCTCCCTCTCAAAAATGTAGGGTTTTATGTTTGCTTTAATAGAAGAATCTTGTCTTATTGATTTCAACCCGCATGCCGGCGTGGCCGTGTGTAGCATTGGAAGGCAGAGCGAGCGATCGATGGGGATCCCAGGGCGCAGCGCTGCTGCCGCCTGCACTCGTGCATTGCTTTATTCCTCACCGTCGGGGGAAAAATTCATCCCCTCGGCTCCAAGCATGAACAACCCTGCCTGCCTCGCATTCCCAAGGGCCCTCCTGGGACATCCAACAAGTAAATCTAGCTGCTGTCCTCCTTCAGAGATGGAAGAGCTGGTTTTCCAGCTCACGTCCAAGACAAGAGGCAATCCATCCGGGCCAGCGATATTCAAAGGCTCAAAGCCTGGGGCCAGGAGTAATAGAAAACTAAAAATGTTTTGTTTCAACTTTATTGCTACAATTCGTTCTCTTTTAACTCCTATCTTATAGAGAAATATAGATCTGATAATGGATTGACTGCTTATATGTAATATTGCTACACAATCGGAAGGGAATCTTTTTTTGCTTTCTGAAAAAAGCCTGGAAGCAAAGTGGGGTTTCCAAATGCTCCCTTGGAAAATCCGAGTTTGTTGTGAATGGGGATGGGAGTGTAAATGCCAGCCTTTCCCAGGTAATGTGAGCTTTGGTTTTCCATCACCCCACCTTCCAGAGCATCCATTGTCTGGAAAGTATCGCCACTCTCCCTTGTTTCAATGGGGAGCCAGCGAATAATGTGAAATACCAATATTTCCTCTAGAATGGAGATCTATTCTTTCCCCAGCCTGCCAGGGCTCCTAACGCATGGCATGGCAGGAAGCTGCCCTAAAGATCTGCCCCTCGGATCGTCCCCTTGTCCTGGTCCTCAGCCTGTCAGCCAAAGCGTAGGATTCATGGAGATACGGACTGCGGGAGGAGCTCAGCCCTCCTGGCTGCCGGAGCGGCCAGCCGTTAGGTGCGATGCCTCCAGACATCATATCTCTAGAAATTCTGCTTCTCGTGGACCCACGGCTGTTATTTAGTGCTGCTTTTGGGGTGATGGATAATGGGGAACGCAGTCGCTGACTGCAGTGATCAGCCTTTGTGGGACCCAGGGAAAGGCGTGAAGGGATGGAGACAGAGCAGGCACCTTATCTGTCTATTTATCTATCTGCTTTTCTGCCCAAGGAAACCCTGATTTAGGTGGCAAGGTTCCACCTTTTTAGATCTGGATGAATGAGACTTCAAGGGAGGATTTTATTTCATCTGTATTTCTTTTATTACTTCACCATATCATACCCCTGTCCTTCTACAGCATTAATCATTCCCGTTCCTCCTCCAAGATCACTAGTCTTTCTAATTCCCTGATGTCTTTTTTTCAGCTGCAGAGCTGTGAACATAGTGGGTATAATGCAGATCCAGGGACTCGGAGCGGGTTTTCTCTGCTCAGCTCTGCCTACTTCTGTCTTTGGTTGCAAATACCTTTTACTCCCGCCTGTGGTCCCCAGTTCCCGGTGCTGAGCAGCCGCAGAGCAGGGGAGCTGCAGGTGGGTTTTCAGCAGCTGCCCCTTTTTTTTCAAGAAATGTGTCTGTAGAGCACTCTGGGGACACTGGAGTGTCCTGATGGACATTGCTGGCTCCCTGCCCCTGGAAAATGCAATCTGGATACTGCCCCCATCCCTTAGGAGCTTTGATTTCTCGGTTCAGGCAGTTTTGCTTCCCGAGCTCGAAGCTCAACTTTAGCGGGTCGGAGGGCCATGAGGATGCAGCCCAGGCGGGACATCGCGGGACAGCACAGTCCCTACGCCAGCGTGTGATGTGAAGCATTAAACAACCCAGAAAACTCCCCATGGTCCACCTCAATCGGCAAATCCTCCCTGGTCATAGCCAGCACGGGTATTTCTGCTATGCCTTTGGGCACTGGTGAACGTCTCTTCTTTATGTTTCTCTTGTAAAGTGCGTGAAAAGAATTACTTTATGTAAAAACAAAGACCCTCCCAGCAGGTTTGGATGATATGGGGAGGGGCCGCAGTGAGCCCTGCAGGGATGGCTCTTCTGAAAGGATCACACGGATGAATTGCATTGGAAACCCTGAGCAGCGACAATGGAGTTTGCTTTACACTTGTTTTTATTAGCACCCATTCAGCTCCAGAGTTGAAGATCCCCTGGATGAAAGTGCATCTCTGAAAGCTTCAGCTCTTTCCCCCTAATTAAAGTTCAAGGCAGCGATCTGTACGTCTGAGCCTTCCAAGGGCTCCTGCAGGAAAAGCAGCCTTGACATCCCCGGTATTTCTAAGTTTAGAAATAAAACCTGTCATCACCGAGAACTGCAACTTCTCCCTTAAACACAAACAAGCGAGAGGAGACAAAGATCTCTCAGACCTTGCTGTATATCACAGAGCTTCTTAAACATCAGGGTCTTTAAAAGAGATTTCCTCCCGGAGCTGGCAGGAGCAGCGTTCTGCAGAGGGAGAGCAGGTTTCTCCGCATCATTACTGGGGGGGGGAACCTGCTTCTCCCCTTCCTCCCGTCCCCCATCCCCACCTCATCCGCATGGTGCTTTGCTCTCCCTCTCCCATCAGTTCCCAGCATGGAGTTGCATGGTTTTCCCTTCCATCCAAGCCTTTCCCACTTGGAATTATTTTCTTGTGAGAAGACTTTTTTTTTTTTTTTTTTTCCTTGCTGCCTTACTGCCCTGGGAAGGTGAAAGCCCCCCCCCACCGTGAGAC
>JANZLQ010000052.1:16074078-16128482 GCA_026212715.1 Elanus axillaris
GTTCTATTAAACTGTTCTTATCTCAACCCACAAGTTTTACTTCTTTTCCCGATTTTCTCCCCCATCCCACTGGGTGGGGGGGAAGTGAGCGAGCAGCTGTGTGGTGCTTAGTTGCTGGCTGGGGTTAAACCACGACAATAAAGTAGGTCTGTTCACTGGAAGAAAAGTTAATTTTTTTCTTTCTGATGAGTGCAAGCTTAGGGCAGGACTGGTGGGTTTTCTTCCCCATTGTTTGTGTCCTTGCATGTCTGTGGCAGGTTCAGATGCAGAGCCAGTGCAGTGTCTCTCTGCAGATTGAGACTCCTCCTTGTTTCACTTTTGGTGGAAATTATCCAGTTTCTTGAAAAAGTTATATACGCTCAGATACTCCACTGCAGCAAGCCTCATTTCGTTAGGGACTAGGGCTCAAGGTCCATATGTGGTCCTGAGATATTCCAAAGCAGTGATGATGGGGTGAGAAGAAGGGGAAGATGCTGAGATGGGAAAGCTGTATCTGAATAGGTACCACGCTGGTGAGGATGAGAGGTATGGGCAAGCACGGGAATGTTGGAGGTTGCTGGGGGAATTGGGGATAGACCAACTTACTTTGCAGACTAACTTTGTTGCTGTTTGGAAACCAGAGTGGTCCCCATTTACCTGTGCGCACCATCCTGGTTTCAACCCTCGAATATTTTGTGTTTGTTTCTTTGTGAATAAACCTCTGAGCTCCTTCAAGACTTTCACTGGGAAAAGGAAAGAGGAAATTTATGCCAGAGGAGAACAAGAGCCTCCAGTGGCAGAGAAATTTTGCTATCCATATTGCCATCATCACGGAAGAGGTTGTCATGGTGACTCGAGGTGTCAAGAGTCTGCTCCGGAGCGGGGAGCAGGAGAGCGAGACGCTGGCGGAGGGATGCAGGGAAGGAGGAGAACAGGGTGAAACAGGGAGAAAGCCAAAAAAAGTGCAGGAATGAGTAAGGAGAGAAAAATGCAATGGGACGGGAAGGAGAAGAGATCGAAAAGAGAGTGCTGAGGGGAGATCTGTGCTTTATTCCTTTCCCTTTAGGCATCCGCTGGGCCGGGATGAGCGGAGAGCGGTGGCAGCGGCGGGGGTCAGGGCTGGGCACTGCCCGCTCGGCGCTGGCTTTGGGAAGCGGCAGGTTTTGCAGCCTGTGCCCCAAACACCCTTCACCTACGGCCCCTGATCTAGCATGGATAGGCATGAAATGGGGATGGCCAGGGGTTTTGGGGGAAAACGGGGCGGCTCCATTAAGGAGCGTGCAGGCAGGGCTTGGCAGAGACGTGCCAGCTCTCTTCCCCTCCTTTTGCCCTCTCCCCCCCGCCGGCAGCCTCTGCTGAGCCCCCTTTTCGCAAGCACTAAATCTGCAAAGTAAACCCCAGCGAGAGCACTTTCCAAGGGCTGCCGGCTATGACAGATGTTATTTTATGGAACACGGCACCAGAGATGTGAAATACATAGTTCATAAATGTCAGGAGGAAGGAAGCAATATCCTGGATTGAGGTCGTTTGACTTTTTTTTTTTCTCTCTTGTGAAAGCATCTTTCCAAGTAAACAGCAATCCAGGCCTCCCTGCCATTTGGAGTGAGGAGCAGTCTGCCTTGGAGAACGCTCCGGCACTTGGGGGAAGCGGTGCCTGTATGTGCAGCTCATCTGAATCTGAAAAGGATATTTTTTTTCCCCCCACCTCATTGCAACATCTGTTTGAGAAATTCAATGTCAGGAGAAAAGGCTGAGGCCTCAGCTGAGGTCTCCAGGGAAGGCATTGCCAGCGCGCATCTATAGGAAGAGCATATGCGTGTCTATGTATGTATAGGTAGGTGCGTATGGAATTGCAATTAATTAGGCCCTCGGTTAGTAAAAAACTAGCAGGGTTTCCACCGTTTCCAAAATGCCTGATGGCTAATGCTGGTGTTTACTCCTCTGTACGCTCTCGTGGTCTGCGTTAGTGCTCAGCTCCTTAATTTCCACCCCCCCGGCCCCGAACCCCAGCAGCATCCCGTGGCAATGATTTCCCCTGGCAAACCGCGCTGCTCCTCCTGCCCTCAGCCCCGGCCATATGGGTGAGTTCAAGAAGAAAGCTGACGAATCACCCCTCTAAAGTCCTTAGTTTTTAATAGAAGTGTGTCAGAAAGCATTCCTGAAATGCTGCTGCGGCTTGGCAGGGCGCTGGCGAGGGCAGAGGGACAGCCTAATGTCACTCACATCTGCCTGCCTGTCTCTGCCGAGCATCGTATGCCCGGTGAAATGCATTTCCACCCAGGCACGGCTGGGAAGCCAACAGATGTGGCATTTAATGTTAATCCCCGGTGACTGGCTTCCCCCGGCCGCCCGCGGCTCCCTCCGCTGTCACATTTGCTCAGCAGGGACTGGCCGAGCTGCGGCTTGCGGGGGGTGATGGTGTTAGCCATGCCAGCCATCAGCATCCGAGGATGACATCCTGGGAAAAGGATACGGGATCATCTCTGGGCTTTTTTCTTCATTGCATCCAGGAAAAAGCTCCTGTTGGACTCGGAAGATGCTGCGTCCCTGAGATTTTCGGAGTGGGGGTGTTGCAATGCAAACCGTCAAATTTTTATTTCAAAGAAGGGAGGAAAAAATCTTAAATTTCCTTGTGTTCTCGCAGCAAAGCTACTTTTGCCTGGAAAATAGGCCAATTTCCACCTTATCTCATGCCTCCAGCTGTGATGTGAAAAGCTCAGAGGAAAAAAACGCATCTCTCACGTTATCTCTTAACTGCGATGTTTAATTATCCTCAGCTGTTCTGCTGAAATGTGGCCGTGCCCGGGCTGCAGCAAGCAGGGTATGGTGGCATGAGCAGGGGCTGGGGATGACACTGGGAGCTTGGATTTGTCAATGCCAAGACAATAATACCTGAATTTTGTCACTTGAATGGGGCAGGCAGGAATACTCTCCTTTCTCCTCCCATTAGCTCCAAGTTCCTGTGATGAGAAGCACAAATTTCCTCTCTTCTTGTTCCCCAGGCTCTGTGTGTTTTATGCCCACACACACAGAAACCTGTGTGGGATCCGTACGTAGCTGAGATGTCCATCAATTATTTATAGAAGGAATATATTCATTTTGCTCTTAATTTATTCACCATTAGCTTCATGGTAAATAGAAGAAGAGAAAAAAGGGGAGAGGTACAGATGTGGATGGAGATATTGAATAACTATGCAGAAATAAATCCACTAAAGAGGGGGCAAATGTTAGAGAATGTGGTACGGAGGAGATGAAAGTTAGAAGAAATAAAAAGCTTTAATCTAAGCAGGGCTTAAATACACTTCCAAATGTCAGCTCCTTAATAGCTTATCCAAAGTCTCAGCATGTTAGAAAATATAAATGATGGAGAGATCCTTCTCTCCTTCCCATTAGCTAACATCAGTAGTTTTATACATCTACATCTGTTCTCCTTGATTGCAGCTGGCCTCTTAGGTCGTTGGTTTGGATTGTATTTAATTCATTAATTTCTGTTTGGGTGAGGCTTTCTTCTGCCTTCCCTTCTTCTTTCCCCAAACTCCTCTTATTTCCCTTTAGGATTCAGTAAGAAATTGAATTCTTGCAGCCGATACATTCAGAAGACCTGGGGAGCAATATGGTGTGATGTCTTTTTTTTTTTTTTAACAATCCACTCTGCTTTGGCGACACGTGATATTGCATTAATGAAATATTTAATGCAAACAATAACGGAGGAAACCGGAGGAATTTTGTTCCTGGATTTCAATTTAGCTCAACCCCTCTGCCTGGAGGTCTCTTCCCAGCCTGAAAAACGAGGGCAATGCTCTGGAGCCTGAGAGACCTGCTCGTACCTTGGGAGGATGGGGATGAAAGGACCATAAATGCCCTGGTGCAGGCAGGGAAAAGCTGTGCCGGGTCCCTTGGTGGCTGCCCTGATGCCCGGCTTAGGACGGCGATGATCAGATGGCTACGGCGTGCCGTGCAAAGCGCTCAGCCGGTGCCCAGAGCTTACCCCACGGAGCATGAATTTGGGTTGCTACCCCTCGGGAGCCAGCTCAGGGGGGGAGGCGGTTTTTGCTTGCCCATTTTCAGCACCCGTATCGCCTCGTGCCCACCCGTGTAGGTGCCGCCGAGAGACACAACATCTCTGCAGAGCTCTCATGCCTGCAGGAAGGGCAAATGGGTGAGGAGCCCCTTCTCTGCCTCCCGCCGAGCTGTTGATGAAATCTCTTTTCCCTTCTTTTCTCTGCACCAGCTGTTAGGCTGGCTTTTTTTTTTTTTTTTCCTTTTTCCTCACAGACTAGTATTTTCTTCCTGGCTCTGTGGCATTTTTTTGTGTATTTGTCAAGGACACCACTGTTTAGGAAAAAAATGCACCCGCCAAACCCAAAATACACAGCACTTGAAAGACTGAAAGATCAAGATCTCTGTCATCTAAAGGAGTAAACTAATAGTGTGATTGCAAAAAGCCCCCGTGAGGATCCTATCTGTCATATCACTGTCAGCTTTGTACTAAACATCCATTAAAGAGCATTTACATGAAAAACATGCAATCTCCTCTCCAATCAGAAGGTAACCTAATCCTGCCAGCAAATTGAAGGTGAGTTCTCGGGCGAGTTTGGCCTTTTCAAATGCAGTGGGATCTTTTCTTCCTAGACCTTCTCAGGGGTGAGAGCTGGAGGAACAGGGGCTGAGTCCCATCTTCCTTCCCTGCTCAGCCCCAGCCAGGATCTGGCATCCTCTGAGAAGAGCTAAGTTCTTTTCCTCTTGCTGGTCCCAGGATGCAAGCTGGGAATGAGGGTCCGACCATCTGTTTATATCTGTCTTATTCTTAATCCCACAAACCGTTTCTTCTCCTTTGGGAAAGTGCTTTGAATCCCTGAATAAGGAGTCATGTACATGGATGAGAAACGGTGACAGCCTTCAGAGAGGGAGCCTGCATATTGTGCAGCTATAAAGCCAGTATCCTGAGGCTGTGATTGATGGAAATTCTGTCATTAACAACCAAGACATTGGATTTTCCAATGCAACAATCACTTTGCTCCAGCCTTACATGTCCCCGACAAGGATGCTCTGCAGCTCCAGACTGCAGTGAATTTTAATCCCCCTGAAATCAGTTGTTCCAACCACTCTGAGCGACTTTCTTCGAGGCCCCTTGGCTCTGGCTGGGGAGGTTTGCACTTCTGGTTGTGGCTAGCAAGCCCAAGAGTAATGCTCTGAGAGTCTCGTAAAATTAAATTGCATCTTTATATTAATGCGGGCAGGGAAAAGCTCAGCGTAATGCCTTGGAGGAAAAAAACCACAAAGGTCCCTGGTAGGTGAGGGTCTCTGGTGCACATGGACCAGCTATGGTGGATTTTAAAGCCTAGCAAAGGGAGCGGTGTCAAGTCTTGGCATCTGGAAGCTGAAGTCAACCAAGCTCTAACTGAAATAAAATCCACGCTATTATCTGGCCTGGTAATTAAACATGGGATCCATTACCAAACATCAGATGCCTGTTTTTTTTTAAAAAACACAGCCTAACTCCATCCACGGGCAGTTGTACTTGAGACGGGAATTACTGGGTGACTTTATATGACCCCCATTAGGCAAGGTGTCAGAGTAGGTGTGGGAAATAGCACTCTTTGGCCTTAAAAATGACAAATCCATGAAACCCAAAGCAATTCTGCTGAAGCTCGATCTGATCTCTTACAACTTCAGGCACTGCAGCTTGTCGTCCCTCCCAGTTTCGTGTAGGAAAGGGATGGAAAAAGTGAGAAGATGAGAAATCGCTGGACCTGGGCGTCAGACCCTGCTGTACTGTCACTCGCAGGAGCGTGTGGCAGTGAGCGGTGACAGCAAAGCCATAAATAGGAGGCAGAACAGCAGCCAGGTGCCAGAGGACTCAATGCTGAACGACAGGGAGTTACAAAGACGGTTCGAGAGACATAAATGTAGGATAATAACGGCACGCACGTCTTTGCAGCACCCGTCTCGCCTAGCGCAAGGGATCAGGGAAGAGGCTCAGGAGTGAAGAAACAAATCTTTGTCTGTTATTAATGAACAAAGAGAGCAGAAAATGCTGGCAATGGAGCTTTCTACATAGAAAAGTCTATGCCTCTGACGAGCTCTTAACACTTAAAGGAGCTGAAATGTCTTCCCAAAGACTTGGGAGTTTCAAATGAGCTCACAGTTCTATGATGACATGTAAGTAGGGTTTTGGGTAGATTTAATATCAGTCTTATATCAACCGTGTCATTGTGTGAGGCTACACGCAAACACTCTGCAAAAGATACTCACTTTCCTAATGTGCTGGTGATGTGCCAAAGGGAAGAGGCGGGATGAGCTGCGGCATTGGGAAAGCCAAGTGACACATAACCAGGATCCTCAGCTCCTCTGTAGCCAGGCTGGGATTAAAATCCGGCTTTCAAGGGTCCAGTTTTAGCAACATCTTGTTGCTCAATGCTGCTTGCGCTGAGTGCTCACAGGTGATTTCCATATGCAGAGAAAAGCAAACAAAAATAAAGCGTCGGCTTCTGCCTCTTGTTCCCCGTTAGGGCTAGAAACAGCTGCTCGCACACGCGTGTGCTGCTCGCCACCAAACCGTCCAACTCCAAAACCTCCTGACACGCAGTGCTCAAAGAAAGAGCGAGCTGGAAAGCTGGGAATCATTTAGCAGAATAAATCAGCCACTAACTAAACCAGTTACAGCAGCGAAGGAGGTTAATATGCGCACTGCAGCCAGCCGTGGGCACACGGGTGAGGTATTTGCAATATAATATTGAAAGATCACAGTCCACCTCTCCTTTCCCAATAGTCCAGGGAGAAGTTTCCATCTTGCTAACAAATACTGTGTCTTTATATAGCACACAAATTATTCCAAATGGCTTTTGTGGAGTCATGATGACATATGTCGAAACATATTTCCAAGATGATGGGAGACTGCAGGGGAAATGTGCAGGAAGCTCTTTCCCAGAGGAGTTGCTCTTAAAACTTGCTGTGAAAAATCTGTTGCGAACGCGTCCAGGTCAGAGCGTTTGACTGTGTAAATCAGTGTAACTCCAGGGCCAAATCCAGCTCCAGCAAAAGACAGGGAGCTTTGCCCACCTCCCTCACTTGTGGAGCCACTCAAGTTGGTACCAACCTCAGAAAAGACCCACCATTTGCAAGATAATATTTCTAGGTTTAGAGGGAAAGGTGACTTTTGTCTGTTAACTAGGAAATCAGGCTAGAAAAACAAATGCCCTCTGCTTTTATCGTTGTAATACTTGAGATTCATTAACTCCTTTGGTGAGTGGTGGATACAGTACAGTTTCCCCACCAGAATACGGGACTTACACGCAGTTTCTTTCTTTCCTTCTTCTTGTTTTAAAACACAGAGCACCCCCCTTCAAACAGGGCATTTTGAAGCCAGCAATCCTTTCTCCTTCAGATTCTTGAAAATATTTAAAGGTGGTTTCCTCTCCTTCAGGAGCCAAGTGTTAAACTCCCTTTCTTGGAAAAATCCAGTGTAAAAATCATCCAAGCAAGTTTCCTTGACCTGGGACTCGTGACTTCATCCCACCTGGGACATTTTCACGGCAACTTTTCTTAGGGCTGGAAACCAGCTATTAAATCCCCAAAGCCTAGTAAAGAAAGGAAGCAAGCTGGGTTGCTCTCCCTTCTGTGAGCTCCGAAGTCAGGAACTACACAGCTACGTTATGGAAAACGGGGAATTTCTTCCAGTACCTCACTGCTCCATAAACTTGTGGTTCACATGCGGATGCCCGGAGACTCTCAGCCTTGGGGCTGGCTGGTGCACGTCTCGCATCACTTCTCTTGCTGTCAAATTTTCCCTCTGCGCGGTAGCTGAAATTATTAGGTGTCTCTCCAACAGGGACTGGGAGTGAGGGTGTCGGGAGCTGTCAGTGCTGCTCTCCGGAGCAATTTGTCTGCGTCAGGTGCCTGCTGGGCCAGGCAATCTCTTGCTGACAGAGTTATTGGGGCGTTAGGAGAGGTGAACAACTCCCCGGTCCGGTCCCAAGGCATCCCTTTCCCACCCCGGGGAGTCCTTTCTCCACCAGACTTCCCCAAGGCTTCCATTTCATCTTTAATGATTAAACCCCCTCTAAGCATCTTTGCCAGAGCCACGGGGTTTTCTGCTGGGAACTCCAGGCTGAGCTTGGCTTAGGGATGTCTCGCTTGTTTTATCTTGTTTCCCTGTACTTGCTCGTTTTTAACCTGATGGACAGATTTTGCAATGATTTATGTCTTGGCCAGGCTGAGAAGGGGACCAGACGTGGAATAAAGCTGGTCAGGGCAGAGAGGCTGCCAACTTTTTACAACAGATCAATGCATTTTTTTTTTCCCCTGCCATGTGGTAACTCAGCTAAGGTGTTTCTTTCTACATCTTTCCAACAGAGGCAGCTCCAGCCAGAGATTAGCCTAAATTTCCTTAGTCCCAGGTTCAGCAAAAGTATCTCAGGAAATGCTTAAATCTGCTGGATGAGGTTGTTCAGCGCACACACAGCCCCTGGCAGAGCAAGGGGGGATGTTGCGATATTGCAATCAATAGCAGTTCTCTGTTTGCGTTGGGTCTTTTTGGTACACCAGGATGTTCGTGTTCAACATTTAGCATTGGATTTTCTGCACTGCACGTGCTCAGGAGAAAAACCATCATTTCTGTGTGTGTATAATCAAAGAAACTCTGATTAATGTACAGTATCCTTGGGGAAGGAAAAAAAAAAAGAAAAAAAAACAAACAGAAATTGGACCCAAGATCTTTCCACATAGTGCTCAAGGCAAACAAATAAAGGATGATAGATAACCAAATAGAGGAGAGGAAATTGTGCTCTTCTCTCCTCTAACAGTACCACAAAAGCCCATCTCTCTGGTTTCCTGGTAATTACCAGCCTCTCTGTCAGTGGGTTACCTTATATTAATTAACATTATTTATTGCTGTTGGCAGAGTGACTGCTACAGTAAATCAAGCAATTAGCAGCCTCGCATATTGCACTCCAAAGAGAAGTAACCAGGTGCCAGAAAGGATTTGCTTTCTGCTTCATGTTTTATTCACGGACTCTCCATTTAATGTTGCATTTCTCCATCGCAGCCACCTTCGTGCTGCAGGACGGGGCAGAGGAGCACGTGGTGCAGCAGCACTGCTGCCTACGTTGCCGGCAGCTTGCAGGCAGCAGATATTCCGAAGGCAGGGTCGGAGAGGAGGACTGGGCTTCCCAGCATCTCCTTCAGCCTTGATGTCCCCTGCCTGGCCAAGGGAAGGGTCACTATGGCACCAGGGCCATGGTGGAGGAGAAAAAGTTCACAATTTTTCCTGTTGGCGGTTGTTAAATTTAAGTTTAATTGCAATGGCTTGCAAAAACTAAGAAGGAAACACTGGCTGGCAAATGGAAAAAGTAACTCTGTGCAGTGCCTTAAATGGCTAAAGCTGCTTCTGCTTGCAGGAGCTGGTCACAGGTTATTTCCAAATTGACCCTGCGGGTGATGTTGGAGACCATGGGTGCTCCCTGGGCTGGGTGAGCGCTCACCCCGAAGCGCTGCTTTCTCGCCTCATGAGGGTTTGCTCCCTCAAAGAGTTTTGCTGGCTGCCAGTTCTGATTTAATTATTTGGTGAGAAATAAAATGTGAAGAAAAGACAGGGGGGAAAAGCCCATGTGGGCATCCAAAGGAGACAATTGGCTTGTTAAAGTAAGGCGATCACAGTTTGCTGCTAATTACAGGAAAAAATACAGCAATCCCTGGAGGAGATGGTGAGAGAGACTCATAAAACCCACAATATGAGTACGAAACATTTTCTGGTTTTCATAATCGTTCTTTTTTTTTTTTTTCTTTCTCTTTTCTTGTCTTTCTTTTTTCCCCCCTTTTTCTTATCTGTCATTTGAAAATCTTCTCTGGACTTTGTCCTCTGTCCCATTTGGCCTCTGGCGGTGGGGAAGCAGGGCGCAACAGAACATCCTGCACCACTCTTAGCAGGTATCCCGTAACTGCTGCAAAGAGCTTTGCACCACGGTCGTGTGCGATTGCTGGGGACTGGGAGCACCGTCTCACTTTGCCTGTAGCTTGTTTGTGTCAGGGTGTAGTTCAGAGATGTCTGATCAGGTGCTCAACTGTAGCGGGGCAGGAGGTAGTTCCCTAAATATCAAATAAAGGATGGGTTTTGTCAGCTGCCGAAACCAAAATATCTTGGGATAGTTCTATATTTTACTTCTATTTATTTTCAACATGCAGAATTGTAAAAGAACCAGAAAATTCCCAGGCAAGAGAGAACTCAGTGGGGGGTGGGAATCTGATGGAGAACAACTTTGGAAAAACAGCTGAGAGCCTGGGCACTCTCGTCCCCACCACCAGCTCTCTGCAGCGCAGCGGGGACCGACCCTTGGAGCGCTGCCGGAGCTTCGTGTCGGATTCAGCCAGGTGCCCTTCTTCCACTTTTACTGTCACAGCTCCCACCGAACTCTCGCTGCCTTGTCCTCCTCCGCTGAGCTGCACAGTTTTACTGCCAGTTTGTGCCTTCCCAACCGCCCTGTCTCTCTCCATCAGCGTCGAGCATCACTGGTCAGCCGGTGGATGTCAACGCTGGACCTTAAGGGTCTTGAGGTTGTGATGGAAAAAGCCCAGAGCTTAAAGCCTTTCCACTTCCATCTCCTAGTCCCTGCATGACACTCCACAGGTGAGAAGCACGCTGTCCTCAGCCAAACGCCTGCTCTCATGCATTATTTGAACAGTTTCCTAAACACTTCTCCAAGAAGTCCTGTAATGAAAGGAGTGGTTTCCTTTGGCTCCCTTCCCAGACCTACCCAAACAGAAGGATGCTGACCTAAGGCTGTTAAACACTTTGATGTATGGCTGTGTCTTCTTAAGTAGAAGATCCATATTCTTAAACTAAGCTGCCATGACACAGGGACATTATGAACTCTCTGAACCAACTGAATCCTACAAATGAGCCATTAGTTGGCTGAACGGCACATTGGCTTCCCTGCGCTGGAGGGGCCTCCCGTTAAATAAGATAATCGTTGCTGTCCACATGCCCAGCAGGCTGCTATGTGTTAATTTTAATGCAATTTGTCTTGCCAGCCCTGCCCCCCTTCCCCTGAACGCAGTGGTCAGAAAAGCCCCACGCTGCTGTGCTGGGGGAGGCTGTGGGTTTATGCTGCTCCATGAACACGAGTTCAGCAAATTTCTTGCTGCTGGAGGACCTGGCTGCCTTCTTCCTCTGATTGCCAGGGAGGAAACTTGAGGAAAATCCCACTGTCGCACCAGCATCCATCACAACCCAACTTTTATTACCCCTGCTGACAAATACTCTGCCCTGCTCCTAAGCCAGCCCCCAGTAACTGTGCCTGGTGCCTCTAATCAAGGATCAATACTGAGTGGAGGAGGGATGTTGGAATCCCTTCAAGCTCCTGAGTATCCTACGAGCACCCCAAATAAATGAGAGTGCCCTGCTTAGCTGCCGCTCTCGCACGGTGCCAGCGAGGCTCCTTCTCCATCTGTGCTCTTCTAAGCAGGTTTGAAGGGCAGCATTTCAGAGGTGTTCTTTGGGTAAAATGAGCACTGGAGAGTCTTAAGCTAAAAAAATAGCAAAGAAAAAGTAAAAAAGAACAAATCTGAGCAAAGGCATGGCGTAAAAATGCAAAGATTTCATCGTAAGGAGGTAAAATCTCCATGCAGCAAGCCCAGCACACGGGATGCACCCCAGAGGGTATTTACACCCCCACCACATTTCGGAGGGGTTTCTCATCTCTCCGACGTGCGCTGCCTCTCTTTGCTCCTAACACTTTTGCTCCCTTGATGGATCTAATCTGTCTCGCAGTGTTGTCTGCGTGCAGATGTGCAAACCAGAGGTCATCATTGCAGGGAAGGAAAGTGTATTTATTGCATAGTAAGAAGGGGAAGAAGGAGTCCAGCTCCTGACAGTCGTGTGCGTAATTACAATTTTAGTCCTTGACCTCCTCTGGAGCCTCCTTCGAGGAAACTCGGGCCATTTGAAAATGGAAGCAAAATATTTGCTCTAGACGATTAGTCTTTAAGGGACTGTCACTGCAGTGTTAGTGATGGGAGCAGTACAAGGAGGAGGTCCTCTGTCTGTACACATCAAGGCACAGAAGATAAGTATTCACAAGGCATCTGTCCACCGCTTTTTAGACGGTTTGCTTTCCACCCGAGAGGGAAACTTTTTGTCAACATTTTCTTTCGGTTTACAGGCTTTCAGAGATACCTAGTCCTCTGCTGCAGCCCACCAGGATTGATAGCAGAGCTGGCCGAGTCCAGGCCGATCTCGGAAATGGGTTTTTCAAATAAACTGGCAAGACATTTTCTGTTTCTCTGAAATTCACATGAACTCATAACATTTTTTCTTCATTAAAAATTGAAGAAAAATAAATAACTGCATACCCCTGGGTGATAATTACCCGAGCTTGTTTATGTACCTTGTGAATAGTGGATGGGGCCGTTGTTCTCTCCACTGGCCCAATGTGGGGCAATGGAAAAAAAAATAGTTCCCCATTTCTCTGCCTTTCTGGTGAAGGATTAAGGGTTTGGAAGACTGGTTTGCAAATAGCAGGTGATGTCTTCACCCATCTCTTTTCATACCTGATCACCCACGGTGTTGAGAGCATGGGGACGCAGCAGCAAGCAGCCGTGGGTCCGGTCCTCCGCCCGCTCCTGGCTGCGGAGGCTTTGGGATGCTGTCGCTCCCCAGGTCCGGTCCAGCTGGCTCTGATATCAAGTGAAGGCTTCGGTCAGGGAGAAGAAACAGCCCTGGTGATTGTAGAGCTTGGCCAACCTGCTGAAACACAAACTGGGTTATTTTAGCTGAAAAGCAAGGAAGACCCATGACAGGCAGAGCATTTGCCTTGATTTTATTCTGATTTATTTGTTGCTGGGATTCCTAACAAATATAAGCTTGCACAGCAATTAAATTACATTTAATTTGATTAGATTAGAGCTGAGGGAAGCACTCTTCTCCCTCTACAACGTAAGGAAAAGAGAAATGAAACCTTTCAAGAAAAAATCATGACTTGAGCTTGGAAATGCAAAAAAACCCAAATTTATCTAGATGAAGAAAGGGAGATGTAATGAACTTCAGTTGAGCAGGAAGCCTTGAGAGAGAATCAAAAGTTTGGAGGATTCATCGGAGGACATAATTGCAACATGTATATTGATTTTACAGAGATAAGAAAACAAATGTTTGTGGAGATTGGACTTAGTTTATTACATTTATTTCCCCACAGAGTTGATGTTTCTCCATTAGAAAAAAAAAAAAATGTCCTTAAATGCATTGTTTTTTCAGAGATGCTTATTAAGTTATTGCCCAATCCCACTGGCTCTATCTTTTTGCAAATTAGTTTGTCTGGAAGAAGGTTACACTTTTCAGGCAGCTTATGAAGCATCTTTTTTTTTTTCTCCCCCCTTAATTGTTTGCATTAAAGGACTGGGATCTTGCTGTGCCTATTGCTCCCTGGGAGCTCAACGAATAAAACCCTTTGCCCAAACACCTGCCAAAACCCAGGGGATGGGGCAGCCCTGCCCGTGTGCGGTGGGGATGCCCAAGCCCCTCATGCTGATAACTGCCCACTGACTTCTCATGTGGCCCTAAATAACTCCATCCTGCTCCTTTTCCGTGTGATGAAGAGAGAAACTGAGGCAGCAGCAGGGAAACGACCAGCTGTGGTACCCCATCCTCCCCATCCCACCTCCCAGGGTTGCCACAGAGTGACGCCGGGAAAACCTAATCGGAGAGGTGAAGGTTTCTTTTTATTCACTGCCGTGATAACTTCGGTCGTGTATGTTATTCAGCATTAATCCTGCACGCTCCTAAGTCTCCTGGTAGCTTTTCAGGGCTTGCTAATACTGAGGCTTAATCACAGCTCAGACACCGCCGTCTATGTCAGCGAAACAACACTTCCAGGTCTGATTGATTGGGATTTAAGTTCTGATTTCTCTTAGAGCATAATCAGGCCTGAATGGGGAGATTTTTACAGTGACAATTAAAATAATGAAAGTGAACTTTAAATGACATTCAAACACTGTCACCTGCTACCAGCTCCACTCTCCCCTCTGCATTCTGGGAACTGCAATTTTAAGCATCATTCACTGCAGGGTGATTACAGCTGCATCTATTCAGCGAGTGGAGCTAAAATACTGCAGCAGCCTGAAAGGAAGCATTTTCAGGTGTCAGGACCTGCCACTGCGCCTGATTTCCAGGAAAGCTCAATATTTTGAGTGTGTGATGGAGGCTGAATACTTACAAAAACCTGGAACAGATTCTGCGTTAGTTTTCTGTTTGTGGCATTTACAAATTGTAATGAATTCATATTACGTTTGTGGCGTATAATAGTAAGGAGTTTATTGATTTACAGATCATTATTTTACTATACATTCAGATAACAGCAATCCGTGGAATTACTCATGTGGCCAGGGTCAGGGGCTGATCCAAGGCCTCGTGTTACCTATTCTGATCAGATCTGGATCTAGATAAATCAAAGCCCAGCACGAAGAAGCTTGAGATTGAGGGTAAGCGAGAATCAGGATGCTCCGTGGTGTGGGGCCAGTCATCCCACCCGCGGGGCAGCGAGAGGCTCAGCACTTTGCATGGTCCCGTCCAGGGGTCCCCACATTTAAGGCCCCTGCTAAACAACCGATGGGGTGTCAATCCTAAAGAAGCAGGCAGCAACAGCCCCGCTGGCAGGCTGTGCTCCAGGGCTGGGTGGGAGCGAGCACGGCCCTGGGGCAGAGCTTTCCCCAGGGGCTGGTACAGCATCACGAAGGGTAGGAGCAAGGTCTCAGCGAGGACCCAGTGACTTGGCCTCCTTAAGCAAACATTTGCTTTAGAATTTTGAGGTTTGCATCTCGTCCAAGCGACTCGGTTAAGAATTCCCATCCTTCGCTCTTGTTTCTGGCAGGGGTTTACCTGCAGGATCCCTCTCCTACAGCCCAGCAAACAGCACCAATCAGGCACAGAAAGGCTCCCTCCTGGGCTTGTCAGCTCCTGTGATGAATTAAAAGGGTTCAAGGGAATCAGTGAAGCGGTGCTTGTACCTCTGCGCAGGCAAATAAGTACTCGGTGAGTTCTGGAGAAAGGGAATGTTAAAAGCTACAACTCCTAAAGCACGCACAGAGCAGCCTCCGTGGGCTGCAGAGGGTCTGAGCTGCCAGGCTGAGGGCGAGAGAAACCTCCTGCACTTGGGATGGCTTTCACCCCCATCCCATCCCATTCCCGAGCCAGGCAGGGACATGCTTTTCCAAAGCAGCTGCAGGAGTCCTGGCAGCAGGTTACTGCTCGGGCTTGGCTGCCTTCTCCGTGAAATCGGCTTCCAGACTCTGACACTCTCAGTCCTATATTTTGCTCAAGGAAAGGAAACCAAATCCTACCATCACACCCCATCACTCCAAACCTTGCAGTGATGCAAGGATGGAGTATTTTTCCTCTACCTCCTTCAGATCCACAGTCTTCCCCCAAAATGGCAGCGTGTGCACCTCATTGATAAGGAGGGTTTTGGCGTAGCTTTCCTGAGCAAAGGAGCTGTGCCAGAAGAGCTCTGCCTTGCTCTGCTGTGGCTCAGCAGTGAGCACGGAGGGATTGCAGGGCACTGGCTGCAGAGGAGACTCACGTCCTGACCCCCTTCTCAGTGCACGCAAGGAGCCTGGCAGCGTGGTACAACCCTGCCCACCGAATGCAACAGGGCTACCGAGAACAACGATGAAATTCTGTCGAGGGACAGGGACCCTCTGGCCACCTTCCTCCTGGCAGTGCCTCCCAGCCCTGGCTCGTCATCCTGGCCCCCTTGTAAAGCTCAGCTGTAAAACCTGTAGCTGGGTTGATTCTGTGATGTGAGAGCAGTAGGAGAGCGAGATGTCATAGAAAGAGGTGATGTTGCTGGTTACATCCCTGCAATCCGTGGCCTCCAGCGGGGCCGGTCCTCTGCCATGCTGGGAGCTGTACATCCGTAGCAGAGAGCTCTGGTCCAGCGATGATGCTTATTGCAGAATATTCCTGTGGTGGACAGCACAGAGGGCTCACGTGGCAGATGTACGTATGGAAAGAGAGCCAGGAGCTGCCTCGGAGACATGACATTCCTAGGGCAGCAGAAGGCAGCCAGGGCAGAGGCACATGGGTGCCGGGTATGTGTTGCAAATAGGTGAGGAAGATGATGGTACCTCCAGGTGGGAGTCGAGGGCAGAGGGTGTTGCAGTACATTAGCCTGCATCTCCCGGGCAGCTCCCAGCAGAAGCAAGAAAGGAAACCAAGACCCTGTAATGCTGCAAGAGTGATTTAGCTGTAATTCCAGTTTTTCCGAGATGCTTATGCGAGGAACGTCTTGTCGCTGAACTCCTGCCATGTTTTCTCACTGAGTGTCTCTGCCCTCTTCCCCAGCCAGAAGAGCTGCTGCTGGCTTTATCTTTTGCTCAGCAGGAGGGGTGTTAGCTAGAAAAGGCTGCCGGCTGCGAGGCAGGAGCCTGTCTTCGGTCCCTGGGAACCTCCCATCAATCTGCTGTTTGAAGGTGATAAAGCTTTTGCTTGGATGTTTCCAGTGTTTTTGTGTTTTGGTCTGGGAGCTGCAAGGATGCGAAAGCCCTGGTGCCGCCAGCTGTAGCAATTCGTGGGGCATTTGCAAACCTTATGCACGATGCTGAGGGGGACCGAGCGAGCCAAAGAGTTCTGCAGGGCTCCAAACCGGCACAGCTCTGCTGGGGCAGTGGTTTTGTCTCTGCTCAGGCTGCAGCTGACGGAGACACACGTTCTCGATCGCCCCTGCATTAAAATTCGTCACCGAGCCCTGCTTGCGCCTTTGATTTTGGTGGTTGTGCCTTGCTGAGGGATGACATGCTGTTCTGTTCATTTGTTTTCTGATAATCTCCGCTGGTCTCCAAGGCTTCCTTCCCCCAGCTTCAACTGCTGCCTGCTAATTTCCATCCAAATCAAGTGGGGCTCTTGGCTGCTCAGCGCGCAGGCACAGCTTTTAACCAGTTAGCCCAGCTTGCCTTCTGAAGAGCAGGGATGTGATGGGCGGGCGAGGATGCTTGAGAAGTTACGGGGGATGCTGCTTGCCGGGAGGCAGGGACAGAAACGTCCTTTGCTGCCATGGGCAAAGGACAGCATCACGTCCCAGCTGGCAGAGTCACTTCTGAGACGTTACTGTAAGAGGCAGAGGAATCACTGGTGATTCTTTGCAAGACTTGCCTTGCCTGAGTCCTGGCCTGGGAGTCTCAAAAAAATAGGATGTGAGGACCCTGGGATGGCACGTGTACAGGTGTGTTAGTGCAGAAGGGCACGGGGATGCGAGGCAAATGCTGGGGATGCTGCGTGTCCTGGGGAAAAAAAGCAAGGATGAGGGATGAAAAAACAATCTATTAGCATCAAAAATCAAGACGACACAATTGCTATGGTCTCATATCTGCAACCGACGCAGCTTTGCAGCTCTTCACTTCTAATTACCCACAGATAATAAGCAAATACAATAGTGAGGGATATTAGAATAATTTACTGTTCATCAAAGAAAAAAGATTGGAATCATTTGCCTTCAGTATATCCATTTCTGTAACGAGGATCCTACCCAAGAGACCTTCCAATCAGCCCCTTCTGACAAAGCTTGCCAAAAATCCGTTACAGCTATTAGCAACAAAGTTATTAGCTGGTAATTAACTCTGTAATTAACTTGAAGTGACTTCAGCAATCAACACTGAGATCTAACGTGAACATGTCGTTAAATCAAGTGCCATTAATGTGTGGAAAGATCTCTCCATGGTGGCTACGATGACAACAACGCAAGGTTACCCCGCAGCTGGTTCGCTGGCATTGGATCATCTTGCAGGGAGCAGACGGCGACAAGCGGGATGCAGCGGGTCTGTTCCCATCCTAAACAGGTCAGCTAAATCCCGACAGGCTCAGCCATCGCTGTCTGCATAGGCTTCCCCGAGCATCCCATGTTTTCCAACTTCTCAGCCACTCTGGATGCTAACTGCATGCAACCCCACGACTCTTGATGAGTTTTTGAACCAAAAAGCGTTGCCTTTAATTCCAGGCATGAAGCATTGAATTTATTTCTTCTTCATTTTTAACAAAGATATTGTCACCTTCTGATCTTCAGGCCAATTTTCTCTCCGGTCTGCCTTGCAGCACAACCAGACACTCCAGCTCAAGTGGGTTTTATCCCCCCAGCCTCTCTCCTCCCCTCCGTGTCCCCTTCCCTCTCCACCCACTCTCTCCCCGATGTGCTTAAAAAAGACACAATTGAGTCGCGTTAATACACCCAGCTCTCCTGTGTGAGAGTTATTCTGTCTCATCACGGATACAGAGGGAGAGGGAACAGATTTGGCATTTAATAGAGCTATCCTCAAGGACACCAAGGCAGCTATTCAGGAACGATCAAATGACAGGTTTGAATATCAAACAGCAGCCCTGACAGCCAGGGAATCGGAGATCTCTTGCCATACACCTTGTATCCTAATCTGAAATGAGAATCTTGGGGGAGGCGCATCCTGTTCAAAGGATGTTGTGGGTTGTTTTTTTTTTTAAAAAAGAAAGATAACTTTTCCTTTTGCCTTCAGAAGTTTAACAAAAGTGCATCCATTCAGAGAAATCATTTATCTCCAGTGGCAATCAGCTTAAATATGTCCCATTATCAAGCTGCCTGCTACTGTACATCAGCAGGTGCTGTTAGGACACGCGTCTGAGTATGGATAACATGCTAGTAATTACTTGTCTTTGCAGAATAACCTCAGCTGACGAAGAGGAGGGGCAGGATGGAAAAGCAGCTAAAGCCAAGAGAGACGGAGCGAGTTTGTGGAGGGCAGGGAGTTAACGGCTGGGAAAGGCTTTACCTGGTCGTCCCCTGGCTCCCATGGCTTGGTCCCGAAGGGGCTTTCCTGGTGTGCCAACACATGGGACAGCATCACGCCAAGACACCCCTCTCCTCCTCCAGCCACAGACTCTCCAAAATACTGAATTACCTCCAACCCACGTCTGAGCAGCCACAGGGCTGCAGCACCTGCACGGGCTGGTGAGACGTCCATGTGCTGCCTGTGGACTCAACGTTTCCAACCATGGTGCTCTCCTTCTAGTTTTGCAAATCACTCTCCCGATGCGGTACGGCTCCATGGGGTGGCCGTGCCCACCAGCATCTGCCGCGGAGCTTTGCAGGAAAGTCCGAGTGCCCAAACCAGGGCAGCAGATACCTGGCTGTGAACGGAGACAGACACACAGGCAATAGCAACCTTCCTCATTTCAAAAAACATGTAAGCAGGACTGTATCTCTATATCCTATATGTATATTCCTTGATATATAACTTAATAAAACTTTATGGACCTAGGATAAGGAATCCACGCTGAATAGATGAACTGGGATTGAAATATGGTCCAATTAAGTCTGTAACAGGGCTGGCTTTACTTTGAACATCCTCCAACTTGAAATGAAATCTTCACCGAAGGAGATAAATCAACCAACATAAACCGCAACCCCGCTTCTGCACCGCTCCCAAACGAGCAGAGATCAGCCCAACCCATGATTTTGGGGGGGGGAAGACGGGATACATCCACTTGCAAGGTGTTTGCAGCCTTCTCCCCATGACTGGGCTCGGGCAGCTCTTCCCCAGCCTCTCCTGTGCTGGCTCTGCCAGACCCCTCGCGCTCATCCCTGCAGGAAGAAAACAAAACAGCAAATTGTTTTGCTGTCATGTTCCCACAGCTGCAATTAGCACATTCATGCATTAGTTTTATTTCCCCTTATTTGGCGTCCTCTTTTTTTCTCTTCTGCCGCTGCTTCAAGAAAAGGAGATTATTTTTAATTACAGTTTTACACTCGATTAATGAACGTCAACAATGTGCTAATGAACAGGACTGCAGCACGAGGACACGATGCACTTCCACAGCTTTCAAGGGGTTTCTGTAGGCATTATTTGTCTTTGGACTACCCCCGTGGAGACGTGGAGATGGGGAAGGACAAAGAAGGCAAACAGCAATGTTATATTCTCCTGGATTCAGGCACATAAATTGCTCAGGATGCAGCAGTCTGAAATGCCCCAAACATTGACCCAACATGGTCCCGGGATGGGTCTGAGCATCCCGGGGGCACTGGGCGGGGGGACTCTGCTGTCGGTAATGGCAATTTCTTATGCCCCATCATACACATGCAAATGGCTCAGTGTTAATGAAAGTTTTGTCCTGATGTCATTCCGCACAGTTAAAAAAAATGCCACTACTCTAATTTTCTGGTTCATGGTGATATCACCTGTGGAGTTGGAGGCTTTGTTTTTCATCAAAAGCAGCTTTACTCTCTCCCCCAAAATGCAAGAAAAGGTATGGGTTTTCTGCATGTGGAAAAGGTCATTCCATCATAAAAACCTGCCGCCTGACATGCTGTTTTTATTGAGGTGAAAGGCAGAAGTATTGAAATTCTGCCAAGCCAAATGAAAAGAGAAAGCAAGCTCTCCAAAACAAATAGCAACCCTCCAAAACCCAAACAAAAACCTGACGCACGCATTTCTGCAGAGATGAGACACTGGTTTTTGGAGACAGCCTGGGTCGGGCCAGCTCACCCTCTCCCCAAGCCTTCTCCATCTTGTCAACTTTGCCAGATTTCCATCCCTCCAAGGGGGAAAACGTATTTAAATCCTAATGGAAAACACCCCGTGGGCATCCCTACTGCTCCAAGGACTTTATCCATCCTTCCTCCAGGCCTTTCCTCCTTAAATTCTCCTTAGAAACCTCCCACTCCTCTTCAGCTTGCAGCTCTCGAGCTCTGGGTGCCACCGAGTGTGAAGGATGCTACGTGAAGGCAGAGGGGCTGGCAGGAGGGTGGGAGACCGTGGCATCCCGACGGCACCCGGCACCCCGACAGCATCCCGCACCCCGACGGCACCCGCCGTGCCCTCCCCTCTGTGTGCCGAAACAGCGCGTTAAATCCCCCGTCCTTACCGAGTGCCGGCGGCGTCATGCGGTTCTCACTTCGTTAGAGAAAATGGGCTTTGGCCAAGCGTGGCGGTGCCGTCAGTGTAATTAGGCAGCATTTTGTGCTTATTGTTACTGCGATATCTAGGGGTTTTGGTATATTTATTCAATGACAGGTGTAATAATGACAAACCCCGCTTGGGCTAAAGAGAGCCCAGAGGCTGGGTCACCTCCCAGCCATCGTCCCCCCAGCAGGTGCCTGGGCTTGCTGGCCTCCCATCTGCAAACCCTTCAGCACAAGGTCCATCAACTTCTTATTTAAATGAGAGATGAGATCCTCGTAGCGCTGCAGAGATGTCTGGGAGAGCTTTAAAAAGCCAGGAGCTATCACAGGACTCCTGATGAAACTGTAAAAGTATCCTATCTCCTCTTTACCTACCTCCCCTTGAACTGAGATCGTATCCATCCCTCTGCCCATCTATCTGTCTGTCCATCTATCTATTTATCTATCTCCTTAAACCAAAGACCTGTGACATTGCTCTACAGAAAGCGCACACACCAAAAAGAAAAGCTGAGTATTAAAACAACTTTCCCCCTTTTTCTCAGTTTTTTTCTGATATTCTGAGAAACGTAGGTCAGGACTTTTAGTTTTATCTTTAAAAAAACATGCTATTTTTTGCTGGTATATTTTTACATGGGCGACATGGGCCCTTTAAGTAGGAGATGTAGTGAATTCCTGCAGTCACTGAGCCCAAACCAGTACCGCTGACCGGTTGGACAGGCATCCCACCCCCCGAAAAAAATAGAAAAAGAAAATGCAACCCAAAGGAAAAGCAAATAAAAACTGTATATATTTGTCTGCCTCCCGCAGAAGGGCCCTACACTCATCCTATCTCCAAGGCTCAATGTGCATATGTCCCCAGCATGATAAGGCTCCTTTGAAACCATTTTCAATCCCCATACTCCGTCACCATTGGCTGCCTTGTTACCGAAAATTTACCATGAAAGGAAAGGAAAAAAAAAAAAAAACAACCCTAAAAAGACTCTGGACTGAGTCAAATCTATTTACTCATAATTCACAGAGCGTTTTCCCTTCCTTCCCTCCCCGCCCCCGGGGGGGGATGCAGATGCTAGCGCCGTGCTGGAGGGTGCAATGGGGTCTGGGGTCCCCTTCACCTGCCGGGTGAATAAATAAATCTGTTAATAAATTCAGAGTCATGGATGGGGTGGGGGAATAAGGGGGTGGGAAGGGCCGGGGAGCCTGGTGTGGAAACCTGAGGTGGAGTTAATGCTGCAGTTGCCAGTCACTTTATTATTTATGAGCCTGGAAGCCTTTTATGATGGGAACGTAGTTTGATCCCTCAGCTAGAAAGAAGCAAGTATCTAATGCTGTCTAACCCTTTTCCATTTCATTCAAGAGCAGGCTGAGTTTGCCGACACTTTCTGTTTTCATGTGCAATAATTGCTTAATGGTGACGATTAAGCTTGGCAACGCTCCGCAAACTGTCACTCTTTGAGAGCTTGCAATTTTTCCTCAGTTTGGCTGCTTGTGAGATTTTCTGCCTTTTTTTTTTTTCTTTTTTTTTCTTCTTCTTCTTCTTTTCTTATAGCAGCTCAAAGCCAGAAAAATAATTTGGTTTCAGTTTTGGAAGAGGGGCTGGTGACCTAGGTCCATATTTGCAAACCGTGACCTGCCGAGAGATCTCTGTGCATATAGCTGTTGAGATTGATACAGGGAGGACTAAGCTTGCAGCTGGTTTAAATCAGCAATAGTATAAATATTTTCAGCTCCGAGGGGGTTAAAACCATCAGTCTGCATCTGCCAAGATCTGGGCTTGGAAATCATCTGTAGTTTGCTTTTTGGGTGATGGCAGCAGGGCTGGTGCAAGCCAGACATACAGCAGGATGTTAAGTGCCCAGCAAGGCGTTTAACTCATCCCTACATCACTTAAACAATTATCTTGTAGTAACATTTGGGGATTTTTTGTGCATTATAAGGTATATTAATTATGAACAGGTTTTGGAATTGAATTCCCAGGTTTTAATGGGCTGCTTCCTTCCACCAGCAGATGTGAGCTGACTCCGTTTACAGCCATCCTCTTGCTGAAAAGGCTCCGTTTCAGCAAGAGGGGAAAATGGTCCATGTCACCCTGAAATGTTAGCAGGGTAATCAGGAAACACAGTGAAATGAAACACTAAAACACCCCATAAAACCTAAGTGCTTCATCACCATAACTAATGAAAATATATGATTGCCTAATAAAAAGCCCTTTGAATGGGTCACGCATGGTGGCCTTGCTTTTATTAACACTTGTTAACACCCGAGCGGTGGCTGCGGGGACACCGTCGCTGCCGGGGTGGATCCGCGCCGCTTCAGCTCAGCTCCCACCTGCAGAACCGATGGATGCACTGTTCCACCCATCCTGCACCACGGATGAAGGACTTGTATTTTTATCCCAAAAATAGATTTTTTTTTCTTCTTTTTTCTGGTAAGCTTAATGTTTTCAGGCATGTGCTCTTACAAAGTTTTATCAAGTCCGTGTCCTCATTTTCCACATTACTGCAAAGAGTTGGTCCCTGTCCTGGGGTCCGGCAGCTCCTACCAGGCTCTCCTCCTCCTCCTCTCCTGCATCTTAGCTAGAGTTTGAGTTGAACAAAAATAACCAACAGTATTGTGGAGAAATAAGATTTTTACTTAAAAAAACCCACAACTCATTTTATTCATAGTAGCTAATTCCATTAATTATGTTATGATGCAATTAAGCATTTCATTTCCTAGCTATTAAAGCTTAAATTATTTATTAATAATTACAGATCATTAGCTGATAATGTTCACTCGGCAGCTCGGGAGCTGAATAATTCATCTGCTTTGACTGAGTATTCCCCCCCACCCACCCTTAACATTTGTCTGTAATCTTTTTCTCTAAGTTCGGACATTTGTTTCCCAGCTCAGGGAAGAATCACGACCTCCAGCCAACTCTGGTGCTTCGGGGGGGAGCACAGCCAGATCTCAGCCCCTCCATGGACCCCCAGCCCCTTTCCCAGCCTATCTTATGCCTGGAGATAGAGGAGCCCCATCATTCACCCTCTTCTCCTTCAGGACAGCAGCAACCCTTTTGGTTTCCGAACCGTTTATTAGCATAAACCAGTAACAACAATGATAGTAATAAGCAAACCAGCTCAGAAGGACAGGCTCTGGGATGGCTGCTTCATTAACTGCTGCCAACGATGCTTTCGGAGACGATGATGTTGTGCCCCGTGCCCTGTTTTGCAGGGCAACAGCCACACCTGCTAATGAGGATATTTTCCCCGAGAAGCTCAATTCTGTTCCTTTTCTTTACGTGATGACCTTGCAAAAGGCAGCGGCAGTGCGGGGAGGGGCTGGGGAGCTGGGTGTCTTGGGGGATAAGCGAGGGGCTTCTCCCGGGGGAGCAGGGAGGGATGCTCCTGGCCCCGGCACGGCGGTTGCTCCCTGTGAGCAGGGAGGAACATGACTGAGCTTTGAGACCGATGATACGTGATAATTGCTAAATAGCGCAATATCTAACAGGAAATTACCTTGCCTTGCAGAAACAGTGCAACAGGGTTGTTTAATTAAGACTATTGTAGATTTGGATTTCTAGTGTTAGATTTTTTTATTTTTTATTCACATATATGAGTTTGTGCGGATGCATTCTGAGGAAGAGAGGAGAGAGGGATGGGTGAGAAGGGAAAATGAGAGCTGTGCTGTGTCTTCATAGC
Source organism: Elanus axillaris (assembly GCA_026212715.1). Classification (NCBI taxonomy): domain Eukaryota; kingdom Metazoa; phylum Chordata; class Aves; order Accipitriformes; family Accipitridae; genus Elanus; species Elanus axillaris. The sequence goes on from JANZLQ010000052.1 coordinate 16,098,641, forward strand.
ATCCGATAACTAAACGGATAAGGACTTTCTGCTGACGAGGGCATTAGACACGGACGCTGAGCACCTGTGCTCTATTTCTGGCCTGGCCATCAAATTCCTGCAGGACTTTGACCCATTTACCGAGGGAGAAATGAAGCAGATAAAGCAGATCAGAGCTAATATTTCTCAGACGGCATGCAGGCAATAGAGGGGCTGCTCGGGAGCTCTCTCCAAGGACCAAAGCAAGGCTTTCCAAAGCAAGGGATGACTCCAAGGGCTCATCTTACAACAGCGAGCGTTTTGGTTTGGATAGGTCTTGAAGGCTCGAATGGGGACTGATGTGGGACACAGGGAGAGGCAGAGAGAGAGGAGCAAATGCCTTCCCCACTTGGAGAGAGGTGTCCAAGCATGCAAAGATACAATGGTTTGCCTAAGGTCATCCGAGATGCATCCAGCATCTCCCTCTGGTCACCCAGCACCTCCTGCCTTGCTGCTGGATGAGAGCAGTCCTGTGCAGAGCCAGGCAGTGCCGCGGTTCTCCGGGGGTCTGGGTGCTCCTCAGGGAGCAGCTCCCAGTGCTTGGTCCTCCCAAGGAGGGAGAAAAGTCAACTTCAGATGTACGAAGCAGTAACAGGAGGGCGGATGGGAGAGGGGCTTGGATTGCGTTGCCCTTTCCTCCATTCCTCAGGGGAAAAAATAAAAGGCACTTCACTGTAACTCAGTTAATTAGTTAATGCTTGTATGGCACTTTTGAGATGTAAAGAGTGAGGTTAGAGCTCAGTGTTCTTACTGGTAACTCAGATGATCAACGTTGTGTGCTGGATGTGCTCAGAGGCAAAGCCAAACCCCGCGGAGGAGGCGGGCAGGGAAAGGCACCCTTCTTTCAGCTCAGAAATGCTCTTGGCTTTACCCAGTGAGTCTGGAAGCACTGCAAAAAGGGAGGGGGGAAAAAAAAGACCATACTTAGAAGAGCTTGTTAGGTTTGTAAGAAGGAATCGTTCAATCAAACAGAGTGAAAGCTTTTTTCTATAGTAATCGCTCCCCACCAGCAAACCTCACAGGAGCGAGCGGTTCGGTTGAGCCACACTGGTTAAACGGGGTATGAAATGAGGCACCACCAAAAGCAGAGCTCTCCAGCTTCCCAGAAAATGCTGGGGGACCCCAGCTGGTCGGTCTCCCCGCTGTGTTTGGGGGGATGCAGGAGCCGAGGTGATGGCTAGAAGAGGCACGTGCAGCCTCTGCTGTCTCCTGGCACTTCTGCAAGGTGGTTGTGCCTCTGGGAGTGCAGCGTTTTGGGGATGCTTTGGAAATCTTCAGAGCACAAATTCACCGGGGAAATGCCTATCTGGTGGGGAACATAGTGACCGAGGGAACACGGCCATCCTTTCTGAGGGGCGGATGGGATAAAAGCCACGGGAGAGGGCAGTTTCCCCACGAAGAGCCATCTCCCAGCCCCCATGCGGTGCATTGAAAGGAAAGGTGGTAGCAAAGAGAAAGTGTGTTGTTGCAGCTAATTAAATGAGGGTCTGATATCTGAGCTGAATTCCATACGCTTACATAAAACTTATATATAAGTGTAGCTGTTTGTATAAAACACCTATAAAATTGTACCATTTCCTTACTGCCTGGTGGGTTGTTAGCAGACCTGAGTGGGGAAGGGCTCTGCTTTTGCAGGCAGCGACCACAAATTTTGATATTTTCTTTTCCTGCCTCAAATAAGGTTGTAAAACTGAAATCTCAGAAGTTCTTCAAGAGGTAGGAACTGAAAACAGAGAGCAGCTTCTTTGGTCAACCAAGTAGCTCCCTCCGAAGACCTGGAAACATTTTTTGTTTCCTATCTGGCTTTTAATACTTCTTACTATCAATTAACATTTCAAAATGAAAAGTCATTCTCAGCTGAAAAAGCCGGAGGTCTCAATTTGAAAGCATCAGAGTTCAACTTTCTGATTATTTCAGCTCTTTTCTTTTGTAACTGGGGGAGAATTCATTGAAAGAGATCCTTTTCAGCACTGATTTCCACTTCTGATAAAACAGTATTTTTAATTAAAGGAAAAATTACCAGTGGTGAGGCTCCATTTGGTAGCAAATTTAAAGAGGGTTTGTTGCAGTGATGGGGACAACATGTGTTGAGACAGACAGGCTTGAATCCACCCCCACTCGATGGCTGAAACTGCGTCCAGATGTAATTAAGATCCTGACTGCCCTAGAAATGCCTTGAACTACAATAAATAATTAATATAGGAAAAAAAAATTAAAATCACTTCTCATTCAAATATCCACCCAGACTGAAAACCTCTTTTGCTGGCAAAACCCTACATGCTTTGATGGGGCTCCAGAGCGAGCAGGAGGAGGAAGCAGAGGGAAGGTGAGTTTTGCAGGTTTCGGAGCAGGGATCACCTGTCGTAGGTTCTCGCCATGCAAGAATCAACCTGGGGTTCAGTAACAGGTTTCAGGCAAAAAGGAGATTGGGTTTTCCCATCCAACAGTGCCAGGCTGGGCTGGTCTCCATCCCACAGCCCCCAGGGTCAGAGCTGCTGGCTCACAAACCGACCCAGAGGGGCAGATCCAGCGATAGTCCAGGCAGTAGAGGGCATCCCCAGCCAGAAACTGCCATTTCCCAAGAGATTAGGGGTAGGGTAAGTCAGGAGCTTACACTTGCTTTTCCTCATAGAACCCAAATCTGACGTGAGTTAGTTAATTTGTATGGAGAGGGATTGCGTGTGGATGCAGTGTGACAGCCCCATCGCTACACTCTCCTCCTCACCTGCACAATCCACCATGCAGATGCTTTGCTAAAAATCTTGGATCTTTAAAATAATTCTTAGCAATCTGGGCGTGATGAGTGAAGGGGAGGGAAGCATGAAATTGGTGTCAGCAATAAACAAAATTTGTTACATAAAGCCTGGCTTGAAAAACAAGGAGTGGAGTGGAGTTGAGGCTGCCTTTTAAACTTAATTATGCACATGTTTCTCAGCCAGGGTTTATTGAATCATATGGTATAAACCATAAACAAACACTAAAAACCTGGCTGTGTCGACTACAACAAGCAACAAAATGATCTTTAAAGATCAAATATTTATTTCCAAATCCCAGGAGCTGAGCTTCCCGCATAAAAGTCCATTCCCCATAGACGCGGCGTATGCATCTTCCCCTGATCGGTGCCTAAGCAAATTACCCGGCCCCTCGATGGAGCCAAGGAGGCAGCTGCTCCGAGGGCTCCACAAATGCACGAACCTTGGGATCAGGGTGTTGTTGCGGCAGCAAATTATCTGTGCCCACCTTGACAAAACTCAGCCGGGGGATGCAGGCTCGGCGAGCTGCCGGCTCCTTCCCACCTCCATCCTCGGGAGCACGTGCCGGCATCGTGGGCACTGCGTGCCCTTGTGGTTCGGGGGGGATTTATTAGGCATTTGTTCTCCAGCACTGAAGCAGCACTTCTCTCTCCCAAATTTTTGGAGGAAAAATATTTCAAGGTGGCCGTGCCCTGTCAAGGACCATCCCGGCATCAGCGGCATCTCGTGGCCCGCTGCTGCCCAGCACCGCACGGCCGGAGCGGGGATGCATTTGGGGCAAAGCGCTGCGGTTCGTTCTCAGCCGGCAAAAGCATCCCCGACACCTCTGAGCATGGCCTCTGCCTGGCCCCAGCCTCGCGAGGGGCTCTCGTTAGGGAAAGAGCTAACGATAAAAACAACCACCCGAGCAGCTCAACCTTCAAACCCGGCCGCGGGGCATGTTCAGGAGGGAGCGAGTTCAGCACACAGCCAGGGATCTCGGCAGTGATTTGACAAGCCCAGTTTTAAATAATTCAAGCCGTGAGTCCTCTGCCCTCTCTCTTGGGCAATTATTCTGCTCTCAGAAGCTCCTTGCACTCCGATGTTCTCTCTGATAACCACCCCAGGAGCATCAGCTCCCTGCAGACGCCCTTCGAGCAGCTCCTTCCCTTTCTGCTGGTTACAGTTGCCGCAGGGGGGGGGTCTCAGGGGACTTTTTGCCAGATCTGTCCCAGCACAACATGGGTGGGCGCCAAGGCGTACGGCAGAGGAGACGCCCCATCAGCCCCGTCATCCTCTCCCAAGGATGAAGCCAGTTTCCCCAATGTGGGTGACACATGTGGCTTTAGGGACCGCTCAGGGGCCAGGTGAAGGCAGGAGCAGGCAATGGGCGGCAGGATGCCCGGGATCCTGCCCGCAGGATGCGATCTGGGGTTCATCATCCCTTTCTCTTTGCCCCCCCCCCCCAACTGCCCCCCTGGGCTTCATGCTGCACTTTTAACTTTCATGGGATGGCAGTTGCGCAGATCAGTGCGGTTTGAAATGCTGCTTCTCAAATCCCCCATGGCCAGGGAAGGAAATATTTATTTGCAGCTGGATATTTATTGAAAAAATACGAGTGAGACAATTTGAGGGGAAAAAAAACCCCAAACAAAACAACTCAGGCAGCCTCCCCTGCCTTATCAACGTGCAAGTTCTCCTTCATCTGCTCTGAAATCTCTATAATTTACTCTTCCTTCCCTTGCAATGTTTATGGCTTTTATGTTGTTTGAAGGTTATGTATAACAATTATGTAAGGAAGAAAAAAGTGCCATAAACTGAGGTAATTTACTGTAAAATATAGGAAACGCTAAAAAAATAAATAATCAAGCAGTGCGTTTCTGTGCTGTTACAAGTGCTGCAGGTGGAGGCACCCATCACTGCAGGCAAGGTCCCTGCTCTGCCTCGGCACTGGTGCCTTTGCTTCTGATTGCATCCAAGCAATTAGATTAATGATCTCAGATTAGGAAAGAAGAGCAAATTGTAGCATACGTGGGAAAGACATGGGGGGGGCATGGATGGGAGCAGGGCTGCAGGAGTATGGCCAAGCCAGCGATGACCTGGGCTGGGTTTTACCTTCGTTTTCTGGAGGAGAGGAGCTGGGAGCACCCGTACCAGCCTGCCTGAGCGCCGGGAAGGGTCCGGCTGGGCTCCGCACTGGATCCCTCCTTGCCCAGGGCTGCAAATGAGCTTTTCTTCGGCTCCCCGGCAGGGCTGGGAAGCCTTTTGTAGCGCTGGCAGCACGTCTGAAGGATTGCAATTCTCGGTGGCAGGCTGCTTATTCAGGTCTGTCTCTGCAAATTTGATTATAATGGCTTAAAGAGAATCACCCCTTGATAAGGCTACCAAAAATAATAATAATAAGAAAGGCTGAATGGGAATAAAAGAATTCATCAAACTGAAAAACTGTAACTCAGTTATTAGACACACGCAGCGAAGTGAAGCCAGCAAGTGCTGACGCAGCGTTCGCACTCTTAATTTGGTCTCTCCATCACTTCGCCCCCTCTCACCCCCGCCCCAGAGAGAGGGAAAACTCAGCAAAACGAGTCAAAGGCGGCAGCCAACGGCACGGCGATGCCCATCGTCCTGCTGCCAGAGCCGGGCAGGGCCAGGGCAGGACAGATCTACGGAGGACCCCATCCAGTCTGAGCTTTATAATCCCTCTCACAGGAGGCAAAAATCATTTTTTTCCCTTTTTGTGTGTATACACGCGTACTTTTGTTTTTCCTTTGCTTTTCCAGTGACATAATTACCTCTATGCCAGGCATTTAAGTAGCATCATAAACAAGATGGTACATAAATGGAACAAAAATAGGGAACAATTGACTGTAAATAAATACACAGGTAACAAGAGCGAAAGCAAAAAAATTGCCTGATTACACAAAACCCATCGGCTGTAAGCTCTGCAGGCGGCAGCCCGGGCTCTGAACTGAGCAACCAGAGCAGCTACCGGGGGTGGGCTGCAAACAACCCCACGAACACGCGGTGGGCTGCCGTACCAGGGAGCTCAGCTTCTACACCAGAGGCTCAAACACACCGGTGTGGTCCATAATGTGCACCCTGGATGGTTATGGGGCCAATTTTGGGGTCTCCCCAGGTGTACCCCTTTTTCCTTGCCCCTTGGAGGACCACGCCGTAGGTGCAGAGCCCATGGGGACAAACGGACAGGGCTGCAAACCCCAAACCCGAGCATCCCTGCAAGGCTGCAGCCGTGGGGACGTCTCATGCTGCTGGTGCCGCTCCGATTGAGAAAGGGAAAAGAACATGGAAAGCAAGCAAACGCTGTGACAGCCGAACACGCTGCAGCCGCCGAAACGCTTTGGCTTGCCGCAGGTTGATTGTTTTTGAGGGGAGAGGGAAGAGTCGAAACGTACGAGCGGAGGGAGGACGGTGCACGATGGCTCGAGGAGGATGCGGCATCGCGCAGGAATCCGAAGCCCCTGCCACCGCAGTGCTTCTCCGAGATGGGGTTCAGAAGGCAGGAGGGATGGCAGGAGGGTCAAGAGGGCTGGCCGGCCCCTCTGCCCACGCTGGCAGCCCCTGCCAGGCTACCCTCCTGCTTTGAAGCCTCCTTGAAAGAGAATTTTCAATTAGTCCATTTGGGCTCAGTTTTACTGGGAGGCAGCAGTGGTGGTTTTTCTTTCTCCCAATTCACCCAATTTGGGAGCCCAGTCAGTTTGTTCAGGGGCTGTGGGTAATTTTCTTGTGTGAAGACAAAAAGGGAGGGTGTTTTTTTTTAAATTTTAAATGATGTTTGCTAAGTCACCGTGGGCTCTTATCAGCCCTTTCCATTTCCTGAGGAATCCCATTCTCTTTTCTGTCCTCTGTGAGCTCGAGACCTAGATCTGAAGAGCTGTTTATTATCTGCTTTGCCTTCTGATAAGCTCCTGTTTATAAATTCGCCTCCCCTACTATATATCTCCATTTGTTTTTTTTCCGATTTTTTTTTTTTTTAAACTGTAGATAAGACATTTTCTTCCTTTGCTGGCTGACTTCCAGCCGAATTACCCAGCCTGCGGCAGGCACAGCACAGCGCTGCTTCCTCCTCTCCGGCCGCTCTCCCGGCCCTGATATCGCTTCGGTGATGTTATTTTTGTATTTCTGACAAATTAACCTGGTGCAAGGCCACCCAGGATGGAGTCGTTCCCCCTGACCACCAGCCCTGGATGGGACCTTCCCATCCCATGGAGGCTGCTGCTCCCGGGAAGCTGCAGGCAGGAGAGGACCCGGCTCCCACGCTGCCTGCTCAGGGACCGTCCCCACCTGCCTGGCTGCATCAATAAGAAACAACCAAAAAAACTCCAATTGCTTCCAATTACATGACTCCTTCAAGCTCAAATTGCCATGACCAGACTTCACTGGAGCTACTATTTATAGTGCAGAAACGTCTATAGACGGGGGCTGAAATTTGGGTATATTTTGCAAAGCGGATGCGGGGTAACGCCGTGCTCCTGCCCTCGGAGCCGGCACATGGAGCAGAGGAATGAGGCACTGCTGGGATGTTTCGAGGCTGCTCCTGCTCTGCTTGGACCCCGGCAAGCCGGGATGCTTTATTTTGCTGCCGGCAGGCCAGCAACCAGCTTTGGGACCCTCTCACCTCCCCTTCCCTATGACTCCCTGTAAAGCACAGCCCCCCACATACCAGGGAGAAGCGCGGCCCTTAATTAAGTGATGCTTTATTAAAACAAATATCTTTGTGTTCTCAAAGGTTAGGTGTTGGTTGTGGTCTCCCCGGTAAATATTTACAGACTGCAAAGTTTTCTCAAGTAATCGTGTGGGGGAGAAAAAAGGACAATGCATCACATTGATGTCAGATCATGGCCTCTTTGTTCCTTGTAAAAGCCAGATCCATCACACTCCTTCCGAGCAAGGACACTCGGCAAGGTCTCTGTCACATGCCTGAAATATGCCAGCGCAGCAGAGGCCACCGCGGCTGCAAAAAGTTCGAACAAACCCAACATTTCCTTTTAATTACTCCCGAGGTTTTCACCGCTTCCCATCCGCCGAGAAGCTCAAGCTGCTCCGAGCAGGGGCCATATGGTCCCAGTGCGCTCAGGCCAGATTTCCGAAGCTGTGATTAATTAACTGAGCTCCAGACAGGTGAAAGGGTCATCGAGGCTCGCTGAGGTTTTTGAGGCTGGGCGCAGAAACCAGCGGGTACATCTGAAATTCCTGGGCAAACGTGCCAGGTCCCTTGGTAGAGGTGCAGAGGACTGGGCAGGAGAGCCTGTGCCCGGGTCCTGGCTGGAGCATCCCATCCCCTCAGGGGACCCGTGAGAAAGTTTGCAGGGGCTGAGGCTAGCGATGAGGAGGCTGAGATGGTATCTGCAGGATACCATCCATGCTGCAGGAGGATGCAGGAGGATGCAGGAGGATGCAGGAGGATGCAGAAGGATGCAGGAGGATGCAGGATGATGCAGAAGGATGCAGGAGGATGCAGGAGGATGCAGGAGGATGCAGGAGGATGCAGGAGGATGCAGCGTGCGACCTCTCCAATCCTTCCCAGCCGCATTTTGCAATGGTCCCGCTGAAGGCAGAGGGCAGAGCAGCACGCACAGCCCTGCCTCTGCCAGCAGCTCCGCAGAACCAGCCTGCAATCCCTATCCTGGCGAGCAGGTCTGCGTCGCACGCCGGGGTGAGCACACCAGCACTCCTGAGCAGCGTGCCAAGAGCTCGCCTGTGCGCACAGCTGTTCAAAGACAATAAAAATTACCCTCCTGCCCTGCAGATTTTTCTCTGACATCCCATTTGGGGCTGATTTGTGGGGAGGAGGAACCCTCTGTTAGCATTTGGGCCTCCGTGAGTGCAGCCGGTGAGCAGTCAGGATCTCCTTCCATCTCGGTGCGGGGGGAGCAGGATGCCTGGTGCTTTGTCAGAGCCTCTTTCAAACAGGATTAAAAATGCATAAGCGGATAAGGATCATAAACGTGAGTCGGTCAGGCCAAGGCAGCTGGGAACCAGGCTGCTACGCTGCCTTTGCCCTCGGCCCTTCGCGGTCTGCATCCAGCATGGAAACCCTCGGAGCATCCCCGCTCCCGGCTCTGAGGGGCACGCTGGGGACGGGGGGATGCTCTGGGCACGCAGGATGGTGGCACATGGGGTCAGTGGGTCCAAGGCTGGGGGGCTGGCAGGAACAAGACCTTACGGCTGTTGTCCAAAGGGTTTTTCTGGGAAGGGCTGGCCATGCCCAGAGCCCGTAAGCAACCACAGCGCATTGCAGGCTTCATCCTGGGGCTGCAGGAGGAGCATGGCATGCCCAGGCCTTCTGAAGCAGGGGCTGCATGTGCCGTTCCAAGCTGCCCTGTGCTCCCTGCTGCTCCTTGTTTTGCAGAGAAAAGAGGAGTGTTTTGTGCTTTGGCCAAAGGATGAACTGGATACAGCACGGACCTCTCCTGCAGACTTGCTCTCACAGGCTTTGGGTGCTGAGGAAGCTCTGGACAGATGATATTTCATCCCTAAATTCACTGTATCATCTTAAGTCTGCCCTGCAGCACACCCTGTCCACGGTCCCTCAAACAGGCACTCAGCCCTGACCCGGCACAGAGTTTCTGATGCTATTTCAGCTCTATTTCAAGGCTGTTATTGCCCTCACCTCTGGACACAGCAATGTTTTAGTATTCAGCTCTCAGGCACCTGCAGCTCTGCCATAACACCCCATTGCTGCTGTTATTGAGCAGCTCTGCTGTTGGCTTGTGCCAGTCTTACACTGCAAAAAGATATTGCCCGAGATCTGCAGGGGAACCAGCCAGCTCGCCAGGTTGCGGCGTTTGCAAAGTCAAAAACCCTGTGGAGAGCCGGGATGCCATCGCCAGCTCCTGCCGGAGCCGGGGGAGCTCTGTGTGGTTGGTGTGGGCAAAGGCTGGGGTTTCATGCAGGGAATTATCTGAGCAATCTTCCTCTCTGCCCCCCCCCTCCCCACTCGCCGTGAGATTTCTAGTTTCTGGAAGTTGCATTCCCTCTTCTACAGATGTGAGCTGTGACAAAAACCCCAGTGCTCAATATATATAAAAGGAAAGAGGGAAGAAAAAAGGGGGAAGTGGGCACAGCACACCAGAAAGATGTTATTCACTTTCCAGTTCAACTCACGAATGTCAGGTTGTGTTACACTGAATCTCTTTAAATACTGACACTGTGCATGGGCCTTAGGGTAAGCTGTGCGCCGCAAACTGCGGGGTGAAATTCAAATTGGCAATGGGCATTATCTGGAAAAGCATCATAAATCCAAGCTGTGAGGGCCAAGCAATGCACCAAAATCGCAATTAGTGTTACCGTGGCTCTGAATTAAGGCTAGTGGAAGATGGCACCGAAGAGCATCGATTTGCGTTATAAGAGTAGACGTGCCCTTCTGCCTCTGGAGGAGGGGAGGATGACAAGCCTGTGCCCTCTCAGAGCCTTGGGGAGACTTGTCTGCCTCTTGAGAAAAAAGAGCAGCCTTGCAGTTTATGAATACCGTAGCCGATGTGTATCGTGTCTCCCCGCCCCGCACCCAGCCCCGAGGCCCGTGCATTGGCATCTGCACAAATGCAGCACAGGGCGATGTCCCTGACCAAGGGCTGAAGCAGGAAGGGGGATAAAAAACTCAAAATCCTGGAGGGGGGGGGGGATGCAGTAGAAGGGACGTGCTGGACATCAGCACCAGATCCTGCCAACAGCCGGGCTGCACTGAACTCCTTCTGTCTGCAGGAGCCCGTGCAAAACCACTTTCTTCTTCATGCCTGAAGATGTGATCCGAGCTGACACCCGCTGCAGTTTGCAATGTGTGCAGGGAGCGTGTCCCATTCCAGCCGTACCTGCTGGGTGCCCATCGCGTGCCCACCCTCCCCATCCTGCTATCAGCCGCCAATCCTCCCGCTGAGGCAGGGACTCGCTTCAAAGCCTGCGATCTGGTGAATGCATCTTCATGTTTCTCTCTCCGGTAGCCAAGACGTGTTGTGATGTGCTGCCGGCGGAGCAGCCGTCGCTTGGCGTGAGCTGGGACCTCCCGGCAGGCACCAGCCTGATGTGCAGCTGCTGGGCAGGCACCCAGGGTGAGCAGGTCCCTCGGCGAGGGTGCTCGAGGCAGGAGGAGCAGGAAAGTGGGAAGAGCAAACCAAAGAGGTCCAAAGAGGTCAAAACAGGGAGCTACAGCAGTGCCTGGGCATCCTGGGGTCTGGGCATGCTTGGGACAGGAGCTTTGAGCATGATCTGGCACAGGGCTCTTGTCAGTGCAGCTGACAACATGCTCCTAAACCTGGCTGGAAACCATTTAATGAAATCCCCCCAAACCCACCCCACTGGGTTTGGGTTTTTTTTTTTTAAACAAAAGGCCGTTAAAGGCATCTCTGCTTTTGACAGGAGCCTGTGCAGGTGTGTGCCTACCCAAAGAGTCTGCAGAACTTCTCTGCTTTCCTCCAGGTACGGAGGAGGAGAGAGTTGGCAAAGCCCCGGCAGCACTGGGCATGGTGGGGATGAGCCAGGAGATGTCCAGGAGGTGATGGAGTCACCCCAGAGGCAAAGCTTCGAGCCAGCACGTCCCTCACCCCAGCAGTTTGCAGACGGGGTGCTGGTGGCTGCCCGTCACGGCCGCCGCGGCAGCAGCACGTCTCTTCCACATGTCGCTTCGATCTCTCCCCAGATAGCTGGCATTTGAATGCAGAATCTGACATAATCACACGCCCAAGTGCTTTGCTATAAACATGCTTTTCCTTTTAGGAGAGGTCGTGTCCCTCAGACAGCTGAGATGGATGAAAGCCCCAAACAGCCGATGATAACTTTCGGTCGCTGCCTTGCCAGGAAGATTGCCTTGCTCTGCCGTCCCGGCTCGGCGCTGGCACCGCTGCCCGGGTTTTGCATGCGGGCAGAGGAAGCCCTTGGGGAGCACAGCTCTCCCTGCATCCCCCCAGCACCTGTATTTACAGAGACACCGTGGATAAACCATCCCCGTGCTGGAGATGGGGCAACTGTGCAGAGCATCAGTGGCACTTCTCCTCCTATGGCACATCTCCTCCTATGGCACCGGGCACGCTGCTCGCCCCTGCCCGGTCCAGGGGTGATGGTTTTTGGCAGGACCATCTTCTAGCAGGTGGTACAGGTGACTGCAACCCTCATTTGGGAAGGGAGTTGCCATGGAAACCCATGCCTTTCTTTTTTGGCCACCAGAGAACACTTGTTCTCCATCGTTGGGCTGAGGTGGGAAACTTTAGCAGGAGGGGGGCGGTTAAAAAAAATGGGAAAAAATAAAAGGCAGAGGGAAAATGCCCCTGCGAGGGGGTGTCTTGTCCTGCTCCCAGCCCTGGACCGGGCCACCGGGTAACATCCTCGGGGGCTCTCCCTGAGGTCCCCTCTGCCCACCTCAGGCGCTTCGGTATTATTTTGGCTGCCAGGCAAATGGCTCGGCGATGAGCTGCGTCTCGGAAGCACCTGAACTTTAATTCTCATGGGGTCCGGCATGAGTTCTAACATTTTCTTGGAGGAAAAGGTTGTTACTGAGATTATTGACCTGGAGGGCAGAGTTAAAGCAGGCTGGAAATCGTAAAAAAAAAGATTCCATTTTCCACCTAGACTATCAAGGCTCCCAGCAAAGTATTCCCGTCTCTTTTCTTCTCTCTTTTTTTTCTTTCCTGTTAACAGGCATTTTTTAAGGTCATGGTGCTGGCTTGCTGTGCATTATCAAGTAATTTGCACAATATATTTCTTCTCTCTGTGTATCTTCTACTGATAATGTATCAAATGCCAGAGCATTAACAGGAGGGTTTTGTGCGGGCGTTTGCTGTGCAGGCAGCAAGAACTGGACTCTCCCTTGAAAGGATGGAGGTGAGAGCAGCAAGGGAGAGACGTGCGGAGGATAGAGCGAAAGGCTAGGAAATGTGAGAGACACCAGAAATACCAGAAGAAATCCTTGAATAAACCACGCTTTGCTTTTCTATTTATTTAATTTTTTTTTCCTTACCCTGCTGCCATACTGCACGACAAAGACTTGGGTTTTTAAAGACCTGAGTCTGACACCTCGCTTTGCCCGAGGTCCCACGGGCTGTGTCTAAGTGGTGTTTGTCAGGCAGATGCTGGCTCACTTTGTTTGCAATTCACGTTAACTGGGATCTGCATGCAACTAGAAGGGGCTGTTTTCAGCCGATGCTGAGGGCCTGGCTGGGCACTACCCGTGCTCACAGGGTGCTCAGAGCACAGTCAGACCAAGGAAAATCCCCCCCCCCAGCCCCATCCCAGTGATGCTGAGGTGGCTCCGGGGCAGATTTTCAGTGCTGGTGGCCCCAGTGAGGTTCCCATTACATCTCATTTGGGCAGGAGAATAGTCCCTAGGCTCTATAAAGAGCATTTCTGAGACATTCCTTCTTCTATCCCCTTCCTCTGGTCCTGCCTGCAGGACAGGGACCACAACCTGCCCTTTCCCTGGCTGTTGGATTCCCACCTGGTGGAAAACACTGGTGTCCCCTGCACGGCCCCTGTGCCCTCGTAGGTGTGACAGCAGTGAGGCAAAGGCAGTTTGAAGGACTCTGTGTGTAACCTTTTTTCTTTTCCCTTTGCTAATTTACACCCTGCGGACTGTCAGTCTCCGAGTCCCCAAACCCACTCATCTGCCCTGCTCTGTAGCAAGTGGCAGAGAGATGAAAAACCTCCCTGGTAGAACATGCCTTCTGTGCAAATACTTGGCAGAAAGTGAGCTTTGCACAATGTTTCAGGTAAAGCATCGAACACACAGAGCCAGGCTCCTTTCTACAACCAGGGACGGATCCTGGCACGGGGGGGGGTTTGGCCCTGAGCCTCCCCCCAGCTGGGGAAGAGGCTTCTCTGTTCTTCTGCCACAAGCAAGCTGCAGAGGAGCAGCTTTAGGGCACAAAAAGCACTTTTTGGGGACTGGAGCCCTGGGTGACAGCTACGGATTAACAGCAGGGAGGGGCGAAGGCAGCCGCAGCCATTGCCCTGCTATGGCTGAGCCAGCCCGGGCTGCCGATAACCCCCAAAACAGGCTTGGAAAGGAACGACTCCTAGGGAAGGTATTGACTAGGGCTTATCCTGAATTCAGGCCACCTTATTTCAGCCATAGGCAAAAAGTCTCTTTAGTCATCTACTTCCCTCTACAGTCGTTGGGAAGAAACAGCATCTTCCAACAGCGGCTCATCCCTGCCCGGGAGATGGTTTCCCCCAGAACCCAGCAGGTTTATCTGGGGTCACCCCTCCATGGGCACCCTGGGGTAAGGGGATGAGTCCCACGCTGGTTCGCTGCAGGGAGACGTCTAGTGAAGAAGCACAGAAATATGAACTCCAAACCCAGCGGGTGGTCACGGTACCCTCCTGCTGTGGAAGGGAAGGCTGCGGGGTCAGGAGGAGCTCACTGGTACCCAGCGTCCCCGGTGGACTGGGCACACTGGGGCACAACCAGCCTGTCTGGTTGATCGCGTTGATCTGGCTTTTAGCAGTACTTTGGCTGATTATTAAAACTAAAAGGAAAAAAAGCAAGCACTTCATCATCTGCCTGGAGCCTTGCAAAGCCCAGGGAGTAATAGCATCTTTTACCTGCTCTCTTTTTCTGCTCAGAGAGCTCCTTTGCTAGGTGGAATATATCGCCTGCCTGATGCACAGCGGCTGCCAGCAGATCTGTGCGCTGCTCAGCTTCTTCAGCAGGCTATTTCTGTCTCCGCTGCTCTCCGCCTCGCTTTTGTGGGGGCAGGAGGAGTTTTACTCTTTAAAAGTTTGTTCCTAGGCTGCCGACGCTGCCAAGCACTGCCCATCCAACCCGCTGGAGAGCTGCTCCGCACGCTGGCAGGATGCTCTTTCCAATGGCAGATGCGGACAAATTTAGCTTGGGGAAAATGATAATAAAAGGAGAAAACACTCACTTCTGTGCTGGCTTGTGAAGGGGATACAATCTCCCATCCACATGGCTGGCAGATGGGTCTCCAGGCTTTGCTCAGGCTCCCAAGCGAGGTGCCGAGGTGGCACACAAGGTGCGGAGCTCCCGGGATGCTGGTTTGGGTCGGCAGATGCGGAGCGGTCCCGTGCATGGCAGCAGGCAGGCAGGCTGCTCCCCACGGGCATGGGAGGTCCTGGGGGGACGTGGGGCTGGAATTGAGGAGTTCTTTGTTATGGGCAGAAAGCAAAGACATGAAGGAAGGGAAAGGGTGAGCTCGGAGAAGAGGTTTCAGAAACACACAGGAACAATTTTAGGTCCTCTTGGAGTCCCCAGAGAATTAGTTGTTTGGCTCGAGGTGAATAATTAAGGATTCTGATGTAGTCAAGTATATTAATGTCCCTCTGAAAGCTTCAGATCAATGATAGAAGGGGAAAAAATAGAAGACATGCATGATAATAATTAAAAAAAAAAACCCACACCAGAAACTTTGTTTGACACGATGACATTACTGATTTTTTTATGATCTTCTCAAATAAACTCTATAGCAGTTATTAATTTAGTATCGTTAATAGCTCATCCTTCAAATGTCAGGCAGAAACCGAGACTGCAAAACGGGATTACTTTGCGGGAAGAAAAATGGTAATCCAGATGTGAAGGGACGACCCTGGCTTGTTCCGAGTGCCTTGCTCAGAAACCGAGCTACACTGAGACAACCCTGGCGTGTCCGTCCTGGGTGGATCAATGACTCCATCCCAAAGGACATGTGAGGCAAATTGCAGGATCATCCTCATTGCATCAGTCATTAAAACCCCAAACCCACATTGTGGGTGGTTTTTGTTTGGTTTGGGGTTTTTTTTTTTTGCGGTCACCCTCCACAGAGGAGGGGCTGTGCTGCAGCCCAGGCACAGCTGCATCTCAGCAGCCTCTGGAGCAGGTGGAAGGTTCTATTTAAATAGAACTTTAACAGACTTAAGCTGAGTTGCTGGAGGTGTTGTAGGAAGGAAAGCTGGCCTCCGAGAGCAACCCCTTGTATGGTTTTTAGTAGCCTCAGAAGCCGACTTCGAGCGTTTTGGCTTTGCAGTTGGTTTTGCACAGGGGCTCTCTCTGCCCAAGTACAGGTATGTGGTGTAAGAGGGCTTTACAGGTTGCGAGGACAAGGGAAGGGAAAGAGAAGTGTTTTGCATTGGTCAGAAACAGTGTCTTCTAGTATAATATTCATGCTGTTACCCCCAGGAATCAATGCTCATGAATTTATTAAGACCAAGAGGCTGCTATATTTGCAGGAATATGAAAACAGTCTGTTCCTAACCAGAATGCAAATTGCAGTGTGTGTGTATATGTGGGGATAACAACTCTGTGTGTGTGTAATTTAATTTTCTGGTGTATAAAAAAAAAAGGGGGGGGGGGCCGACGTTACTTTAGTCCCAGTGCTTCAATAACACTATACAAATAGCGTGGGGATGTATTAAAAGTTGATGCCTTTGCGCTGGTGTCTGTGTGCACACAGATTTGATGCGTGCAGACAAGGAGAGAGGGCTGCACTTAAGCATCCTTGTAGGTGTTTGCTGAGAAGGAAATACAGGAGAAAACCACTGTATTTTGGCTGTTAATCACCCTTCTGGTATTTTAAATGAGAATTGTCTTTTGCTGGCAGTTTCTTCAAACCCAGAAGTGTCTGACCATGCATATGGTGAGCCTGTGTATGTGTAAATTGGCACGGTACTGATGCAACCCAGGGAGCCGGAGCTGGTTTTGCACCACTCCACGTCTAGGCGAGTAGAAATGTCACCGTGAGACCTCTTCCACTTGTGCAGCCATGAAAACTAAAGTTAAACCAGCCCTGATGGATCCATCTGTCTGCTTGGCAGATGGGGTTGTGTAGGGGAAAAGGGGGGTGTCTGCGGATGTGGGGGTATCTGCAGCCCCTTCCACCCCAGTGTAGTCCAAATCCTTTCACCAGCAAGGGCACACGTTGCCCTTTCCCAAACAGCAGCTCTTCTTTCTATGTGTAATTTGTGTACAGAGATGCAGTAAATAGTGTGAATTTTGTGATGGGGGGGAAAAAGGAGACTTCTTTCTTAATCCAGCCTGTAGAGCTCACCAAGCCCTGTCCAATCTACCCCAAGCTGTGAATTTTGGTCTTTTGCCCCCAGAAAACCCTAAATAATCAGGATATTTCTGTTAAATACAGACATGGCTAACATGATGCTGTGGAGATGTTCTGGTTCCCTCGGTTTGGGAAGCCGCTGGTAGTTAGCATAAGTGATGCACAAAATGAATTCCTGTCTTTCTCCTTCACCCCGGCTCTTCTTCCTCGAGCAATACTATTGGCACTTCTCAGCAGCAGAGATGGGCAAATCATGGTGGGGATGTTTTTTTCTTTTTTTCCTTTTTTTTTCAATTCTGTAAAAGTAATTTATTCTTATTTGGGGAAAAAGATTAAAAAAGGAAATCATTTGGGATCGACTTAGTCTTTCATTTGACCCAAGGTTAAATGTTTGTTTCATTTTGGAATTAATTATCTCCTGCTCAAAAACTTCCTCGAGTCAATGTGTCAGTGGAGGGCTGGGGGGGAAATGCCACAATATGAAGAAAAAGCTGAAACTTCTCCAGACAGCGAGAGGAGGAGGCTCCGTGGTGCTCGGCGTGTTTTGGGGAGAAGGCTGGGGGTGCTGCCTGGATGGTGCTGGGCAGCTGCTCTGCAAACCTTCTTCTTGGCATTACTCAGCCAGGCTCTTGTCTCTGCAGCTGGCCTGAGATTTGTCCTGTGCTGAGCGTGGGGCAGGACCGTGGAGGAGGAAAAGCTCTGCTTGATCCTGGGGGGGTCCCGAGCCCCCCTGCATGGGGGGAGCAGAGGTGGCTCTGCGGGGCTCAGAGCACAGCGTGGTAGGAAGGTTTCCATCATGGCAGGTCTATGAAATGGGACATCGGCACCTCCAGAGCAGAGTGCTGAGCTGCTCTGGGTCACTTTTCCGTGAAAAAATAAAAAGGAGAGGGGAAAAACCAATCCATTAAGAGGGAGAAATTGTATGAATAGACCAATATTTGCAAAGCCCAACTATAAACAAGCACTACTCAAAGCCGTGCGATGAACAAGGTACACCAAGACACGCCAGGAGATGGGGAAGGAGTAAGAGCAGCCTTGTGGGAGACCTCCCACCCCTGAGTGACCATGGGAGGTGAAGGAGATCCTTGCCCACATCCCTTGTCCTGCCTCTGTCCCTCTCGGGGAGGTTGTGATGGCACCTTTCCGAAGCACACGCTTGGATGCGTGCCTGCTTTTCATTCAGATGTAATATACTGATTTACAGAAGAAGGGGAAAAAAAAAAAAAAAAAAGGGAAACGGAAAAAGCAAACCCTCAGAAATTCAATTAAAGCTGTTGCCTCCTTTAGAAAGAGAAAGCTACTCACTTTGAATGTGGTAAGTGTTTCTTTCTTCTGTAAATCAATTTAGTTTATAAAATGCAAAAGGGGGAGAAAAAAAGGAGATAGGCCTGGTTGTGCATTATCAGCCCACGGGTCCCTCACCTCCTGGCACCACTGCTCACTTTATCTCGCTTGCGTTCGCTCTCATTGGTCCTCCCCCTGCTTTTTAATTTGTATTTTTTTTTTCCCAAGCAGAATGGGCAGGATACCAGGTGTTGGGGTTGCCAATTCCCTTGTTCCTGTTAACAGCTTTCTGGCCATCAATATTTCATTCTCAGAGATGTTAATGGCTTTGAACCCCTTTCTTGGGTACAATCCAAGGAGAACTTGCCACCCTTTGCTCAGCTATGCTGGGTGTCTGTGCTGGGACATGCTTCATCACAGCCGCTCTGTTTGGGAAAGAAAAACAGGCAGCAGCTCATGTGCAGGCAGGAATGCAAAAAAACCCCTGAGCATCAGCTCTTCTGGCCTCTCCCGCTGCTCGGAGGACACTCAGGTAGCATCCCCTTCCCCATCCCTGAGCAAGGGGTACGAGGCACAGCTCGGCTGGCTCGTCCTCGGGAGCGTTTGCAGTGGGTGCAGCCCTGAAAACAATAAAAGCCCATTAGGTTTCAGTGCAAACAAATAATTTGGAGAACAGGAATCCATGGGCTGCGTTTGCCCAGCTTTCAAGATGCCACCTCTCTCTGAATGTTAAAATGGAGCTTGGCAGATGCCTGAGAGCATCCTACAGCCCCGTCTCGCCAGCGCAGCTCAGAAGAAGGTCGGAGCAGAGGGGACAGCCTGGGGACGGCCTGGGGAGCCAGACCGGCCAGCGGTCCCCAGCCTGGGGCAAGGAGGCGGCCGTGACCCCCATTTCCCCTGGCAGAGAGGAGTAATCACCCAGCCCAGATTAGGCAGCTACATGATGTGGTCTGAGCAAGACCTAAATACTCCAGAGCAGTGTTTTGCAACGTGCATATACAGCACCCAATAAAACAGGCGCTGACCTCAATTGAAGACTCTCGAAGCCACTGTGATATAAAAATTAATGAACTGGCCTGAGGAGAAGATGCTGTCATTTCAGGCTAGGATGAATTCCCTGTGTCACCACGGCAGTCTCCTGGCTTTTTCTTTCCAGGGATGAAAATCGGAGCCCGTGCACGGCTGTCCTCACTTGGCAGGGTCGGACCCCGCTGGCAGCGTGGCTTTTGCAAGGGATTATGACAGGCAGGGGCTGGGTGGCTGTGGGGAGAGAAGAGGAGGGGGAGAGGAAAATGCAGAAACTGCTCGAGCTTAACTGAGCCTCTGTGCTGGAATTCTTACCCCAAATCTTCTAATTAATAGTCAGGATTAGCAGCTGCTGAGGTTGGGTCTTAGCCATCTAATCATAGCAGCACAGACCGGCTGTGCTCAGCATCCTGAGCACAAGGCAGCCTTTCTAGACTACCAGATAAATAAGTTCGCAAATTAAACAACAACAAAAAAACATTAACATTTGGATGGAGCCGTTCCTTGCAGTTGCGCTGTTCAGAGAGGGAGGATTTGCTGTTGCAGTGCAGTTCCTGCTAATAAACCCCTTCTTTGTACTCGGGATCTGGCTCTGATCGCCGCAGTCGTCCTCCAAAATACCTCTGACCCCCGCCCTGCGCTACAGAGACGTTCTCCTGTCTATGGGTGCCGCATCCAGGGCCAAGCTAAGCCCATTCCCACACCAGCTGCACCTCCTCTGGGTGCATCTCCCTTGCCTGACTGCTGCCGTGAACATAATCCATCCAAACCAGCCAGGCTAGTCCTTCCCAATGCCTTCTGTCAGTGCTTCGCTTGCCTTCCCAAACCTCCCAGATTTCTTACGGGAATGCAGCTAAAAATTGTGCAATAGGTGGCTGGTACCTGGGAACGGTCCAACCTTGCGGAGCCCCAGCTGAGAGCTCATTTCACCATGATCTTGGCAGCTCGGCTCCCCTGCGAGGTGGGAGATGCCAAACCCATCGCGGTGTCGCTGGACTGGGAAAACCACCCTCTGCGAGGGCAGCTGCAGCCTCGGTGGCTTGAGCCCTTTGCCAGGAGCAGCCCCTTGTCCCCCAGGACCTGCGATCCGCTCGAAGGGACAGAAGCGGGTGAGCAGCAGTCCAACCCGCTGGGTAGCTTGTAATAGCTTTTTGTGTTATTGGATTTATTTTTTTTTTTTCCTTTAACAGCGCTGCCTGCTCTTTTCTTGAATGTACAGTAGGAACAAAGGAGCTCAAGCTGTTTGTCTTCATTTCTCCTGCTGTCTTTCTTCCATTCAATGCCTCTGCCTCGCCAGTGGTTTTCCTGGCACCGTGGGTGGGTGTGCACACATCCGAGATGGGATGAGGTACCCGGGTCCCGGCTGGGCTGCCAGCCCTGGTGATGAAGGGGTGCAAGGGGAGGGTCAGGGCTGGGGCTTCAGGGTGCATTTTGTTGCTCGTGGCATTCATGGAGCCAACCAAACTTTGCTTCCTCGTGCATTTTCAAGTGCCGCCTTCTGCCAGCTGCCTATGTCAGCTCTGACGGGTATCTGCAACTTTTCTGCCTGCATGGGGTATTTTGAAAATCCCAGCTGTATCAGAAAGCGCAGAGCACCAAATGGGGTTCTTCAGAGCAAAACACAGCTGAAATAATCAAATGCCACATTGTTACTGCGCGGCATGGAAATCGGCTATAGCTTCACCCTAACTTTGAAGGATTCATGAACTTTGCTGTAACCCTTTTGCTGAGAGCCCAGGAGATTTGAGGAACTTCCCATCCCCATCACTTCCCTGCAGCGTCACCTTCAGGGAA
Organism: Elanus axillaris; assembly: GCA_026212715.1. Taxonomy (NCBI): domain Eukaryota; kingdom Metazoa; phylum Chordata; class Aves; order Accipitriformes; family Accipitridae; genus Elanus; species Elanus axillaris. The sequence continues at coordinate 16,119,489 of JANZLQ010000052.1, forward strand.
GGGGAGATTCAACAGGAGAGGCTTGGGTTTTCCTTGTTTTAAAATTTAATGACTTTCCAGCCATAGAGGTCCCCTGGGAGCCACGCGTGGGGTTACTGGCAGCACTGGTGCTTGTGGGACTGGGGGGGCTTGGACACGAGGGACCCGCAGCCCCAGCCCGCTGCTCCCCCAGCGCCTGGCACAGATGAGCCGGAGACACTTGACAACTTCCAATTCTCTTTTATGGAGCTCAGTACTTGTTGCCATCTGCTCCCAAATGTTCAGTGCAAATCGGCATTCACTTTTATGGTTTTAATTAACCTAATAATAAGCCTTGCGTGCCAGGCGGGGGAGAAGCAGGCACTGGGGCTGTGCGTGCACCCTCCCAGCAGAAGCCTTTGGTTTCAGAACAAAACCCGTCTCTGAGCCCAAAATCAAGGGAAGCCATGAAGCAGTTGTGCAATAATTCATTACTGATGATTAATTAGTACCGTAGATCTACTTCAGCAGCTCTTAGTGGCAGTCGCCATCCCCTTTTACAGCCTCCATCCATTCCTGGTGTGGAAAAAACAAAACCGCATAAGCTTTTTCCTGCTCCCCGTACAAGCCCAGCACATCTAGGCTCCCAAATCCCCTTGGGTGTCCTGTATTAGGTCCTGGGACTCATAACTTCTTGATATTCCTGTTGAGGGAGAACGCCAGCTCTGCTCACCCTGGCTCGAGCGTCCCAGCCTTGGGATCCAGCCTGTAGCAGCTGGGTCCCCCCTTTTGCTCTGGCTGCAAGGAGACTTAATTTTATGAGGTTTTCATTTCCTCACTGGGCTGTAAAGATGTTTTACCTCAGAAAGGCTGCTCTTTTTTTTTTTCTTTAAGCATAGGGGGGAAAACAAAGCGAATGGAAACATGCCCTTTGGGTAGATAAACATACTTTTCCCTCCTGTTTTCTATGATGAATGTGTCAGAGAACAAGAAGAAAGGGAAACGGAGGAAGGGATGGTAGTTATAAAAGTGTATGTAGATGTATGGGTAGATAGACATTTAGTTTCCGATGTCGACTGGGCCGCTAAGTGGATAAATAGATAAATCTCTGTTTCTTATTTCCGATGGTGGCTGAGTCACGGAGGAGTGAGATGGGGAGATACTCCACAGTCAGATACTCCCCGCTTTTGGAGGCATCATCGGTTTTCTTCAAAGCTGGTGTAAACTGCTTTTATTCCAGAATGGCAGGATCTGGGCCATTATCTCTCTGTTAATTACTTCAAACTATCTTTTGCTGAGTTTCACCTTCTTTCTTTTCCGCTATTTATCCTGCCTTGTATCATCCATAATAATACCTCTGATGTCTTCCCTTGTCTCTCATTTGGTCCCGGCGGGACAGTGGTGGGTTTGTGGATGTGTGCGAGAGAACGAGAGAGCAAGTTGTTTTCTTTTATCTCCTTCCCATTCTGTATTATCGCTCCCCATGCCGCCTCCTGAAGTGTGATATAATTGCCTCTGAAAGCACTGCCTGCCTGTCATATCTTATTGCTTGGGTAGGGTATCAACAAAATGCAAAACTGCCACAATTTAAAAGCATTCAGTGTCTTTTATACGTTTCCACCCCGTTAGAAACATATTTAATAAAGTTTTGACGTGTGGAAAGAGGCCCAGTAAGTGATGATAAAATTCTGAACAGCAGCGGTGCACCAAAGGGGACGTATTAAAGTTAATGAATAAATGGGCTGATTTCCACTGAAAATGTGATAGTAAATAAGCATTAAAAAAAAAACCCAACCCAAAAAAAGAGAGGGCAGACGCTGTACATCCTCATTCGGAGGCTGCGGCAGCAGAGATAAATTGGGCACAAATAAAGACCCTAACAAGGGCTGATGAAAATGGATTAAAAGAGGATTAGGTGATTTCTGATGAATTTAACCAAAACCTGAAGGAAAAGTGAGAACTGTCCTTTTACTGGAACTTTCTGAGCCAAACCCAAAAGACTTGGAGAAATGCAGGTCCCAGACAAGTACCTTAAGCACAAACCCCAGCTGCCCTCCCTGTCTGTGGGAGCTGGGGGGGGGTCCCCGGGGTTGCGCACCCATCGCACCCGGGCAGGCAGGGATGCTGCGCACGCAAAGAGCCAGGCACTAGCCTAAAGCAAGTATGTGATGCAGAATATATATGAGAAATACAAAGATAGGCAGGAAAACACCATGTCTCTTCTCTGATGGTTCACACAGCAAATAAGCTAAATTCATGAATAAATTGTTTGCTGCAAATAGTTCACAACGCTTGGGGCTTCAGCCGTGTGCCGGCGCCTCACCAGGGAGAAATGTGTGCAGTCATCTGCTAATTCCAGCCCTTCGTTTGGTCAGGCCTATCAGATTAATTAGCGGCACCCCCGTGTCCTTCCCCTTGCTGGGAGGAAGGACTTCCAGTTTCCAGCCGTTCTTCCCTCACCCTGCCTGAGTCTTTGGGATACAGACGCTCTACCTTAGATTCCCCCTTTTCGCTCTTTTTGGTACTTGCAGAAGATGCTGCTGTATCTTGGTGATTGCAAATGTATTTAAGGATCACAGCAGAGACGTTAAAGCCCTATTAGACTCTCCAGTCTAACCTCCCGCAGGTCCAGGATGGGATCCTCCCATGGATCATGTAGCTCATATTAAACAGATGCTATATTTAATCCGACAACAAATCATCAGGCACAATGAGGGAAGGAGAAAAGTATTCCTACAGTGATTTCATTTGCCTGGAGCAGTCAATGCAGGGCGAATATTGGGGAAAACATTAAAGATAAACAAACACTTGTTTCCAAATATCCTTAAGAGTTCCATTTGGTAGCTGGTTATTTAGAGGAGCCTTAACGCTCGAGCACCTCCTGTAATACTCCATGGCTGACCATGCTCGCTTGCTGCAATTACGTGTCTAGCCCTTAAGTACGAGGTCAGCAATACTGTCTTATAGTCAATTAGTCAAGGAAACCAAAATGAGCAACCCCGTGCTTGCTTCTTTCAGACGAGCTGGAAATGCAAAGCAAAGAGGGTTGTGCTGTTTGGTTTGGCTTTTTCTTGCAATGATCTACTGCAGTTTTCCCTTTATGGGCCACTAGATACTATGAAGGGGAAAAAAGAAAAACGCAAAGAAGCTGCTGTGCATCCTCCTGTCTCCCTCTAGTGAGGAGGGGATGCATTGAATTTAATTGCAAGTCTCTTGGCAGGTTTACACGTATTTTGGCTTGGGCAACGGTGGGTGGGATGGGAGGCAGTGCGGGTACAGCCAGCACAAGCCCACTCCCAGAGCGATGGCAACCCCAGGACAGCCAAGCGCTACTGAAAATGGGCTTTGTCTTGGTTTTAACTAGTAATTGCTTAACTCAAGCCATAGTGTTTTCAGCTCCGCTGCTCCCGTTTATGTACTTGTAGGGTAATAAAGACTCCCAATCGATACTAGTTCTGCTTTTGCTAAAACCAAATGATAAGGCTTAATCCATCTCAGGACTGGTTTAAGTCGAAGCAATCTCACTTAAGTCAGCCCAGTGATGTGACGTACATTTGGTGTAAACTAAATAATTTTCATTTTTAGTCCGACCTGGTCAGGCAGACTCACCCCACCACTTGAGAACAAACCCACATCAAACAAACAAATGTCATTCACCATTCTGCATCAGTACGGCGATGCAGTGGGTCTGTTGTTGCACTTAATGCTACATGACATTTAATTAACTTCCAAACAACTGCCTTGTATCCCGTTCCGGGAAGCAGCTGCGTAAGAAAGGGGCACGGCTTCACGCTCCGAGCGGTGCCGAAGCCGGCGTGCGTTGTGAGGGCTCCCGAGCTGGGAGAAGTCAAGCCAGTGGCCTGACTTATTATGCAGCGAAACTTTCTCCGGAGTCTGAAGTGGTGACTCCGGCTCCTCCCCCGCTGCCAATGTGGTGCTGCATCACTGAACTATATAATTGCATATTTGTTCCTGTTGGGTTTTGAAATATTAGGACCCAGTGTATAATTCCATGGTGCCTGTGCGGCAAATTCTGCTGTGTAACTACAGGAGAGAAAGTTGTGCGAGGGGAGCTGCGCCCACGGAACTGCTCCGTGTAATTAAACCAAAATTGGAGCAAAAGCAGGCGGTAGGAATGAATCTATTTGTTCGTTTTGTGCTTCCTCCCCACTCTGGAGCGGGATGCCTTGGTGCTTTATGCTGAGCTGGTCTGTGCAGAATGAGCCTTCCCCTTCTTTTTGCTGTTGTTTTTTCCCCCTCCATCCTTTTTTCTGGGGGGAAGTTTGGGCTTAGCTTGGGGCAGAAAGGCACCAGTTGTTTTTTACCTTGTAGCCAGCTTCTGCTCCAGCAGCCCTGCATGCACCAGCACGGTCTGCACCCGCTTGGCTCCTACCTGGCTGTCTCCTTTCCTGCCTGAATGCCAGGAAACCTTATAAAAACTGAAATCTTTATGGGTTTGGTTTTTTTTTCCCCCTCCCTTTATCCTTGGAAGGCACACGCTTACTTACCCAAACCAGTGGGTTTAAGTGACAGCACCTTTGCTTTCTCTGGAGCAATAAAGAGGAAGGAAGAACGCTGAAAATATATGACATATTGGCAGAATTGTTTCTAACTAGAAGGTTTTTCAAAGTTGTCTAAGTGTCAGCAGCTCTTCTTATAGCCTGAATTTATTTGGCATGGTGTCACAGTTATCTCTGTTAAACAAGTCCTCATATGCACCTTTCAGAGCTTAAGAACACCTGAGGGAAAATGTATTAGGATCTCTGCTTTCAATCTTGCTGTAATTTCTGCCTTACCAAGGGTGGGAAAAAAAGAAAAAGGAAACGTAATGCTGCTGCTGGGGATTTTTTTATTTATTTAATTATTTTCTTTTTAATCCAAAGTGACTTTTGTGTTAGGGAAAGGTGTTCTGGCTGGCAGCCTCTTGGAGCTTTATCCCCGGTGGTCACAGATGTGCCAGGCAGCGTGGGATGCCCCGAGGCCAGGGCTGAGCCGCAGCCCTGCGGTCCCTGTACCCTGCAGGTACCCCACTGGAACCCAACTGCTTTGCTCTTTTTTTTTCCTGTGATAATGCCATCTTTGCACGTTCACCCATCGGAGGGAATTACAGGGGCAATAAACTTCAGGCGCTCATGAAACTCTCGCCTGGAGAGGAGGCAGAAAAGAAACCCAAGCAAAAAAAACCCTCAAGTATTCTGCTGGTTACTGGGGAAGCCTTAAAAGAAAATGGGAGTTGCTCATAAACCCATCCCCTGGGCAGCTGGAGCTACACCTCTGCCCCTTTCATATATATATATAGGTTTCTTTACTCCCCCTTTGGCTACGAAGCTGCACATTGATTCTCAAAAAATAAGGATTATAACCCCCGGCTTGCGCAGGGAGCATCCCGGCTCAGCCGAATCTGTGGTGGATCTTTGCTTTCGTGCCACTCGCAGCATCATCAAGTTGAAAGACTCCACCATAGAAGTTGCTAAACAAAATCCAATTAAGCGGCTGGGTTAGAAACGTAATTGTTACAAAAAGTGGCATGTCAGATGGCGAGATGTTATTAAAAAATGCAGAAAACAATTTGCACTTTCCCTCCCTCCTTTTCCTATCATGCCACAAACCCTTCAGATTGCAAGTGTGCCGTGCAGCTATTCTTCCAGCCCACAGCCCCTCTCCTAAAAGGTTATTCCCTGCGAGGAAAGTGAGCTGGAGCAAAACATGTGTTGCCAAAGAATCCTTTGCCATGAATTTCAGAGGGGGGCCGTGAAATGAATGCTGTTGCTTACAGAGGTAGAAATGCATTTTTATTTAGCTCGTTAGCAGGAAGGACAGGTTGGTGTTGAGGGGTCTGCCCGCAGGGGTGGGGCGGGGGGTCCCACGGGTGCCCCGTGGCCCATCTGGGGGCTGAGACGGATGAAGGATGGAAACCAGAGGGATTTTCTCCTTCCAACACAGGGAAGGCTGGGCTGGCATGGCCCTGCAGGCTGGGGTTGCTCTTCAGGCATCAGCCGGTGTCTCAGGGCACGGCGGCTCTGGGGAACTCACCCAAGGTCACAGATAATTTGGGATGGGGAAGCCCCTGAACCGACCTCACTTGCCGCGGGGGGGGTTGTAGGTTTGGGTAGGGAAGTTTCCATTGTTTCAGCGCTGGTTGTCTGAAAGTTTTGCTGATGGAACTGACCTGCCTTTCCTCCTGCCTTTGCTCAGAAATAAGGCTTAATCCACTTGTGCTGTTACAGTGATCTGCGAGCCTCGCATGCACAGTGCCGCTAATGACTAAATGTTATTACTAGTATTATTTTTACTCAAAAAGCTCTTCAAACAAACATTAAACCATCTGTTTCTTGAGCAAACCCTTGAGGTTATGTTTCGTCCTAACTTTCTGCTATTACTGTTAAAGCGTGGCCGTTCAGAGCCGCTTCCCATTATCCCCCATCCCCTGGGAGACATGTCTAGCAACAGAAAGAAGTGTTGCTCCAGCAAAAGCCCATGTAAAATCCTGCAGCCGGTGTTTGTAAGGTGATTGAGGGTGGGTGATACTTGTCCCCAGTGGGGTTATGATAACCGAGCATCCTGCCCTGCTTCCAGAGTCTCTTTCTGCTGGCAGGCTGTGGATAGCTTCAGCCTCCTGCAAGCATTTGAAGTGCAGAGCATGTTTTTATGACTCTGATTCAGCTGAGCACTTAAAGAAGTGCTTGGAATTAGTGTGTGCTTACACATTTCCCTTACACCAGCCTTATTTCCATGCAACAATAAGTTAAAAAAAAAACAACACCAAAACCACTTGGCGAGGAAAAGAAGAGTACTGGTCCCCTGTGGAGGTTTGTTTGGAGTGGATGCTTTCATCACCCCTGCAGGCAGCATCCCTCAGTACCCACTGGTGAGAGTGGCAGAGACCTATTTCCACTCAGGGATTGCAGTGAGGGGCAGACCCAGGCGATGCCCTTCCAGCCAGGGCATCCCACAGGGAGCAGCAAGGAGCCGGAGTCACCCTGTGAGCTATATGGGAAGACAATTTCCTTAAGGCCAGAAGGCAATTCCCAGCAGCTTTCTGCTTGCTGCCCTCTCCGGACAGACACATCTCGGGTGGGAGCAGGCAGGAGCCCAGGAACACAGCTTGTACAGGCAACAGACCATTAATTCCCATTTTTCCTTTGCTGAAGCAAATAACAGCAGAAGGAGCACTGGGAAAGGGTAAGAAAGGATTCAGAGACTGGGAAGAGTAAAAAATATTGACCTGAGCTGCAGAGCTCAGCTCCAGAATCAAATTTTCCCTGGCGTTGGAGATGTTTAGTGGTGGGGACCAGATCAGTAAGCAGAAAAGAAGTCTTGAGGATGAGCATCCATGAGGCATCATACAGTAGAAAGGGTTCCATGGTATGGAAGGCACAGCAAACCTTGAGATTCAACTGCTGGGAAGCAAAAGCCCAGCCCTATTGGCTTCCCTCCCAGAAGAAGCTGCCCCTGGTCATGTTGCTCTGCTTCGAATCTTCCACTACAATTATTTCTTCACCTTAATAATCACCCTCAGTTTAGTCGTTTGCAAAACACATGCTTTAAAAAAAAAAAAAAAAAAAAAAGGGCACTCAGGATTTCACGGCAAGCCAACCAGAAAGGAGGTGAAGGCGAGGAATGCATTCGTCCTGTAAGATAAAGAGTACGCTGTCGGGATGAGCAGCTCTGGGACAGCTTCAGGGCTGCTCCAGAAGCTCCTCTAGGACAGCGGCTGCCCTTTCATTGCCACTAACTCTTACAGGAGTGCCCTGGAGGGAGACACTAAACTGCAATCGTGCAGAAAGGAAAAGCGGCTTCGATGTCCCACCGCTGCGCCAAAAATCCCCTGAAAGCGCTCGGGCGCTTTGCCATTCGTCTTCCAGGCTGCGGCTGAAGCGGCAGAGATGGGCATTCCCCCCCCCCCCCTTTGCAGGGTGCCAGGCTCCATTGCTTTTTAAGCTTGGCTGCTGGCATCACCCCAGCCTTATCTGTAACACAGTCTAGAAATCAGCTAGAAAGGGAAATTTCGGATAACTGATCTGCTGTCCTGAAGTGACCATGCTCCCGGCTTTGCATCGCGCTTACACGCTGCATAAATACGTGTGCTGATATGTGTATGTATGCAGATACGAGCGCGGCGCGTTGCAGCTGATGGAGACCCAAAGCGGCAGGGCAGGCTGCCTCTCCCTTCTGGGCTTTTGGAGGCCTGGGATGGGAAGAAAGGTCAGCAGGTCCTGTCCTTTCCCTTCTCTTTGCTCCTCTGCAGCACAACAGAATCTCCAGACCATGGAGGAGAGAGGAGCGAGAGCTCGCTCCCTCCAAATCACTCAGAAACGGGGCTGCCTGCGGCACTGCGCAGCTGGGTGAGGGGCTGGGATGTGCTGTGGGATGGTGTAAAAAGAAAATTAAAAAGGTAAAAAAAGGTCTCAGGGCTACTGCCAGGCTGGGGAGACCCAAAGGGTCCCCGAGCTGCTGCATCGCTCGGCGTTAGTGTGGGTAGCACTGATGTATTGCTCGCTCTCTCCTAAGCCTTCAGAGATGCATTTAGGCTCAGCAGTGGCCTTAGTCGTGTGGGTGATCAATCTGCCAGGGAAAGAAGTTCTCACTTTGGCCAGTTTTTAGCCTAAAAATCTCTTTCTCTCTTATCCCTAGAGATGCGTGCATGCCCTGGCTCGGAGCTCACCTCTGCTGGGCAACACGCTCAGTCATAATAGGATAAAAAGAAAGTGATAATTGTAATCGATGCTTCTTACATCTTTATCACCCCCAGGACATGGAGTGTCACAGATATTAATGAATTAATGTCTGCAGCAGCTGGTAGCACTGCAAAGCCATGTGCTAGAGGCCCGTGGAAGGGGACCGAGTGGTGCGGGAGGGAGATGCGCTCGGTGACAAGTCCGGGCATCCTGCCCTGCTGCTCGTCCCCCGTGGGCTCCTGCCCATGGGGACGGCACCTCGCTTTTTTTGGGGGGGTCCCTTTCTCCTGGTGCAGCTCCATCCTGCTGCCGTCCCTGCTCCGGGCTCCCTCCACTGCCCACCCCGTTGCCCCCATCC